>OZ014462.1:6569405-6831143 GCA_963966035.1 Acleris laterana | reverse complement strand
GAAACACACCTTTCAACGAACGTATTACGCAGAATGTTCATTTCATCGGAGGCATTTCTCGCCGCATGTTAGCCACAAGTCTAACCTAACCTACGTAATTAATGTTTAACATGTCCTGAAAAATAGAAATTCAGTAAAAAATTGAGTTCAACGAAATGAAACACGATGAAAATGATACAATCGATGACTTACGAAACAATATTATATGTTTATAACAATACTAGCGACCGCCATCGCTTCGCTTCGGTTTATGTGAGTATGATATAATATGTATAGCCTATAGCCGTCCGCAATAAATGGGCTATCTAACACTGAAAGAATTTTTCAAATCGGACCAGTATTTCCTGAGATTAGCGCGTTCAAGCAAACAAAAGTATAGAGTAGATTGTAACATTTTGTTATAAATCAGTCAGTACGAGTACCTATTAGTAACCAAATTTTAAGCGCTAAGTTAACCATTATTTAAACCACGTTTAACTTCAACACCGCCGGCCCCACGCCCTAGTAGATGAGCAGAGCTGAAGGAAAATGCCATTTTGTGTGCGTAATCCCGTGCACGTGCACGATTACCCTCCCATGTGTGCGTGGCGTACTCACTGGTGTGCGGATTATAGTTTATCTGTGGGGGTAGATGTCGTTTTGATAGATAAGGGATTATTTGGATAAATTAACGACGTTGCTTACTTAATTTATAATTTAGTTATCGATGTTTGATATAGATGCGGGCTTTTAAAATGCCTCTGAATGACTAAGCTCAGATGGTCTTTCTTTATAGTACAGGCCCTTCCCAAGGATGCACTACGCTAACTAGTGTTTCTATTCGTTTCGTTTTTAAACCAATCGCGTCACTGGTAGATCACGTGGTACGAAAAGTCACGTGATCTACCAGTGACGCGATTGGCAGAATAGAAACGCTAGTTAGCAGAATGCAAGGAAAGGGCCTCTGGAAGACAGTTGCTTAGGTTGGCAACGAATATGTATGAAGATACAATATTGCAAATATAGCTCTAAAAAAGTTATTTCTGGTTCGGGTACGTTGATTCGACTTTACGAACGTATAAGAGCCAGCAAAAGAGGACTAATAACCCGCGTGTCTCTTTAAAAGCATTGCGCTGTACTTGGGTGTTATTCTCTTAAAAACAACGGACGGTCGGCAGCGGTGAGTTTAAGTAGCCCGTCAGAGTGAACAAAACACGTTTTAGCGCGTGCATTCACAATTAGGCGGTCTTATACGTTCGATCTTATCGGCAGAAGCCATGCTGCCAAACTCTGAGTTCTGACGGGACTAATTAAACTCGCCGCTGCGATTTCGCTCATTCGTCCGACCGTCCGTGGTTTTTGAGAGAATAACACCCCTTGTCGATTAAGGTCCTTGGGTGTGATTCTCTCAAGAAGCAAAGGTGAACGAATGAACGAGTGATGCCCAAGCGGCGAGAATAAGTAGTCCCGTCAGTGCGAACAAAACACATTGTAGCGCATGCATTTTCAATTTAGCAGCATGGTTCCTGCCGATGGGTCGAATGTATAAGGCTGCTTAATTGAAAATGCACGCGCTAAGATATGTTTTGTTCGCTCTGACGGGACTACTTTAAACTCGCCGCTTGGACATCACTCGTCCGTCCGTTCGACCGTCGTTGTTTAGAGAATCACTAACCCTTATCTAAATCTTGAAGCATCGACACAGCGACATCGGGCCGGAGAATTCGGGACAGATCGGGATGTTCATTGCTGACCCGCTCTACCCTTTCTAATAATATAGAAAAGTAGCACATTTATTATGACTATATTTCTACGGATAACGTATGTGGACTGAAAAAAGTAAGATAATTTTTAGCGGTAGCCAAAATAGCCGAGTTCATAAATATATGTACACTTTAGTACCTTGTCTGTTTAATGTGATGTTTAAAGTGCCATATATATATGTATATATGAATTACTAGCGACCCGCCCTCGCTTCGTTTCGGTTTATGTGAGTATGATATATAGCCTATAGCCTTCCTCGATAAATGGGCTATCTAACACTGAAAGATTTTTTCAAATCGGACCAGTAGTTCCTGAGATTAGTGCGTTCAAGCAAACAAACATACAAACAAACTCTTCAGCTTCATAATATAAATATAGATCACAGCGATTAAAGCGACAAGGTACTAGTGTACACATCTTTCCGAACTCGACTATACCGTGAGCCTAGCCAAGATGTTAAACGCTGCCAACTTTCTGTTTTCTATCGAGTTGGAATGTATGGAGTTGACATAAGTTGTAGGACTAATCTGTCGTTAGCTTACATCAATCCTATACAATTTGTCGATTTTCGATGATCGTTAACTTAAGGCTGCAAACGCACAGACAGGTAAGCCACCTGTCAGCAGCACGATGGGTCGAACGTATAAGGCTGCTTAATTGAAAATGCACGCGCTACAATGTGTTTTGTTCGCACTGACGGGACTACTTAATCTCGCCGCTTGGATATCACTCGACAGTCCGCACGACCGACGTTGTTTACAGAATCACTACCCAGTAGCGAAGTGAAACAAATGTTCACAATTGCCACAACCGGCCACACTGCGCGCTTGGCGCCTTTGCTAGTTGCTTAGCGTGTATCTATGTGGCCGGTTGTGAAGAGTCTAGCACGTTTGTTTCTCTTTGTTATTCGCCAGGCGACTCGCTAGACTCCAGCCAGGCGCTAAGCAGGCCACCTGTCTGTGCGTTTGTAGCCTTAAGTTAACGATCTTCGAAAATCGACAAATTGTATAGGATCACTACCCAGGTGACTCGCTAGTCTCTAGGAGCAAAGCAAGCCGCCTGTCTGTGCGTTTGTAGCCTTAAGTTAACGATCTTCGAAAATCGACAAATTGTATAGGATCACTACCCTGGTGACTCGCTAGTCTCTAGGAGCAAAGCAAGCCGCCTGTCTGTGCGTTTGTAGCCTAACGGAAAGTTTTTTTTTAGTATAGGCCTTTAACGCCCAGTTATACTGACAGCAGGACCAATGCTAAAATGGTTGCGTTTGAAGGAATACTCGTAATAATAATAGCATTGTTTTACTTCCACGCCCTCAAAATTGTCTACACGATCACTGAAAATAGCGATAATCCTCCATGAACAAACACCGTGATTGGTTGTTTAGGGGTTTCCAAAGTAAATTAAAAAAAAAACTTTATCCCTAGAGATTGATAAGGAGCTATAGTCCCGATGTGCAGAGAGTAAAGTAACTTTAGGAGCATGAGAAGTGAAAATGTATTTTTTTTTAATTATTCGTTTATTTGATTTTGTCATTAATTTGCCCGTTGAGCTTACGAAAAACGAATCAAGGCGTTCGAACGTTTTTTTTAAATGCAAATTGATTTAGTCTTTATTCCTTTTTTTTTGTCTACTTATTTACTTATCGTAATAGGTTTAACGCGTTAAACAATGGCCGCTCTTCGTTTATCTGATATTACAATAATGTCACCACTCAGATAGCCATAAATCTTAATCACATTGGACACCAAGTTCAATATATTCATACGTCACGTATAGGGGAATAACGAGCCCTATCAATATTGATTGACGTCAATACCGGCACCTGAGTCAACAGAGGGTCAGGGGGAGGGTGTCAATAACACTTTGAAATTTAAATGCATCGTTAATGCGGAAACGAGGTGCACGCCGCCGTGGCTGGGGAAACGGTTATTTTGAGCTCTGTAGTTAACAAGGAACCCTTATAGTTTCGCCATGTCTGTCTGTCCGTCTGTCCGTCGTCCGCGGTTCACCTCAGAGATTCATGCTAGGTACTACAAAGCTGTCATTTGGTATGTCACGCGGACAAAGTTATAACATACAATTTAAAAATATCCCACACGAGCAAAGGTTTTTTTACTTTATGGCATTGTATGAGGAATCATTGGATAGCTCTTTAAAAAAAAACATTACGATAAGTTCATATATAACGGATTTCATAGGAAAACGAGCAAGTATTGATTGGTTCCTGAAAAAGTGATTACCGCCATCAAATAACTTTAAATAGAAAATTAGATCATACTTGTTGTTTTTTGAGGTTTTTGTGTTTGCAGAACGGCTTCAGAACCCTACACTGAGCATGGTCTGTCATTTTTTTTACACTAGCTGTTGCCTGTGACTCCGTTCGCATGGAAGTTCAACACTATTCGCTCGGGACTGGCCAACTTTCCCGGATAAAAAGTGGCCTCGTCGTTCTCGGGCTATGAACTATCTCTGAACCAACTTCCACGTCTTTCGTTTGGAGGCGTTATATTAAATTTGGTAATATTTCGCTAAATTTGGTAAATAGTCCGGCGGCGTTTTAAGGTTTCAAAAATATTCAAGTTGATTGTTAAACCCCCGACGTAAAAAGAGGGGTGTTATAAGTTTGACGTGTAAGTCTGTGTGTGTGTGTGTGCCACATCCAAATCGGTTCATACGTTTGGGAGCTACGATGCCACAAACAGACACACTATTAATCATTTCATGTCTTTAAAGAGACGTTGTCTATAGTCATATTTTTAATTTGGAAAAAGTTTAAAAAGCGGGTAATAAAAAATAAATTTAAAATTTATAAACCTTCAGTATCACATAAACCAAAGCAAAGCGAGGGCGGGTCGCTAGTAAATAAATAAATACATTCGGAATTCTGAACCACGCCCTATTTCTCCAAACTGTTTTTGTCAAGTACAGGTTCATGTACGAAGGTCCCTCCGTACATGTCGGCGGTTGATTAATAATTGGTATTTTGATGAAATTAATTTACCCTCAATTTCCATGCAGAATGAGCGAGAGTTATAGCAGAACACAATGAATATTGCTCGCGTCAAACCCCCTACGCCGTCGAGACAGAGTCTATTATTGCTTAATCCGAGTGCCATGTTATTTTTGTACTGCTATATTGCCGTCTAGAAGAAAAAGGCAGTATAAATAAGAGTATGCTGTTTATGTGTGTAATGCTTTTTTGCTTCGGTCGGCAGTATACCTGATTTATTTTTGCCAACGGCGGAGAGGGAATTGGGTAGGTATACAATGACCATTAGGGTTTACCGCTTGGATTTTAGTGGGTATTCCGGCCGCTCTAACCATAATAACCATAATAATAACCATACACTGTAGAACCTTGACGCTTTAATCGCGTTTTTTTTTCTATAGACACTATGTCATAAAATATGTAAATAAATATTGAGGGATTGAATAGTGGCCTAGTGAATAGATAGAGTAGTTCCCCGCGTGGTTGCCGGGTTAGAATATAGTGCTACTCCATGTCTTCCCGTGGATGTCGTAAGAGACGATCATAAGGCGCTTTCGTTAGTCTGTTCGGTGCAAAAATTGCCATCGATTTTAAACTTATTCGATAATCGATTACTGATGGGCTAAACACAACAACGATTATTTAAAGTTTTAATCAGCACATTGCGTGACAATTCAATATTATAATATTTTTACCTATAACTTTATTTATTAATCCGTTTTAAAAGCAGAGTATCTTCTCTACATATAAAATAAAGCCGCCTTCCGCAGTCTGTCCCTCTGTATGTACCTACGCTTAGATCTTTCAAACTACGCAACAGATTTTAATGCGGTTTTCATCAATAGATAGAGTGAATCAAAATGAAGGTTTACATTGTATAATAAATTCTGCTTTATACACCGTGGGAACGAGGAATCCGACAAACTTTAACCATCGATTCTAGAGCCAATTTGTAGTATATTATATAATGTGATATAACATGTAGTATAATTTCCAAGATATTTATTATTAAAAAAAAAATTCCATAGTTAATTTAATTTGAACTTTGTCACCTATACCTAAAGCATTATTTACTAAGAAATTGTTTAAATTAATTTACGTTGTACGTTGATGACATTGCTATTTACAAGATGAATCTTTCTTAGAAAATATTGCTTTACGTTAAGGTGACAGAGTTTAAATTCAATTAATTATGTTTCTTTTTTAATAATTAAAAACTCTGAAATTATGCGTTATTGGGCTACATGTTATATCACATTATATAAGGTGCTAACAAATTAGATACCGATATTTTTACAGCTGATAGTACTCCGCTCTCGGAGTAGATTTAAGTATAAAACAATTAAGGGTTTATGCAAGTTTTTGGAAAAAATAGGGAAACAACTTTGTTACGTAAAATCACCCTGTTAATTAGATAGTTAATAGTCACTGGTTAAGACCTCTTTGAATATGTTCTAGAACCTCTTAACAATCACTTGTCTGGCCACTTCACGTTGATAAATGAAATACTTAAATGTCAATGTCATGTTATTTGTTGTGTCTGGTTGTGTCGGTTGTTATTGTTGCTAATAAATTTACTCAAAAAATGCCTTACCGTTACACAAACAACGACTATTTAAACATGGTAACATGCTATCGCGAAGCAAACTACAGCGCGGCGAGAGGTGCAAGGCTTTACGCACAAAGATACGGGACACATGTGAATCCTCGAACTATCCTCGGAGCACAACAAAGATTTCGCGACTGGGGAAACTTTACGCCTAGGGGTGAATCCGGTAGGCCTAGGTATCCGCCCCGATTAGAAGTTTCTATTTTGGACTTTTTTGACCGCCATCCTATGAGTAGTACAAGGGACGCATCTAATGTATTTCACGTCAGTGACATTTACGTATGGAAATTGCTAAAACGCGAAGGAAAGCACCCATATCATTTTACGCGTGTTCAAGAATTACAGCCACAGGATTATGAACCACGTGTAGCATTCTGTCAGTGGCTTACAAGAAACGTCAGGCGTAACATACTATGGACCGACGAGTGTACTTTTACACGGGTGGGATTGTTTAACCTTCACAATTCACACTTTTGGTCGGAACAGAATCCCCACCTAGCACGCCCTGATCACTTCCAAACTCGCTTTAGTGTCAACGTGTGGGCAGGTTTACTTGGTGACTATTTGTTAGGCCCAGTGTTTCTTAATCGTCTAAATGGAAGGACATATCTCCAGTTCTTACAAGAAGACCTAATGGAATTGCTGGAGGAAGTTCCACTCGGTCTCCGTAGGAGAATGTACTTCCAACACGATGGTGCCCCCGCCCATTATGATCGTAACGTCCGAAGATACTTGACAGAACGATTCCGAGGTCGATGGATAGGCCGTGGTGGTGCTGCAGCAGGTGCAGTGGATTGGCCGGCTCGCACACCGGATGTAACGCCACTCGATTTTCACGTATGGGGCCGAGCAAAAGATTTGGTATATGGAGACGATGGTCACACTATCAGAACGGCTGAAGAATTACGGACACGCATTTCCAACGCCTTTGGCGTCATGAAAAGCGAAAGAGAAATTTTGTTGCGTGTTAATGGAAACATCCAAAAGCGAGCATTGTTGTGCATTGAAAGACGTGGTCGCCATTTTCAACAATATTTGTAAAATGTAAATATCAATAAAAGTTCTTTCGTGCTTGATATTTAAATTCCTTCTTAATGAAAATAATTTTATCAAAGGCTAGTAGATAGTCCATAACCTCAGTTTCCCGCCGATGCGATCTCAAGATAATCATAATGACGTTTTATGACAGTCATACATAATGCCATTAATGACAAACAACTGTTAACTTGACAAAGTGTTAAATGCAACATCTTGTCAGTTAATTACACAGATTGATTAAGTTAAGACAGAATTTTAATTTATTTGTTTTGTTCGGCAATTGAAAACAAAAAAAACAGATGATAAGTTTTCTTAATTTCTATTTAAAGTTAATTGTATTGATGTTAGGTACCATCTCTACAAATATCGGTAAGTATCTAATTTGTTAGCACCTTATATACTACAAATTGGCTCTAGAATCGATGGTTAAAATTTGTCGGGTTACTCGTTCCCACGGTGTATACGAATGTTACAAAAATTCGCATAAACTGAAGCGAAGCGAGGGCGGGCGGGTCGCTAGTATTTTGAGTTCCACTTGACGGTGGGACATAAATAAGATGCGATGACGAGGGTACCGTTGGTAACCGTAACCGAGTTGGGTACGAGTACCGATTGTTTTACACGATTTTCGTTGCACACAACCTGTCAGGTGCTAACGGGACCCTATTACTAACTTTGTCTGTCTGTCTGTCAGCTGACTCTACCTCATTTGTCATGAACCCAGTGTTTTTTCGCACCTTCTCCCTTAGATGTACTTAAAAAACCCCTAGTTTCTAGAGTACGATTGATTAAAAACCTCTGACCATTTTTGTATATCATATTTAACTAAAACAAGGATTATTGCATACATCAAATGCATTGATATCAAATTTTTATTAGAACTTATTAGGTACTTATTGGACACATATACATTACATTGAACTTTACTACAAAATCGTAAGTTTCCTTAAAATTTGTCCAAAATGTCATTATTGACCGATTTTAAAAGAAATTCTCGGTTGGTTGGTAAGAATTGTGAGAATCCTTCAGAAAATCCGCTAGACAGATTTAGTGACATCGAAACCTCGAAAAAACCTCAACGACCTGGAAAAACCTCTAAATTTTAAGGAAAACCTCTAAATCTGGCAACACTGCATGAACCTTAATAGGAAAACTCTTTAGATTTTGAACTATTTCGTTATGAACGATACATAAGCATAACCGAAATAACCTGTTATTTGGAATATTTCAAAAACGTATAATTTTTCATGATATCATCGTTATCGTCCGACGTAACTAACCGGTAAACTGTGTAAAACTTAATTCTAATCACTGCCCTTGTATACTTTTTAATGAAGACAAATTAGACCGTGTTTCAGTTAGGTATTAAAATGTCAAGTTTCACGACGGTCCCGTTTTTATAGCCCGGGTTTGGAAGCGGTTATGTAATTGGTTGCGCGCGAAGGACCCTTGACCCCGCTTTGTGTGGATCCCGTGTAGACACGTGCATAGGTACCTACCAGGGGTCAAAGTTTTGGTGCTGATGACGTAAAAATTACGAAATTTTTAACACAAGGTGCTCTCGTCTAGCTGTTTTCGTACTGATAAATAAATATTGTACAATTAAATGCCTAACGCGTAAACGCAATCAAAATACGGACCATGGCAGCAACATATCAGCATATTTATAACACCATTAACTAAAAATGGCAAATTGAGTCAATATTCTTTTAAATATGTTAATTCGGCAAGTATAGTTCGAAAAAATAATGTCGGAATAGTATTTAATCAAAAACATTACTTACCCGATGATTTTTGCTACTGTCCATCTGTATGGCAGTATCGTTAAACTCAGAAAGTTTAGGAAGGTTATTTGCAGACCGGTTCTGCAATACCCGAACCTTTATTACCTACTACGTTCCATTTTTAATCACCCTATATGCAAATTGACGTCATCAGCACCAAAAGTTCGACCCCTAGTAACAACCTACTACCAGCCCCCTATTTCACCATCGTGACAATGACAGGTGACAGGTTACAATTCGGTATACATTGCAAAGTTAACAAGCTTTCACATCAGTGGGATTCATATCAGCTGCGTCATGTACACAGAAATGTCACCTGTCATCTGTCATTGTCACAATGGTGAAATAGGGGGCAGGAGGGCTAGCACTTGTCCGCGACTTGTTTGTCACTCGCATCTCCCTCTCTATCTAGTCTGTAGTGTTTTCATATTCTGTTCAGATGTGTGATTTTTTAAATCGCACATCTAAACAACATAATTATGAAAATACCAAAAGTGAGTGGGGTGGCAAGAAATATGAATGATAGGGTAAAGTCACCAGTGGTCAGACAGAAACCAGAAGTCGACCTTATATGAGTGCGAAGAGTGGGAAATATATCTTTCGTACTCTTTCCACTCATACAAAGTATAGGCAAAGGCCGACAACAGGGGTCTGGCTGATTACTGGTGACTTTACCCTACAAGCATTGTAAACAGCTATGTAATTAGATACCTATAGTATTTCATTTATAAATTTTCGGCCAGAGCCGTCTGTGTTGATCAAAAGGTTAATAACTAAAATGGTAGGGTAAACTAATAGAAATACAGCAGAGTTGCTAATAAAACAACAAAGTACAAATATATAATTTAATATCATATCACAATTAGGTAAATAGGTATAAAATACTGAAGCTCTCATAATGGAATCGTCTTTAGTTTCGTTGTCATTACAGTTAAAACTAATTAATTAATAATTCACCTAGAGATCAAATTACCTGAATCAAATAAATTAATCATAATACCAATAATATCATACATTGTTGTGTATTTTATTTCGATTAAGACTGCGCCGAGCGTACGCCGGATGTACAGTGGCGCGCCCTCATTACTATTATAGTGTTTTCTAATAAAGTAATTTTCTTGAAATTGGTCGGTAGGTTTTTGTACTACAAATGAAAACAGAACTTATAGGGTATATTTATCACATAGTTTAATAACAATTCACCTTCGAGTTATCAACTTAACGGAAAAAAGTGGCCACCTTTTCCCGTTAAGCTGACTACTCAAAGGGTAATTGTTATTAAAGTTTGTTACGTATCCCATAAATTGTGTTTTTACTTGAGCTACAAAAACGTATCGTTTGATTGCAAGGAAATTCTTTAGTTAATTAGAAAACACAATAATAGTAATGAGGGCGCCACTGGATTCTCGAACGTTTGCTCGGTGCAGTCTGAAGCAATGAACGTAATGATAAAAAGATACGGTCAGAAAAATCAAAAAAATTAGTACAGGTTATAATAAGATACAAACGTAAACGATTTTTGAAAATGTATGGAATAGACATAAACGTTCGACGCGACCGTCGGGCACATTACGTGTATCATATACATTTTCGATAACGTTCGCAAATTGCATCTTGTCTAAGCCTGCTAATATAAAACAGCGATTGCTTAATTTAATCGCAATAAAAATTCAAAATATAAACGTATTTATTCTATCGATACCTTAGTGCACAATCGTACTAAATGCTTTTTTTTTGCCAGTCAAGTTACGAACTTATTATTTGTGCACAAACATAGTAATTACAATAACTTTTCAAATGTAATTAGTACAAGTGTGAACTAAGGTATCGCTATACAGGGTGAAATCTAATACGTGATACCAATGATCACCTCTGTGTTCTACCCACGAGTATGAACAACTTTCACTATGGGACCAACCCTGAAATATCGAAAAAAAAAACAGCTGCTTCATACATTTTGGTCGAGTGCGTATTGAACTTTTCTATGAAACAGCTGATTTTTTTTTCAATATTTCAGGGTTGGTCCCATAGTGAAAGTTGTTCATACTCGTGGGTAGAACACAGAGGTGATCATTGGTATCACGTATTAGATTTCACCCTGTATATTAAACGCTATTTTTTATCAACTCATACTGAATCTATGTGCCTTTGAGTATGATACTTTCTTTCTTCTGATTGGTCAGTTTGATTTCAATTTCAACGATCACATTCCTTATCTTCTTACAATGAATAGTTTTTATATTAAAAAGTATTTTTTTCTCATTTAATTCGATAAATTCTACAAGTCAGTGGTCTTGTCATATTTTAGAGTTCTTAACCTAATAAAACGTTTAGCTATGTTTCTCTTAATACATTATTTCCCAATTTTTTATTTTTCATAATTATATTTTCCATCACAGTTGATTTATTTTTTATGTAGTTACAAGTCTAACCTAATCTTATAGACGTAACAAACGGCCTCGGTATCCCGGATATAAAACAAAAATAATACAAATAGTTTTTTGGGAAATGATGCATTCAGCCAAAACAGTGACGGCTAACCGGCATGTGTCCACCCCTTCTGGGCCACCATTAAGACTGCACCGAGCAAACGTCGAGCGTCCAGTGGCGCCCTCATTACTATTATTGTGTTTTCTAATTAATTAAATAATTCCCTTGCAATCAGACGATACTTTTTTGTAGCGCAAGTAAAAACACAATTTATGGGATACGTAACAAACTTTAATAACAATTACCCTTTGAATAGTCAGGTTAACGAGAAATGGTGGCCATTTTTTTCCGTTAAGTTGATAACTCGAAGGTGAATTGTTATTAAACTATGTGATATACTCTATAAGTTGCGTTTTCATTTGTAGTACAAAAACCTACCGACCAATTTCAAGAAAATACTTTAGTTTATTAGAAAACACAACAATAGTAATGAGGGCGCCACGTACATCCGGCGTACGCTCGGCGTAATCTTAGGCCGGCCTTACACTTGTAAGTTTTACTTACGTAAGTAAGGACACGGCTACCTGTTAGAATGAGAAAAAAATATTTCTATCTTAGTCTAACAATCAACTGCGTCCCTACTTACGTAAGTAAACTTACCAAGTGTAAGGCCGGCCTTAACCAACCCTGCAAGAGTACCTTTAGTATTTAGTAAAAAGGACGCATGCACCTTAAGAAATAAGGTCACTAATACATGTGCGGTTCTATGAGACATACGCCCTTTTTTCTAACAAGGGCCGAGTAGCTTTACTGTTATTTATTTTTGTGACCAATATAAGGCACTGCACGAGTTACGTTAGTTTCTCTAGCAAGATCATAAGATCAACGTATGATAATTATAACTAGTACATTTCGCTGCTTAAACACAAAAGCGCCACAAAATAAAAAACAGACATAGTTTGATTTAAAACTTAAAAGTAGGTATATAGCATTCGGAATTTAAATGCAACACAAACACATTTTGATTTGTAGCCCTTTTGTATTTAAGCAACGATGTGTTAAAAGAATATAATAAGTTAACCCTTTTATTCTAGAAATTTTGAAGCTTTATTTTTTGGTTTATAATATATCCAGACTAAAAGCACGGTATAATTAATCAAGTTCAAGCGTGACCTTCGCGTAGGATGAGAGACTTATTGTATCCTTTACGAGATGTATCCAACATCTAAACTGCGGGTCTTATGCGTGAAAAAATGTAGATAAAGCATTCGTCACTCTCGTACTTATATGCGTGTCAGAAAGTGACGGATGTTTATCCACATTTTGTCACGCTATAAACGCAGCCATAAGGCCCCGTGGTCATGTATTATGTTAAAAACTGGTAACGTGATTTATATAAATCTTTTAATAAATTGTATTAGACACAAAGTACATAATTAATCTATCCTATAAATAATTACAAGCTTACAAAAAATAACATTCAAATGTAAAAAAAAATACTTATTAGATTATTTAGTAATAGCAATTGGTTATCAAAATATTAATTTACCTAATCATAATATAATTGTCTAATATAATTACATGATATGTTAATTGACTTATTAATTTTAAATAATTTAGTTGTTTTTTGAGAACTTTTCATAAGATACTTTACCAATAAGCAATTTCTGAGTCACTCACAATTTTTTTTTGTTTAAATGTGAGATATTTTTAAAATCAAAATAAACCTCTTCAGGCATCGAAATGTGAATTAAACTAGTAGTAGGCTGACCAAGAATGCTAAAGCAAGAAAACTAGAACAATTAACCATAAGTCATAGGTTATTAATAATTATAAAATAATTAATAAGTTGTGGCAGACCAAAAAGTTAGGGTCAACAAAAGAAATGTCAAAACGATTAAAATCTCAAAATGTCATAATGATAGTCAACTTTGAAAATTAAGTATAGTTCTATATTTAGTCAGTATTTATTTATTTACTATCACATTTTAAAATCGAGGCTTTAAAAATGGATGCGAGACTAACCCTATGAATCATAAACGTATAATAGCAAAGCATGCTCTAAATATGCTTTGACCTTATCTTTCATCGTGACATTTGAATCTGTCAGAAACCTACACAGTTTTTTAACTGAAATAGGTTTATTGTACGTTTATGAATATGATGGTAACAAGGGGAGGGGGGAAGGGGGTGAGGGTTTGGTACACACTTTAGGAAAGAATAACCTTCTGACCGACCACGTGCTCAAAATACGCAAATAGTTTAAAATAGTGTTTTCAAACACGAAGTTCTGCTCCACTACTTCATTTTACGATTTTTTATACTATTTGACACGCTCAACAAAGGATTATTTTAGAATATCAGAGCAGAGATATTCATAATTAAGTTTGACATAAAACACACCCAAGTATGAATATATATTTATAATAGCAAAATATCTTTAGTTTGCAAACACTTACAATATTATATAAGGAACTAGCATATAAGTTAATACTCTGATCTCTGATTAACTAACTGGCATGGGTGGTCAAAAGGTTAAAATAAACAGGTTCATATTAACACGTAAAGGTCAAGGTCAACAGGTTCATATTAACACGTAAAGGTCATGGTCAACATAGAATTTTTTCAAGTCTATTCCCAACAACGGGTAAACAAACAGTTAATAATAAAAGCTCATAGAGCAATCGAGGTCACAGGTTTGAGTCCGCGAACCAGTATCGTCGGAGAGAGATCCTTCGTAAATTCTTCTAATACCTGTAAATAAAGAGACGTTACAAATACACCCATGTAAAAACACAACAATAATATAAGAAACAGCTTGATAAAATAGTATTATAGTATTAAAAGAAGGTGTACGAACAAGACGACGTTACGGCAACTCTAACCTAACCTATAAGTAAAGGCGTCACCTTGATTTAAACATAATATATTATAATTTTTAATTACTTATGTCATCTAATCATTATTGCAAATGTTTTTATTATTTTTAATAATTATACCTAATGTTAGATAGATAGATACAACGTTTATTTGCTTACCGACAAATCACACACATAATTGACACAATAAAAAATAAGTGACACTAATATTACACACAAATTGCTAAAAGAATGTGTACACTGGTATAGTAGTACCACAAATATAAGTTACAACGATGTACCTGCGCAGAAAGCATTTTTTTAGCAGGCGCGAAAAGGTTTTGGCCAATTATAAGGCAGTACGTTTGCGCGGGAAAAACTTCGACGGCTATTGGTCAAATATTTGGCAGCCATTGCAGCGACGCCGTCGACCGCCATTTTATTTAGCGTCGCGTCAGTTGTCATTCGTACACAAGTTGAGACGCACGAGCGCTAATCGTTACGTACAATTGAGGACAATTTAAGTGCGGTATTATTAAATATAATTTTTATTAAAATGACTTCCCTTAAAAGAGGGCGGCCTTTAAAAAGTCAAGCTAGGGAAATACTTTGTAATGTACATCAATTAACGCAAAATTAAGCCCAAAGTGTTCGCCAAAGAAGATTTTCAAAATGTCATGAAACGTACTGCACGAGCTACGGGAATATCAAGAAAGACTGTTTGCGCCATATTGAAGGAAAAATACTTATCTACGACTGTAGCGTCAACAAGTAGTAGTGGTCCTACTTTCAGAACTCCTAAAAAAGGACGGCATTAGAAAACACATCGCGCAACGTTGGATGATTTTGATTAATACTGGCTCTTGGTCATCATCAGATGATAGTGAAGAACACGACGAAGATGATACACCAGATAGTGACATTGAAGGAGTAGTTCCATTAGAATAGATTATAAATGTTATTGTTATTATTATTGTCTCACCTATCATTTATGTCGCATTAAACTAAATAATGTATATTTGAAGTTTGTATTTTTATTCAGTAATTGGTATAATAAAAATAATATCAGTAAAATTTATAATTATCAATACCACATTTCCTAAATATTTATTTGTTTATATGTGAAAAACAAAAAACAATCTTATCTATGCTCAAACAAATTTTTGTCTATAATACAAAAATTAATATTAGAGAATATAAATAATAGGTGCACCTTTTTTATTACCACGCAATGTCATAACGCCATGAGCGAGAAAGCACGAGTTTTACTGTCATTTCATATTCTACCCTACGCGTAACACGACAAGGTTTGTATTGAATTGATTTTTACGTTCGTTTATCTTCGGCATTAGTGAGCACCTTTCTGCGCGGACGAAGATTGCCGGCGTAACTTATATTTGTGGTCTTACTGTATTAATGTATAATATATGAAATGATATTATTCCATATGAATGTTATAGAAAACTAGGAAACAAATTTACTACGTTATAAAACACCCTGTTAATAAGATAATTAAATGAGACCTCTTTAGTCATTCTAGAACCTCTTTAAACTAGCATTCAGACGCTAGTATTTAATAACCTACAGTTTTCCCGCCGAATCATAATGACATTTACGAAAAACAACTTTTGACAAACAGTGTTAAACATCTTGACAGGTACATAACAGAGGTGAATAATTTAAAGATTAATTATAATTTATATTTTTTGTTCGGTAAATTAAAACAATAACATGATATACAAAGGTTCCTAAATTGCAGTTAAAAGTTAACTGTTTTAATGTAATGTATTATTTCTGACTGATTGAAGCGCTCCCCAATCGACCACGCTCAGCTGGGCTGTAAATTGTATAATTACCTGCAAGTACTGCTCACACACAGCCTTATCAGCTTCGGTCAGCTCAGCTGACAGCTTCGGGGGCTCGGGGAGCTGCACGAAAGTCACTGCCGTCTCGCTGCCGCTTCCGTTCTTTATTATCCTGTTCACTCTGAAAAAAAAAACAACGTAAGTAACTTTGAGTTTTTTTTTATTGACCGTGGTCAATCTTTAAGACTGCGCCGAGCAAACGTCGAGCGTCCAGTGGCGCCCTCATTACTTTTATTCAATCAATCAATAAATCAATATATATTTATTTCGAATAACAAGACCCATACGAGTGTTAGTAACATGTCTTAATATTAGTGTTGGTGTTATCATAATTGTAATTATCATTCACACGCGCTAGGGAAAGACGAACAATTATTGTGTTTCCTAATTAACTAAAGAATTTCCTTGGAATTAGACGATGTGTTTTTGTATCGCAAGTAAAAACACAATTTATGGGATTCGTAAGAAACTTTATTAACAATTACCCTTTGAGTACCTAGTCAGTTTAACGGGAAAAGGTGGCCACATTTTTCCGTTCAAGTAGATAACTCGAAGGTGAATTGTTATTAAACTATATGATATACCGTATAAGTTGTGTTTTCATTTGTAGTACAAAAACCTACCGACTAATTTCAAGAAAATACTTTAGTTTATTAGAAAACACAATAATAGTAATGAGGGCGCCACTGTACATCCGGCGTACGCTCGGCGCAGTCTTAATGACTAGTTTTTTTTATGACGTTCTCCATTTAAATTAAAATAAGTACCTTAAATAGCAAGCAACAATTTGACAAATGGATTTTCATTTGTTAGTTCGAGTTTTAATTTTTCCGAAAGTTATATTATGCTGGAGATTTTTAGATTAAACGCATAATGTAATTGCTATACGGAGGTTAGGTTAGGTTCGATTCATAAGTGACATCAAAAAAAATCAAGTCTTATATCAAAACGACTACGCGCTGGCGTAGTTGGTAGTGACCCTGCCTACAAAGCTAGCGGTCCTGGGTTCAAATCCCGGTAAGGGCAGACATTTGTGTGATAAGCGCGAATATTTGTTCCTGAGTCATGGCTGTTTTCTATGTATTTAAGTACACATTATATTTCTCTACATAAGTATTTATATCGTTGTCTAGTACCCATAGTACAAGCCTAGAGCTTAGTTTGGGACTAGATCGATTGGTTGTGACATCGTCTCCTGGTATTATTATTATTATTGTTATTAAAACATTGCATTCGGAACGAAAAAAAATGCAGTTTTCAACAATTTGGAATTATAACTCTTCGGAATTATGTAGTGTAGGTACCCAAAATCAACTATATTTAACTTACTTTTGCAAATAGCTAATAGGCACCCTTTGGTATACACTGTTGTCGCCGTCGCCGTCCGTCGCCCACCGGCTGGACTCCTCGAGCGCGGGCCATTCTGACACCTGCACAAAAAAACATAAGTAATACTCTTGCCGCATATATCATACTGCGTTTCGGGAGTGTATTTTTAGCGTAGTGCGAGTGTTTTTCTGCCAATTAACCTTTCGTATGCGGTAGGCAGAAAATTTGTTGACGGCTCAGTGCGGCAACGCGGTCACGTGACATCAAACCAACAAAAACAGCGGCCATACTGAATATTTTTATGTAAGGAGCCATTTTTGGTAAATTTGATTACTTTATTGGCTAACCTACAATAAACTTTAACCCTTAGGAAGTTTCACAATAAGGTTCCAATTATTTCGGGAGGCACGCAAATCATTTGGTGCAGATCTGCTCTCTAGAAGTTTGTGTATATGGAGCAGATCTGCTACTAAGCATACGAAAGGTTAAGAGGCCATATATGGTGCCACGCCCACACAAGAATGAAAAGGAATGGCTTTATGTGCTTCCGTGCGAAGAACGTGAGATGGAGATTGCGCGCGCCTTGATGGCAGTGTCAAATTCAATTAATTGTTGTTTACTTTATTACCACTTAAATTATTAAAAAACTGGTTTACCAGAATTAAAAACTTATAAATACTCAACGATTAAATTAAGAATCATCGTTAAAGATTGTAAGGTTTTGAATATTCAGCCAAAAACATGCCAAAAAGGTGTCATGTTTGAAAAATAAAACTATACCCGAAACTGGAATTCAAGACCAAAAAAACTACGACAGATACGTCACTGTCAAATCTGTCAGTCACTTATGTCATTGTCAAATAAAGTTTTTAGGTTTCGCCAACCTTTTTGTTATATGCTTCTTTGTACATATTGGCTGTTACAATTAATTGATTAGGATTTTCTCAAAAAAGGTACTTACAAACTTGATTTTCAACTCAACATTGACAAAATTTTATTGTAAACAACTTAGACACGATAAGATTGCGTTGTTCAACTACAGAGTAATTCTAAACTAGATTAGTCATTTCAGGTTGAAAGTTAGTAGTTATGCCTTGTATAGGTACAGTCGAGTTCATCATTATCTGAGCAAAGATTGGACCAAAAACATCTGAACCAGACCCAATTGTCAGAAGCATAAGAAGTAGATCAGATATTTTTGATCCGTTCTTTGCTAAGATAATCATGAACTCGACTGTACATAGCAGGACGTGTTGCCGACAGCGTGCCATATTATTAAGACAGTATGGTATGGTAATTACTTATAATTATGTAGTTAAAATTCTTGTACCAAATGTTATTAACACCTGAAGTGATACAAGCACAATACCAGCTTTGCAACCAAAAATTGCGGATGATTAAGTTTTTATTAAGGCCTCTTGTATTTATGTAAAAATAAGTAAATAAAATCACTTCTTTAAATTATGGAATTAAAATTACCCATAAATAAATTATCTCAGCGTGTATTTTTAGAAAAAAGGGATATACTATTGTACGAACATTTTATTGCAGTGGCAACATTGTCGTAGTTTTTTTGGTCTTGAATTCCAGTTTCGAGTATAGAATTCGGCTTCTAATCGTGTTTTCATGTTAAACAGTCTCAAGGAAATATGATCAACCTTAATATATCCAAAGAGTATACACATAACATAACTTTTGTGACAATGCTAAACCGCGTAACTAACAAATTCATAGCTAGAGCAAAATAAACCTTACCATCTCATTAAAAAGGTTCATTTAGATCCTTATTTAAAATGTTACTTATGCGGTATCGAGATCCAGATCGCGGAACACTACCGACTTTATCTGTGGTATCTTAATATAAATGGGTCATACACAATCACAATTAAAAGCAAAAGTTGTCTCTCCTGTGGTCAATAGTTAAGTGCTTGTGTGTTATGTTTTTATTTGATAGAACTAAAGTAAACGTGGCGCCGTTCATGCGGATGTGGGTTCAGTGAGAAAATTAGGCCTTAAACACGTTAATTTCGGGTATGTCCACAGGAAAGACGGGAACCTAAATCTGTGTAAGGTAAATGCACCTATCATGGACAAAGTGCTCCAGTCATGAACAATCTCAATAAAAGTTATTACATATTATAGAACGCTAATGCCTTACAATTAATAAGATTATAGTACTTCGGGCCTAACTCTATTAGAATTAAATCTTTCGAAAGTGCCTTTTTGTCGGTTAAAATAATTATTGTTCATCACTGGAGCACTGTCCATGATGGGTGCATTTACCTTAGAACCCAAATGTGTGTGCGTGTGAATTACCACGTGCGCGCTGGCGTTGATGCGGAGCAGGTGCAGCAGGCGCTCCAGGCGCTCCTGCACGGGCAGCCCGGGGGACAGGCTCCGCACGCTCGGGTCCAGGGACGAGTCGTCCGACAGTGACACCGTGCGGCCCGCCTCTGCAACAACCACATTTAGGGGGGCCATTTGCAACGTTAAAAGATGGCGGATGTGTAATTTGTTTTAGTTTTATTTTTTTGTGTATTTAGGTGTTCAAAGTTCTTTTCTGATAGTGATTTGTTCTTTTTATGCCATTGTGTTGCACAGTGATTGAAAACTTGGACTTATTTCGCGTATCTGGCATCTTTCTTCTCGTTACAAGTGGACTCGAAGTGGTACATAGGTTAAAACTATCTTGACCTCTGTCCTACAAACTACCGAACAACGTTGCCCCCAATCTTCCCAGAGAAGATTGGATTGTATTTTATTGCTATATTGATTTATACTTATATACACTTGACACTGGCGAAATCACTAATTCGTGGAAACGCCATAGCCCGGCGGTAGTAGCTGTTGAAGTCGCCGCGGGACAAAAAAAAAAAAAAAAAAACACATTTACATTCGGACAGGATCGTGGCTAGCTGGAGACAACGTACGGTCACGAGCGTTAATTTGGGACCCATTTCAAGAAAAATATGCTTGAAGTCGTCATTGTGATTAGAGATGTCAAGTCATTTGTAACTTTTAGGAAACTCAACCTTATTTTTGTAGAATGTCAGATGGACTTTGGAACTAAGGTGGGTGCCAAATTTAATCTCGTGACTGTACTTCAGACGATTAATGGAGATCTTAAAGCCGTACACCTTCGAGCAACACGGCCTTCCTAGCGGAAGGGAGTCGCGTACATACATACATAAACTCACGCCCCTATTCCCAGAGTGGGGTAGGCAGAGCTACAGAATTACCAACAACTCTAAAAACTTGTTAATAATTCTGTAACCAAATTTTGCACTTAGGCTAAGATGTTTACCAGTGTATTAGTGACAGGTTGCAAGCCCGTCGCCTAACAGTACTATACGCCTTTACTCCCTTAGCCGTCTCTTACGACATCCACGGGAAGATACGGAGTGGCACCATTCTAACAGTCAAATAGTTCTGTCATTTCTTGCGGGGAGAAATTTGCACACAAATGCAGCTACACCTACATACAACAACAAAACTGCAATGATGGCACTAATACATAAACAATGGAACAATACACCGACAATACTTGCACACCTTGAGCAATTTTTTTGCTCAACTGATTTGTTCCTCAACAGATCCGAATTTTGTAAAGGCGAGCGGACTCAATGTTGGTAAACAGATCCTACAAATGTCGGATTTGTTTACCAACATCGAGTCCGCTAACAACTAGGTTCTGCCCGCGACTACGTCCGTGTATGTTTCGACTATAGTTATTCCCTTGGAAACTTTTAAAACTTATAGGATGAAAAGTAGCCTATGTATTAATCCATGGTATAAGGTATCTCCATTCCAAATTTCATCCAAATCCGTTCAGCCGTTGCAGCGCGAACAAGTAACAAACACACACTCACACAAACTTTCGCATTTATAATATTAGTAGAATATAGCACAGTCTATAAACCAATACAGTCGTTCGACGAAGCCGTCTAGACAGGGCAATCGTGCGGGGTGTGAGGGGCGAGGGGCGGGTAGGGCGAGCCCGAGCTGCATACGTCGCCATTGTTAGTAGCTCGGGACATATCTTTCAGGGCTACTGCGTGTCGTGTCGTGTGTTGTATTTTGATGTGTTTAGAATAAAAAATGGTGCATACGACATGTGCTGTGCGAGAATGCAATTCATCATCTCGCACAAATAAAGATCTGCGATATTATCAATTTCCACACTCAGAAGAAAGGTAAATATATTATTTTATAGTGCTTAATTTACAACATTTTTGTCATGTCATGCCAACGTAAACAAAATGGCGGATGTAAAAGCGTGACGCCTGCCAGCAAAAATTTAAACTTTTCTCAAACAAAAAAATTACATCCATTTTCAAATTTAAAATGGCGGACATGACTTATACGAGGGCTGCCTTTTAAGTTGTGTCGTTTGGAAAAACTAAAGTCAATTTAAGTGTTAAATGGTATTTATTGTTTTTCAAAGTAATCACCGTGATATGTAATACACTTTTTCATTCGATCGAACCAGTTTTCGAAACACTTATTCCAGTCCGAAGTCGGGGTCTCCAAAATGGCCGTTTTGTATGCCTCAACGGCTTCTTCAGGCGTCTGGTACCGTTGACCACGAAGTCGTTGCTTGATTTTTGGAAAAGTAAAAAAATCGTTAGGGCTTAAGTCTGGACTGTGCGGCGGGTGTTCCAGAATTTCGACGTTTTGCTCTTTTAAAAACGCAATTGTTTGCCGGGCGGTGTGCGAGCTCGCATTATCGTGATGCAGTCTTATACGACGTCTTGGGTTATTTTTTCGAAACTCGCCGATGACTTCTGGTAAACAGACAGTGGTATACCAGTCAGCATTAACCGTTTTACGATCCTCGAGCACGATGTTGGCCACGTGGCCACTTTTCGCCACAAACGTGGCGACTATTTTTTTCGAAATGCTCCGTGAGCGTATTACTTTGGTCGGTTTTGGCTCATCTTGGAACACCCAAACAGTCGACTGCTGTTTAGAATCGGGTTCGTAGGCATATATCCAAGATTCGTCACCACTGATAATGTCGTAAACATGTTTCGAGTTTCCTCGGTTGAATTGCCGCAGAGTTTTGCGACACCATCGAACGCGAGCCGTTTTTTGGTCTTCACTGAGTAAATGTGGTATCCAGCGAGAGATCAACTTTTTTACGCCTAAGTGATCATGCAAAATACTGTGAACACTGGTCCCTGAAATACTTAAGGAAGCTTCTATCTCACGGTATGTCGCATGGCGATCTTCGACGATCAGTTGCCGTACAGCATCAATGTTCTCCTGGGTTACGGCTGTTTTTGGTCGACCTTCACGATGTCTATCACCAAGACTAGAGCAACAACGTTGAAATTCTAAATACCAGCGTTCCACAGTCCGGAGGCATGGTGCTTTATCATTGAAAACCGTAGTCAACTCTTCGAAGCACTGAAGTCGCGTTAAGCCCCTTTTGAAGTTGTAAAAAAATATCGCACGTAAATTTTCCTTCGAAATTTCCATTTTCACAACTGACTTGTCAACTTTGAACGAGCGCTGTACTAAAACGGTTGGGCCGATTTCGAGTCATTCTTTTGTTTTCGAATTCTAATTTCAAATATTTTAAGATGACACTAGTTCTTTTTTATGCAATCACGGAAGGCTTGCAAACGACAGAACTTAAAAGGCAGCCCTCGTATAAATAATAATGGGGGTGCTGATTACGAAAAAGATATCCACGTTGAAATCAAAGATGGCGGACTTTATTTTTTCTTAAAAATCGATATGGGTGTCATCTTCGAGGTTCCTCGGGGTGCCGATTACGAAAATGACATTATTTTTGGAATCCAAGATGGCGGACGTTTTTTTTTTTAAATATAATGATATGGGTGTCATTTTCGAGGTTCCTCGGGGTGCTGATTACGAAAATGACATCCATATTGAAATCCAAGATGGTGAACATAATTTCTTTAAACAAAATTGTATGGGTGTTTGAATCTAAAATCATACCTAAGTTATTTATGGCGGAACAAAGAAACGTACATACATACTTTAAACCTAAAACCATTACCCTCTTTTTTTGGGCAGTTGTGTAGTTTGTGACAACCCTAGGTAATTACTGTGGCCTTGTGCGGCGTCGGCATTTACGCAAACATCAAAGGCGTCGGCCCACTGTTAGTTACTCTTTACACTGTGGATATAGTATACTAATTTGGTGTCGTAATGCAATAGAGCAGCAATAATACGATAAAAATTTACTTGCATGTGAAATGTAACACCATATTTTTGTAAGTTTGATGTCTCAGACCGCTTTTTACAGCAGAAAACAGAGCAATTCGGCATTTTAAGTGTAAGTGTGTGTTTTAAGTGTGTTTCACTCGCGCGACTGGACTCAGTCTAGTTAACAATCCCGAGTGACAACTAGTTTTATTACATGCGCATGCCCGCTTGGGCTTGTACTATGACAGAGGGGAAATGGTGCGAATGCCTACTCTCTTCCGTGTTGCTCGAAGCCGTACTAAGAGACATTTAATTTTTTTTTTTTATGTCATAGAGAAGACAAACGAGCACACAGGCCACCTGATGGTAAGTGGAAACTGTGACCCATAGACATTCGCATTCACAGGACTGCGATGCAATCCTAAGACTGCAAATGCGTTGCCAACCCTGAGGACTAAGATGGAATGCCTCTATGCTAGTAATTTCACCGGGTATCTTATCCCCAAACCGGAACACAACAATGCGAACACTGCTGTTTGGCGGTAGGTTAATGGATAAGATGGTGGTAGCGATCCGGACGGGCCCTGCACAAGGTCCTACCACCCGCATTTAATTTTGTAACAGGTTACAAAGCTCACCGTGCACGCCCTGGCAGGGCTCGGGCTTGCTGAAGACGCGCAGGCGCAGGTGGCGCCAGCCGCGCGCCGAGCGCACCACGGCGCTGAGCTGCAGCGCGAACAGCGCGCGCACCGAGAGTGTAACAGGGTACAAAGCTCACCGTGCACGCCCTGGCAGGGCTCGGGCTTGCTGAAGACGCGCAGGCGCAGGTGGCGCCAGCCGCGCGCCGAGCGCACCACGGCGCTGAGCTGCAGCGCGAACAGCGCGCGCACCGAGAGTGTAACAGGGTACAAAGCTCACCGTGCACGCCCTGGCAGGGCTCGGGCTTGCTGAAGACGCGCAGGCGCAGGTGGCGCCAGCCGCGCGCCGAGCGCACCACGGCGCTGAGCTGCAGCGCGAACAGCGCGCGCACCGAGAGTGTAACAGGGTACAAAGCTCACCGTGCACGCCCTGGCAGGGCTCGGGCTTGCTGAAGACGCGCAGGCGCAGGTGGCGCCAGCCGCGCGCCGAGCGCACCACGGCGCTGAGCTGCAGCGCGAACAGCGCGCGCACCGAGAGTGTAACAGGGTACAAAGCTCACCGTGCACGCCCTGGCAGGGCTCGGGCTTGCTGAAGACGCGCAGGCGCAGGTGGCGCCAGCCGCGCGCCGAGCGCACCACGGCGCTGAGCTGCAGCGCGAACAGCGCGCGCACCGAGAGTGTAACAGGGTACAAAGCTCACCGTGCACGCCCTGGCAGGGCTCGGGCTTGCTGAAGACGCGCAGGCGCAGGTGGCGCCAGCCGCGCGCCGAGCGCACCACGGCGCTGAGCTGCAGCGCGAACAGCGCGCGCACCGAGAGTGTAACAGGGTACAAAGCTCACCGTGCACGCCCTGGCAGGGCTCGGGCTTGCTGAAGACGCGCAGGCGCAGGTGGCGCCAGCCGCGCGCCGAGCGCACCACGGCGCTGAGCTGCAGCGCGAACAGCGCGCGCACCGAGAGTGTAACAGGGTACAAAGCTCACCGTGCACGCCCTGGCAGGGCTCGGGCTTGCTGAAGACGCGCAGGCGCAGGTGGCGCCAGCCGCGCGCCGAGCGCACCACGGCGCTGAGCTGCAGCGCGAACAGCGCGCGCACCGAGAGTGTAACAGGGTACAAAGCTCACCGTGCACGCCCTGGCAGGGCTCGGGCTTGCTGAAGACGCGCAGGCGCAGGTGGCGCCAGCCGCGCGCCGAGCGCACCACGGCGCTGAGCTGCAGCGCGAACAGCGCGCGCACCGAGAGTGTAACAGGGTACAAAGCTCACCGTGCACGCCCTGGCAGGGCTCGGGCTTGCTGAAGACGCGCAGGCGCAGGTGGCGCCAGCCGCGCGCCGAGCGCACCACGGCGCTGAGCTGCAGCGCGAACAGCGCGCGCACCGAGAGTGTAACAGGGTACAAAGCTCACCGTGCACGCCCTGGCAGGGGCTCGGGCTTGCTGAAGACGCGCAGGCGCAGGTGGCGCCAGCCGCGCGCCGAGCGCACCACGGCGCTGAGCTGCAGCGCGAACAGCGCGCGCACCGAGAACGCGCCGTGCCGCGGGGCCAGCGGCTCCACCAGCCACACGTCGATGTACTTCAGGGAGGGGGATCTCCTGCACCAAATAAAACTTCATTAGCTGAAAGGCATTAACTTCTATAATCGTTGTCGAAGTAGTGAACAACCGCACAGGTTTTACCAGTATCTTTAGGTTCTCTTTCCATCATGGACGAAATCCACTCCCGAGCACACTTTTTTATAGAACATTTTTTTTTTATTTTTTTTTATGGCATAGAGAAGTCAAACGAGCACACAGGCTACCTGATGGTAAGTGGAAACTGTGACCCATAGACATTCGCATTCACAAGACTGCAATGCAATCCTAAGACTGCAAATGCGTTGCCAACCCTGAGGACTAAGATGGAATGCCTCTATGCTAGTCATTTCATCGGCTGTCTTATCCCCAAACCGGAACACAACAATGCGAATACTGCTGTTTGGCGGTAGGTTAATGGATAAGATGGTGGTAGCGATTCGGACGGACCCTACACAAGGTCCTACCACCCGCAAACCGGTGTTCAAAATATACCTTTCAACGCACATTTCGTACCGAGTTGACAGCTGTCAAATCGGACCTCTTCAAATGGCGCGACTATAGTGATCTTTAAGAGGCCTTGCGATGTGTTTATTATAATTTTTAATCTGTTTCTGAGTACTAACCGCTCGACGAGTGCCATGTCCAGCTTGTGGAAGTGCCGGCACAGGCACACGTTCTTGCGCACGCACAGCACGTCGGCCACGATGCGGACGTACTCTGGCGCCGGCAGCTTGTCGCCGGGCCGCCGCAGCGGGAACACGTCGCCCGCCTCCGTCGTGAACTCGTCCGTGCGGTATGGAGAGCTCGGACTGAGGGAATAAAAAGGGGGTTTATTCATCGTATCCACAAAAACACAATGCCATCCATAGAGCAAAGAATAAATGAATAAATGAATGTGGCCAATTTAATGTACAGTCACGAGATAACATTTGGTACCCACCTTAAGTTCAAAGTCAATCTGACATTCTATAACAATAAGGTTTAGTTTCCTAAAAGTTGCAAATGACTTGACATCTCTAATGACATTGACGACTTCAAGCATATTTTTCTTGAAATGAGTCCCAAATTAACGCTCGTGACCGTACAACCGACTAATTATTAAAAGCGGCTGGTGTACTCACTACACCGAAGGTAGCGGCTAGTGTACTCACTCCGCCAAGCGTAGTGGCTAGTGTACTCAGTCCGCACACCGTAGCGAGTAGTGTACTCAGTCCGCAGACCGTAGCGAGTAGTGTAATCACTCCGCTTAGCGTAGCGACTAGTGTGATCACTGCGCCTAGCGTAGCGGCTAGTGTACTCAGTCCGCAGACCGTAGCGAGTAGTGTACTCACTCCGCCAAGCGTAGCGACTGATCACTGCGCCTAGCGTAGCGGCTAGTGTACTCAGTCCGCAGACCGTAGCGAGTAGTGTACTCACTCCGCCAAGCGTAGCGACTAGTGTGATCACTGCGCCTAGCGTAGCGGCTAGTGTACTCAGTCCGCAGCCCGTAGCGAGTTGTGTACTCACTCCGCCAAGAGTAGCGACTAGTGTGATCACTGCGCCTAGCGTAGCGGCTAGTGTACTCAGTCTGCAGACCGTAGCGAGTAGTGTACTCACTCCGCCAAGCGTAGCGGCTAGTTTCCTCACTATGCAGAGCGTAGCGACTAATGTAATCACTCCGCTTAGCGTAGCGGCTAGTGTTAGTTACTCCGCCTAGCGTAGCGGCTAGTGTACTCACTCACGGAACCAGTCCCGGGGCGGCGCGGGGTCCCGGAAGCCGAGCATCACCGTGTCCGGCTTCATGGCGCCCAACCCGGCCAGCCGCGTGAGCTGCGCGGCGCCTGCGCGTACTGACTCCGCTAAGCATAGCTCAACAAACGCTTTCACCTGAAAATAAGTAGGTATGTGTAGCAATGTACAAGTTGCAGAATATTCCCAGAATTTAAGAAATCTTCTCAAGAAATTACCGAGAATATTATCGGAAACATTTGAGAGCATTGATAATGTTCTGTTTCCATACAAAGTTTAAGAATATTCTTGGAAATTTCCGAGAATTTCTCATAAGAAACTTTCACATTTTGAGAAGTTACTTTTCGGTACAATGCTAGGTATGTGACAACGGCACAATACTTGTAGGTGATCGTTTGACCATATTTATTGCGTAAGCTTGGCAAAGTAGTAGAAAACTAATCCATTTATTACGTAAATTAGTAAATTTAGTTTTTACAATAAGTTCAATGAAAATGAGTCACTGCAAGTCAAATTTGTATGAACAGTGACCAATATCGCTTGCTTTTGATAGTTACCTTGAGATGATCGATCAACTTGAGCCAGTACTTGTGTTCCTCGGCGAGCGGGTCACCGCTGCCGTCGAGTTGTCCTACCCGGACGTGACCCACGACGAATAAACCACCCTAGAAACATTGTTTTTTAAACAGTTTAACTACATTTAAGTAGAGTTTTACCGAATACAACACTATCTACGACAATTTATGGTACTACTATGTACGTAAACACCTTATGGTACAAAAACCAATGCATTCAAATACGATGTTTACAGGATAGCTAACCTTTGGTTGATTGAGGAAAATAATAAAAGCAAAAAGTGGCAACGAGTAGACACAAGTACAAAATAAAAGTTTACAGAATCTGTATGATCTAAATAAATAAAGTTTACAGAAACTACAAATTTTAGTGCCGTTAGGACTCAACACATTTTGTGCACTGCGTTTTTTTATAACGAACAGCATCTCGTATTCTTCCGCATTGTGTTTATACCTACCTCATAGTAAAAAAAAAATGAAAAAATCATTAAAGAAAACTAAGTAGAAAGTGTTCTGAATTTAAATGCAACAGCAATTCATTTTGAGATGCTGCACTCTTGCATAAAATCAACGATGTATTTATTGAGGATGTATATTCCTTACAAATAAATATGCCACTTCCCCGTGTGGTTGCCGGATTAGAATAGTGCCACTCCGTGGCTTTCCGTGGATGTCGTAAAAGCCGACTAAGGTAATAAAGGCGTTAGGCGATGGGTTTGCAACCTGTCACTAATACACTGGTAAACATCTTAGCCTAAGTGTGCCAAATGTGGTTACAGAATTATCAACAAGTTTTTAGAGTTGTTGGTAATTCTGTATCTCTGCCTACCCCACTCTGGGAATAAAGGCGTGAGTTTATGTATGTGTATGTATGTATAAATATTCTATTATATTCCATTCTATAACATCGTCGGCTGACTATTCCTTCAATGGTACAGTCAAGGACTTTAATTGTTAAGCCACTATGGAACCCTGTCATAATGACAGCGTCAAACCATATGAAAGAAATTACGCTAAAATTTATGATCAACGTTATGCGACAGGGTTCCATAGTGGCTTATCAATTATAGTCCTTGACTGTACCTTCTTCCCTTACCTTTTTCTGGTCGTTGACAAAGTCAATGAGCGGCGCCTGTTGCCTCGGCGAGGCTATCAGCAGCAACATCTGGGGTCGCCAGAACTTGACGTGCTCGCGCCGGGGGTCCAGGAGTAACAGGTACTTGCGGACCTGCACAGGGAAGATCATAACTTAGGTTATAATCGTCGGATGACAATGATGCACCACACATTTTATATGTGGGAAAGTGACGAACGCATAGCCAAAACAAGCTAATGATGTGATGTTATTTTCAAACATTCGATTTTGTTAGATTTATCTCAGTAATAAGGTAGCAGCGCTGCCGCTTTTCAGGAAACACATATCAGCAGGATTTTGTTATTTAACTTGCAATGTATGTGTATATTGTAAGGTTCAAATCTTGCAAGGTAAATTTGACCGACTTCCAGGTTTCCGATGAAGCTGAAAATTTGCATACGCCTTTAGTTCTGATGACAACACAATAATATAGTACCATCGAGCTGATCTAATGATGGAGACTCAGGGTGGCCAATGTGGCCATAGGAAGTCCTAAGTTACACATGATAAACCCGTCGTGTTAGGGCTTGTTAGATACGTCTTGACAAGTAGATGACGACTGTGCAAAAAAAAGTATAGTCGGCAACCAAAACTGGTCCCAAAATTGTTTTTTTTTATCATACAATTATTTCCCCGTATGGTTGCCGGGTTAGAATAGTGCCACTCCATATCTTCCCGTGGATGTCGTAAGAGACGGCTAAGGGAATAAAGGCGTATAGTATTGTTAGGCGATGGGCTTGCAACCTGTCACTAATACACTGGTAAACATCTTAGCCTAAGTGTGCAAAATGTGGTTACAGAATTATCAAAAAGTTTTTATAGTTGTTGGAAATTCTGTAGCTCTGCCTACCCCACTCTGGGAATAAAGGCGTGAGATTATGTATGTATGTATGTAAATGATTACGTGCGCCGGCCGCAGCGAGAACATCAGCCCGGCAGCCCCGCCAGGCACTATGTAGTATTGTTGTACCTGGTGGAAGATGAGCGCCTGCGAGAGACTGCCCCAGGAGGGCTGCGCGGCGGCGGGCGACAGCGCGTGCAGCGCCAGCACGAGCGCGGCACACGCCAGCGCGGCGCCGCTCGCGTGCGCCGGCCGCAGCGAGAACATCACGCCCGCGCAGCCCAGCAGCCCCGCCAGGCACGTCACCCACGAGAACTGCTTGAAAGATGGTCTGGAACAAACAATCACACCTCAAATCTTCTCTACACCCCACCTAGGAAAAAAACTTACAATCGATACACGACTTCGTAGTTTGACAATAGTTATTTAAGTAACTGGATCGCTCTTAGTACCGGTACAAAATAAATTTGTCAGCGGGCATTTTCAATGGTCAAGTACTGGAACTGCTACCGATGTTCATTCACAAATTTACTTGGAATTTCTCAATCAATTATCAATTTTGCTGGAGGATGTACCGCTAGAGCTACGGCTTACTTTGTGGCCTGCTCACTATGGCTGCCAAGTAAGAGCTCATTTAGATGCTACATACCCACCGACCGATGGATTGGACGATCAGACCCAACCGTGTGGCCCGCTGGATCACACGATCTTAAACTATTGGATTTGTTTTACAGGGGTAGTTTAATAGACAAGGTTTATCGAAAAACCAGTAAGCGAAGAAGATCTCGGATAGCACAGCTGAGCAGGAAATCAACCAATTAAGCTTAAGAACATTATCTGTAATTGTGACTTTTGCATCTGACAGAAAGTGACAAAGCATGGCATAAACTATTCCAAGCTTATTCCACGTTTATAAGTAAGGGGGTTAGATATTTTTATACTTCGAATAAGTATTAGAATTGGAATGTCAATTTTATTCATCAAATGCCATTTCTGGTGCCGCCATATCGTCATTTTGCAAAACATCCGAATTTTCATTGACATTTTCGTATCATTAACGGTAATTGGTATTATTCGTATTTTTACACATTTCATTTGTTGTAAAAGAGATTTTGACAAGTTAGTATACTGACATCCACGTAACTTTAGTAATTATTTACTATAATAATTATAAAAGAACTGTTATTACCATGGCAACGCTTATTATAGAACTAGAACGCGAGATCACAAATGTCTAAGTGCCTCAGAGACAATTGCGTTGTCGTCTTTTGCCCTCTTCAAGGCATAATAAGCTCACCTGAAGTTCGGAGCCCCTGCGAGGTCCAGCCCGAGGCACGCCAAGTTGATGGCGAAGTAGCTGGTCATGAAGAGCACCGAGTTGATCTGCGCGATGGCGTTGAGGGAGCCGCTGATGACGCCCAGCTGGACCAGCATCCAGGAGGCGAGGACGGCCAGCACCGGGTTGCCCGAGCGAGTCACCATCGGACGGAGAAGGAAGCCTGGTCAACCATCGTTATATTAGTCAACAAATGTTTACGACTAGAAAAATTCGTTCGAAGAACACTATAGTAACACTAGTGTACCTTGGTTTGTGACCTTTAGTTTAGTAATTAAATTGAATCTTATTATTACATGAAAACGAAGAAATAAAAGAAAAAACCAGAAACAAAGATACACACACAAAAGCTTTGGATTCAAATTGGCGAATAAGTAAAAACACTGCGGAAACTGCGGAAAAAGTAGCAGACAACGGCAAGTTAATTATTAAATATTTACCGTAAATATTATCTTTGGCTAAGGCTTCCAGCACGCGCGATGCCCCAATCAAGTTCGAGAGACCAGCCGAAAACGTCGCCATCAACATGCCTGGAAACAAGAGTTGCATTACACGTAGTAATTCCATCATCATCACCATCGTCAAAATCATATGAATTCATCATCATCTTCATCATCTTCATCATCATCACCATCATTATCATCTCCCAAAATCGCCAGTAATGTTCCCGCAGGGTTCCTACTAAGCCGCCACTCGTCGGCCGGCAGCAGGTACCTACATGTAGTTGAGAGATGGTCAAGACTGAAATTGCACAAGGTCCTACTAACAGATTGGTCATTTCCTATTCTTCAAAACCTTACACTTGTAATCTTTCCTTACAGCCTTCGGCCAATGCCATAACCAGCCTTTTATGCGCCCAGTGCGAGCTTCTATAATTTAATTATGCTTATAACTACCACGCATGACCCAAAAGTTGGTCCTGATCTGGTCTTTACTGCACTTTTTCAGTTTTTTTATTGTTTGACGTGGACACAGACCACATGACGGTAAGTGAGATCTGTGACCCATAGCATTATGCATTTCAAGACTACTCTAAGATCGCAAATGCGTTGTCAACCCTGTGGGATGGAATGCCTCAATGTTATTAATTTCATAGGTTGTCTTCCCCAAACCAGAGCAAATCAATGTGGGTTTTGCTTGGCGGTAGGTTAAAGGATAAGTTGGTGGTAGCAATCCACACGTACTTTGCACAAGGTCCTATCTGCTACCTTTACACTATCCTCTGCTCCTCTCCACTCTCTTCCCTTATACCCTTCGACCAATGCAATGTCTTGATGCACCCAGTGCGAGCTCCTATAAAAATACATGCTACTAACAACCACGCATAACCAAAAGCTTGGTGCTGGTCTGAACTTGTCTCCACTAACTGTTGAGTTTCTTGCGGCGCTTCTTCTCAGCAGTGGTCTCTTGCGAAGCGCTGGTAGATTTTTGACGTGTAAAAGTGCCCGTACGGCCTACTTACTGAATAAACATCTTTTATCTTTTTTTTTTATCTTTTTATCTTGGACTCACCGACAGCGATGAAGGGTGGCCACACGTTGGCCGGCAGCAGATACACGTAGTTGTTCTGCAGCAGGTCCCGGGAGCACGAGGCCGCGGTGAGCACGCTGAGCGCCACGTACGACACGGCCGTGAACAGAAGGGCCGCCAGCGTGCCGCGCGGGATGCTGCTGGCTGGGTTCTTCAGCTCACCTGGAAACCGCGAGGGACTGAGTGAGCCCTAGGGGGGAACTCTTTCTACCTCCTCAAATCCAAAAATGTATTATCAGAAAACCTTAATACAGGCTAGTTTACAATGTAAAAATGCTTGTTTATGGGAGTTTATGCTTGTTTATGAGCATTTCTCTTTTTTTGCCACTGTTAGTGACATCTACAGTTTTAAAAAAAAAATGCCAAGTAGGTAGAGAACATCGAACTACGCAATAATTAAATAATATTGTGTCCCAAAACATTTGTATGGAAAGTTCCTTTTGTGTTACCGGTAATCATACATTTTTGGTAACACAAAAGGAACTTTCTATACAAATATTTTGGGACACATTACAATATTATTTAAATATTGCATAGTTCAATGTTCTCTACCTAACTGCCTTTTTAGGGTTCCGTAGTCAAACTAGGAACCCTTATAGTTTCGCCATGTCCGTCCGTCCGTCCGTCCGTCCGTCCGTCCCCAGTCTAGCTCAGAGACTCATAGTACTAGAAAGCTGTAATTTGGCATGAATGGACATATTAGTCACGCTAACAAAGTGGTAAAATAAAATTTTGAAATTTTTTTTTTTTAATGCACGTCCCCTACACGTAACGTGGGGATGTTTTTTTTTTTTCTTGCCTACCCCATAGTGTGGGGTGTCGTTGGATAGGTCTTTCAAAAATATTGCGGGTTTATGAAAACAATTTTTCGATTAAGGGATCCGTTTATGAAATATTAAGCTTTAAAGCGCTATTTTTTGTTAGAGTCAAGTGTCCCCCCCCCCCTACAGCCAAAACTACAAGTACTAAAAATCTGAAAAAAATCTTCAACGAAAGTGCATATAACGAATTTTGAAGGAAAACTATCACGGCTAAGTAGACATGATTAGTTCCTGAGATACAGGCGACTAAAGTGTTTATACCTACTAAAAATCATCTAAGACTGCGCCAAATAACTTTAAATAGAAAATTGGTTCATACATGTTGATTTTTGAGATAGTTTTTTGTGTTTGTCGTTACGGCTTCGGAACCCTACACTGAGCATGGTCCGACATGCTCTTGCCCGGTTTTTTTAAATCTGGAGATGTCACTAACAGTGGCAAAAAAAAAGAGAAATGCTCTTATGTGAGTTTTCTGTAACACCCGTAGGTACATAAAACAGAATTTATTTTATTATACATAAAAACCGTCCTTTTAAATCATTCTATCTATTAAAAAACCGCGTCAAAATCTGTTGCGTAGTTTTAAAGATCTAAGCATACATAGGGACAGACAGACAGCGGGAAGCGACTTTGTTTTATACCATGTAATGAAGTTTGGAAGCATCATTAAATATACAGTGTGCAATTCAATAAAATTTTAACTGAAAGCAAAGGTACATTTTTACATTCGGTAAATGTCAACGTACATCCAAAAAGTAACCCACAACAAATTTACCAAACAGATTAATAGGATTGTAAAGCTAAAAAAAAAACACACAATTTAATTTTTGACAGGTGCAGTAAAACACAACTGATATGGCTTACCGATGTAACGATTTTTTCGAAGCGCGGGAGCCAATCAGCATGATCCACGCGTTGCGCTGTTGTATTCTGTGCTATTATTGGTTATTATTGAAGCCAACTTGACGCGCGCCCGCTTGTCATTCAGTCAGCCGTCAAACGTGCGTGTGTGAGATGGAAAAAATAGATGCAATTTAATTTGCACCTTATAACTAACTAACTATTACGTACAAGTCTGACCGTGGGTTTTAATCGTGCTGTCGGAAATCATCGGAATCGTTGTTCGTGTCTGCGCGAACGAAGATTCACGACACGCCATATAAATTGTGATCTATTATACGCGATTTAAGCGCCGGTTCACAATCCTCTAAAAGGCCGTTACAGACGGACTGCCTAGAGCTGCCAGTTTTTTTTATTAGTATCAAATAGTCACTCACCACTCATGTTAGCTCCTGCCATGACTCCAGTGACTCCAGTAAACAGCACTCCAAAAACTGATGCGAAGTCGACCATGTCTCCGTCAGCGGTAGAGTAGTCGCGGCCGTACTGGGGGTACAGGTTCGATGCCAGTGTGGCGCTGCTGAGGCCCGTGTAGTTGAAGTGGGTTATGTTGGTGAGTTGGTTCGAATCCGGCCGGCCCACCTGGAAGGGATTGTTCCCAGATGTAACGGGACTTTTAAAACTAACTCTTGAAGTGAACTTTCAAATCCTATGATAAAAAAAGTGTGACCAGTAGGCGTAAGTTGGTTGTGAACCTGTGAAACTAGATGTGCCTCTAATAACATATTCACAACACCAATGGTTAGGACAGTCGGGGTTATAAGTCACTGCACACTTTAGTACCGTTTCGCTTTAACGCTTTTTACAGATTAGTTCAGCAGTTCAAACATGAGGTTAAAGTGACAACTAAAATGTGCAGCTACTTATAAAGCCGAATGAAACACCATATCGTACCTTGATAATCAAACCGTCACTAAACAAAATATATAAAAGTTCGAACAATGACAATATTGCCATCAAAATGAAGTTGCATTTCAAATAAAGCATTTTTTAGTGACGGTATGATTATCAAGGTGCGATATTATGTTTCAACAGTGCACTAAGACAAGAGTTTTCCGAGTACGAGAGTCAGAACGTACCAGGCTTATATGATTCTTAAAACTCTCACAACAGCAGCACACAGAATAAAAGTTACCAGGCGAACATAAATCCAAAAAGTTCGTAAGTTCTTGGTGACTGACGCTTTTCAGGGCTGTATTAATAGACTCATCTTAGCTGAGATGCCTGTCACAAGATACGTGGTCACACATATATGGCTAATCTGTAGCCCATCAGCAAGCAATAAGAAAGGTCACAGGCAACCAGGTACAAATAAATTAGAGACTGCAATGCGGCACTGACCTCCAAATACAACCTCGCTACGTACCAGGAAAACATAATCTTTAACAAGTTTTCGACTTCCTATAGGAAACATTAACCTACATCAACAGTAAATGCTGTACATGTAACAAAAAGTACCAGGCAAGCATAAATCCAAGAAGTCCTCACCTCTCCCGGTTTGGTAATGAAGAAGCTCAAAAACGCGCTGCCCAGACACACGAGCATGGTCACCCATATGGCTAAACTGGTGCGTGCAAAGAGTGACGCACCCGCGAGAGACACTGCTACGCCTATCGCGTTTAATATGGATCGGTATAGGAACCGGTACCATTCGCTGTCTGGTAGGCCTGGTTGCCCTGCAGCGATGAGGTAACCTAGAAGGGAAGATCAAAAAATAAAATCATCATGTCTCAATATGTCCACAAGAATAATGTAAGTTAAGGCTAGTAGCGCTCGCGTAGGTATAAATTCGCTACGTATCAAAGTGTATCTAGTCGCACGAAATGACGTCATTGACACATTTGAACCAGCTTAAAAGAGGATTGTGAAACTACGCTCAAATCAAGTCGCAGTCAAAAAAATCCATACAAATTTTACTCCAGGTGATATGATAACGTTTCTGACCCTAAATCAAGTACGATTTCCACAATTTTTGAATATGTTGTAGTTATTTTGAAAAACTAGGTCAGTACGTTTGATTTTTGGGTTTTTAAATTTGTTTCATTATAAGAATTATTGAAGTGAGTGAAAATGGACCGTCATAGTTTCTCATAATATCTCCGAAATATTCAAGAATCGATAATATCGGACTAGGTTTAAGGGGAGAGGGCATCCAAGATTGAAAATTAGTAATTACAAAAAGTGTTTTTTTTTTTTGTAAAACCGACTAGAATCAGTCGTTTTGAAACCTAAATAAAGATAATCATTTTAAAACAACATTTATTTACGAAACATTTTATGTAATCGTTAGAGAAAATATGACACGTCTAATGCATTGTTCAAGGGCAGAGAATGAGACCGATCGGCGTCATCGGCAATGAATGGGTTAACTTGTAAACATGCCTCGCTAAGCACTCCATAAGCGCTCTCAAATATCGCCATATGCTTGATTAGCCCGCCCATTTAAACACTAGCAACCCGCCCTCGCTTCGCTTCGGTTTATGCGAGTATGATATTCGATAAATGGGCTATCTAACACCGAAAGAATTTTTCAAATCAGACCAATCAGATTTTTCCTGAGATTAGCGCGTTCAAGCAAACAAACAAACGCTTCAGCTTTATAATATTCAGGGCTCGGACAAGTCATCGCAGAAACTGATATGGACATGGGACAAGACTATCATAGAGTCGCGCTTAAGATTATTATTTATTATTATCTAAAGCTGATATATTATTATCGTAATTTATAATTTAACATTTGACCTTTTTGATCGCATATCTGTCATGGATTTGTCAAAGTGGCATGCTTCAAACAGTTTTGTGGTGACAAATTAAACTAATACAATTATTTGCTTAATTACGATTGCTGGGAAGATGTCATAGAAGTGTTTCGGCAGTTTCGAGTAAAAGGTTCGAAAGTTTAAGGTTTAAGGTTTATAACAACTGTTTACTTTTTTATATCTAACACAAATGATTAAATAAAACATCGCTTTGTTCACAATGCAGAAGTTAATGGTTGCGTATGTGCAATGCAACCATCAGCATTAAAAAAAATGTTAATGGAAATACCTTCACACATGTATGGTGAATTTTGGCTTGCAGTAATAAATGTCATTGAAAAATATAATTAAATAATATTGTACATAATGCGATTCTATTGATTTTGTTCTATTGCCGTCTTGCGATTGTTTTGCGATGACTTGTCCGAGACCTGATAATATTAATATAGATTAAGTAAAATTACCTCCGTATTAACGAGACTGACAATCTGATTAGAATATTGGCTGTATTTTGTTTACAATACGTTGTGGGTTCTACCCACATGTCACTGTATAGTAGGGCTTAGGAGGCTTCATATAAATCCAGCTCAAGGTTGTTAGTCCTTGTGGAAGCAACAGTGTATCGACTCACCCTTAGGTCCAAAGTTTTCAACGAGTGCTTCAGTGCAAGCAGATATGCAGAGGGCGCTGGACACGACGTTGGCAAAGAAGAACAGGGTGCCAATAGCACCACCGAACTCCGGGCCGAGGGTCCTACTTATCATAACTGAGATGGTAATAGGAAAAGTATTGTTTAATACATACATACATACATTAAATCACGCCTGTTTCCCAGAGGGGTAGGCAGAGATCACTTCTTTCCACTTGCTACGATCTTGACAAATTTCATTCGCTTCTTCCACATTCATACATCGAGTCATGCACGCACGTCGGTTTCGGGTACTTAAGATTCGGCCCTTTTCCAGTATTTCTACGATTTGACTCGAAAAAGTACGCCTAGGGCGGCCTCTTCCGACCCGTCCACTCACTTTCGCTCTGTATATCTCTTTCGTCAATCTTCTTTCATCCATCCTTTCCAAATGACCGAACCATCGAAGCATGCCTTTTTCAATCTTAGTCACTACATCTTCTTTTATTCCACATTTCTCTCTGACTTTTTCATTCCTTACTATTTTTCCTAGTTTAATATTCGCCTAATAATTAAACAGACACAATAAGTTATAGCCAAGGTTCGGGTAGTTTCCTTACAAAGCTGTGACAAAGTGAGGGGGTTCAATTTGCTTTGTCCTTTTTATAAAGCGAGTCGAGCGTTCAGTGGCGCCCTCATTACCATTATTGTGTTTTCTAATTAACTAAAGAATTTCCTTGGAATCAAACGATGCATTTTTGTAGTGCAAGTAAAAACACAATATACGAGGGCTGCTACTTAAGTAACCGGAATCCGGGATTCCAACATTTTTAAACGCTATATCTGACCTCCATGGTAAAATTTTCACTTTTTTGAATACTGGCCGCTATATTTTTTTTTCTTATCTTACGTAGTCTTTTGTTTTTGGCGGGTTTAAATTTTAATCTCGCTGCAAGTATGGAACTCACTCGTGAAAATATTCGTGCTATGATTTATTACGATTTTCAGCGTGGTTTAACGCAACAACAGTGCATAGATCAACTAACTTCGACTTTTGGTGATGAAGCTCCATCCAAAACTACTGTGTATCGCTGGTTTAGTGAGTTCAATCGTGGACGTAGTATGCTCAGGGACGAAGTTAAGGATGGTCGCCCGAAATCGGTCGTTGTACCACAAAATATTGAAGCTGTGCGAAAACTTATCATGCATGTCCGTCATGTTACGTATCGCGAGATAGAGGCGACTATAGGCATATGTATGACGAGCATTAATAAGATATTACATGAGCATTTAGCTGTGAAAAAAATTTGTTCGTGTTGGATCCCGCACAACTTAACTAAGGATCAAAAAGAGGCTCGCGTCGAATGGTGCAAGGAAATGTTGAAAAAATATAACCGTGGTGACTCAAAAGCTGTTTATAATATCTACACAGGTGACGAATCCTGGATCTATGCGTATGATCCCGAAACTAAACAATAATCAACGGTGTGGGTGTTTCAAAATGAGCCGAACCCTACGAAAGTAACTCGTGCAAAAAGCACCTTGAAGCAAATGGTGGCCTGCTTTTTTGGTATTAATGGCCATGTGGCTACAGTGCCCCTGGAGAATCGTAAAACGGTTAGTTCGGAGTGGTACACGACCATTTGTTTGCCGGAAGTATTTGAAGAAATACGGAAAAACAACCAGCGACGGAGAATCATTCTGCACCATGATAACGCCAGCTGTCATACATCACGTGAAACGACTCGATTTTTGGAAGGTCAAAATATAGAATTAACGGGTCATCCACCTTACAGCCCTGATTTGGCACCCAATGATTTCTATTTATTTCCAAATGTAAAGAATAAATTACGTGGTCAACGATTTTCGACCCGTGAAGATGCCGTCGACGCGTTCGGACAGCACGTTTTGGAGATACCTCAGTCAGAGTGGAAAAAGTGCTTTATAAATTGGTTTCAACGTATGCAAAAGTGCATCGATTATCACGGAGAATACTTCGAAAAACAATAAAACCATATTTAGCCATGTACGTTTGTTTATTTTTTCTATTCCGGTTACATAAGTAGCAGCCCTCGTATGATTTATGTATTAAACTTTAATAACAATTAACCTTTGAGTAGTCAGCTTAACGGGAACAGGTGGCCACTATTTTTCGTTAAGTTGATAACTCTCGAAGGTGAATTGTTATTAAACTATGTGATATACCCTATAAGTTGTGTTTTCATTTGTAGTACAAAAAAATACCGTCGGATTTCAAGAAAATACTTTAGTTTATTAGAAAATACAATGAAAGTAATGAGGGCGCAACTGTACATCCGGCGTACGCTCGGCGCAGTCTTAAGAGCCGGGCTATAGTGGGATACGGGGAGAGGGCAAGGTGACTATTATAGAGTCATAACGTCAGTGCTCCTGCAATACCGCGTAACTAAAAAATTCAATTTGTTGCAGAGTGCACCTTAGTGCATAAGTTAGTAAGGTACATTTTGCAACTTACTGATATTTTTACTTACGCGTTATTGCAAGATCACCGACGATAAGCATCTGAGCATAGAGGCAATAAATCATTTTATCGGTTTCTCTCGCTCGCACTCGTTAGGCTTATGGCGACCTCACCCCCGCACCACAAGCTTACTCCGGCGCTAATAACTTAGCCGTTCCTCAGAATAGGTACGCAATTGTAACATCAAGATCACCATAGGGTTATACAAACTTGAGAATTATGAGATTAATGAATGAGTTAGTGGGTAAAAGTGGGTTTAAGCAAATTTACATTACAAATTCCATTTAAAAAAAAATCATTTTTTCCCGTGTGGTTGCCGGATTAGAATAGTGCCACTCCAAGTCTTCCTGTGGATGTCGTAAAAGCCGACTAAGGTAATAAAGGCGTGTAGTACTGTTAGGCGATGGGCTTGCAACCTGTCACTAATACACTGTTAAACATCTTCGCCTAAGTGTGCAAAATATGGTTACAGAATTATCAACAAGTTTTTAGAGTTGTTGGTAATTCTGTAGCTCTGCCTACCCCACCCTGGGAATAAAGACGTGAGTTTATGTATGTATGTGTACATTACAAATTACCACTTCGTTACCGCACTCCCTACAAAACACTGCGTCACTATAAATTCTCAACTCCACATGATTCTGTACAAAGAATTAATTCTACCACATAACTCGAGAATATCAATCAAAATAAAAAAAATACTGACCTATTCCGGCCATTCTACTGTTTGAGGACTAATAAACGTCCCCAAACGTATGTTAACTGGATATGGTTACAAAAAACACAATTTTCAGATTTGTAAGATATAACTGGCCTAAAATGTAAGTTGCGATTGCCATCTTTTTGTGGTTCCGCCCGACTTTTATTTCCATTCGTCTATCATAGAGGTTTTCGTTCATGCTAACACCCGCATTATTGACTAATATTCCTTGATATTTCATCCTTGCGCAAAAAGGATACAATACACGCCTCCCCCCTCCACCGCGCCGTTGGTGGAGATGGCGCAGATCGACGTGACCGTGAACACCACGATCAGGTACGCCAGCCCGAACTGCGCCAGCGTCACCAGCAGGCCTGCGTTGCCGACCAGGTACCCTGGAATACGAAGAGAAATTAAAAATAAAAATGTTTTTTCACTTCTCATGCTCGTAAAGTTCTTCTTTATGCTGGGTATAGGCTGTATAAAATCGCATTTTATGCACTAGTGCATAAATGGTTGTCGTCATCTAGACTAAGACAATTAAGCCCTACAGCCAGACAGACGAGGTGACTGCATTAAATAAACTTGTTATTTGAATAAATTTACTTTAATTTTATTTATTTTATTTATATTTGCATCGTAGTACCTAACAAAAAAGAAATTTAAAACTATTAAAAACAAGCATTATTAACAAGAACATTAAAAAATCAACGTAGGTATAAACTTGGCAGTATTGCGTTCGACCTAAGTCAAAAATCGCAAAAAGAAAATAAAAAAAAATTGACAGAAATACAGTGGCGGGAAAGAGGTTTTGGACTATTAATTAGTTATTTTCTCGGCAAAAGTTGTTGCGTTATGGAATTTAATTAAAATGTCGTCTAAAATCATGGAAAAAAATGCAAAAGAACTTATTGAACAGACATTGCCGCCTAAATCCATACTGTAAATATGCCCGGAAAAACCATAACATACTCGTATAATATACAGAATTGTTCAAATTTATATTTTAATTGAAGTTTTTTTACATTATCACTGTTTTATTTCCTCGTAATCGAAGTGAAAAGCAAAGTGTATAACTCGGTCTTAAAACCCATTTTATCCTCGACTTAATTATCCAACCTCGCCTGCCGGCTCGGTTGGATACCATAAGTCTCGGAAAAAATGGCTTGTTTTATGCCCTTGTTGTACAATCTACTATTTTACCGTCTTTCCATTCCAGTTCTCATGTCTTCCCGTGGAAGTCATAAGAGGCGCCTAAGTGACTAACTATGAAATTAGGCACGTATTTTTTTTATTAAATTACAAAAACCAGGGTCTTTATGCAAGGAACGGCGGTCCAAATTTTGAATTGAGTTAACCGTGCCACATGTGGGGGGGTATCGTATGAAAATCTTAAACACGGAACCCTAGGTGCGACTCACACTTGACCGGTTTTTTAATTTGGTTTACATTAATGACTTACCACCCATGATAGAGAATATTTGTGATATTGTGCTATTTGCTGATGATACATCATTGATTTTCAAGGTAGACCGAAAATCCGTCAATTACACTAGGATAAACGCCACGCTAGGTAAAGTACATAATTGGTTTACTAGTAACAATTTGCTACTCAATGCTAGGAAAACTAAATGTATTAGGTTCGCTTTGCCTAATGTTAGACCGGTAGAATCTAGTATATTTCTAAATGGTGAGTGTTTGGAAATGGTAGATAAGGCGCTTTTCTTAGGGATAACTATAGACAAAAACTTGCAATGGAGTCCCCACATAGCAGTACTAGCAGGTAAATTAAGTTCTGCAGCTTATGCTGTTAGGAAAATCAGGCAACTTACGAATGTTGAGACAGCTCGCTTAGTTTATTATAGTTATTTTCATAGTGTTATGTCATACGGTATTCTGGTTTGGGGAAAAGCTGCTGACATACAGACTATATTCGTGTTACAAAAAAGAGCCATCCGTTCTATATATAACCTAAACTCCCGTGATTCTTTAAGATTACTATTTAAAGAAATTAGTATTTTGACAGTAGCGTCACAATTTATTTATGAGAATATTATTTATGTCATTAAAAATCAGGACTCTTTTATTAAGAATTGTGATATACATAATTTTAATACAAGAAATAAAAATAAAATAGCTACTAAAAAATTTCGTGTTCGTAAGGTTTTTAAATCATTTGTAGGTCAATGCATCCATTTCTATAATAAATTACCTGACGAAGTTTTAAAGTTACCATTTCCAGTACTTAAAACTTACTTGAAAAAGTCGCTGATGTCTAAAGCTTACTATAGGGTCGAGGACTATCTATCAGATAAAAGTGCTTGGCCTAAACTAAACACCCAAATAACTTAATAATAACTTAATCGTAAGAATATATGTAAACATTGTATATTGTCTAGGGGACACGGTTTCTGTAGGAGAATGTATCGAAACTTTTTATGTAGTTGTATTACACCATCATAATTAAGTATAATTTTTCATAATTATTTTCTATTACTTACTACCAATTAGTTCTGGAGAAAACTCAGAGTTTTGACACATTTTCCTGCTCAACTACGCGTGAATACATTTATTTCTTATCGTATGTTAGATTCCTTGTTTTATATAATGCTAGGTTAAGTTTTAAAATTGTACCTATATTTAAAAAACGACTAACTGTTGAGTTTCTTGCGGCGCTTCTTCTCAGCAGTGGTCTCTTGCGAAGCGCTGGTAGATTTTTGACATGTAAAAGTGCCCGAGCGGCCTACTTACTGAATAAACATCTTTTATCTTTTTTTTTTAATATGTTGTAGTAATTATGAAAGACGATGAGTGTTTTTTTTTCATTTGTTTCTAAAATATTTTCTTTTTAAGGGAAACGTACAGACCTAGGTTTTTATAATGTCTCACCTGACACCTGTCATTGTCAAGACAGTGAAATGGGGGGCTGGTAATTTTTTTAATTTTCATAGCCACCACAATTGATATTAAACCTAAAAATTACAGTCTTTCCCCCTTACTTATAAACGTGGAATAAGCTTGGAATAGTTTATGCCATGCTTTATCACTTTCTGTCAGAGGCAAATGTCACAATTACAGATAAGGACAAAGCATGGCATAAACTATTCCAAGCTTATTCCACGTTCATAAACTTTTAGCCTCCTATCTCGATAACGTGGGAACGTAACTAATATATACATACATTAAATAACGCCTGTTTCCCAGAGGGGTAGGCAAAGACCACTTCTTTCCACTTGCTAATTTATTTCGCTTCTTCCACATTCATACATCGAGTCATGCACGCACGTTGGTTTCGGGTACTTAATATTCGGCCCTTTTCTAGTATTTCTCCGATTTGATTCAAAAAAGTACGCCTAGGGCTGCCCCTTTCGACCCTTCCACTCACTTTCGATCTGTATATCTCTTTCGTCAATCTTCTTTCATTCATCCTTTCCAAATGACCGAACCTTTACGAATGAATGACGTAACGAATAACAGTTATAAACGTCAAATATCCCAAAATAAGCATTGTATTAGGCTTAGATTCGTCCCATTATCACAAGCGGTGAAGGTATTTATCAATAGGCACGTCCAAAAAGTCAACGGACAATCACAACTTTGCGTAACAACTAACAACGTACCTCAAACATGTGTCAGCTTTGATAACATTCATGAATCAGACTTATAAAACATGTTTATAAATCCGTTTATGGCGCAATTTTAACCTTATTCACGTATACTTAAGGCATTAGGAATTATTTCAATAGTTTGTACTTTAAGTATTATTGAAATATTATGTTCTGTCCGATGAGTGGGTCATATGAGAGATAGGGTATACCTACATGGAATTCAGAAATACGCATTTGAAGGGGCGTATTGTCAATTACAATGATTTTGTTCATGAACACAGAGTTAAATGAATAGATGGGTATTTGCGGTGGTATGCCATTTCCATTGCACTAGTTAAATTGGGTGGAACCACTTTTTGTTGTTGTTATTCTGTCTCGTAAGCCAGCCAACGGTGACAGTTTCTTGGAAAAAAATATTATAATACATACTCCTAGGACACTCAGAAGAAAAACCATATAATAATGGGTTTACAATTGCCAATAAAACTGTTTTTTAGTGGACTTAGGACCGTATTAATAAACTCTACTACTACTCTACTACTACTCTCAACTATAAAGCCGTATACAGAAAGAAAGCTGGAAACTTATAAGCGCTTACCGGCGCTTGTCAGCGCTGGTCCGTTCTACACAAAGGAAGCAGGTTGAAGCAATTTAAAATGGCAGCGACCAGCGCTGACCAGCGCGTGTTGAAGCTTGTCGGAACTTGTCGGCACCGTTCAGTACTTATAAGCGCTTATCGGCGCGCGTTCATATATTTTCCTGCGCGGGTTACCAGCGCTGTCAAGCGCCGGTAAGCGCTTATAAGTTTCCAGCTTTCTTTCTGTATACGCCCTGATGCTCGTCTCGAGATGGGTCAAAAATGACAGTGTTCTATGGTTTGACGTTTACTTTGACGAATCTTGTGACGCGCATCTCAGCCAAGATGAGTTTATTAATACGGACCTTATACCCTTTGAAATCAAGAGTGACCCAGGAGCAGCGAGGCAAGTCACCATGGCAACGAGGTAAATCAAAAAGTTGATTGGCCTAAATATACAGTTATAGCTTAACAGATACAGAATATATTTCTAGCAAAACAGAATTTAACAAGGAGTATATGACCGACATGTTACATGACGTCATCGTGCATATCGGATCTCTCTGTGTAATCGCTGTCTAATATGCGGATTAAAATGCTTGTATCATCCGATCTTTCACGATATTTTCATATTTTGTTGAGAGATGATATTTTAAAAATTTAAGTCCCTATTGCGTTTCTCATAAAAAACATAACACTCACCCATTCGGATGAACACGAGCGCACTGAACATGGACAGCACGACGGGGCAGAACACGCCGGCGAAGGTGCCCACCTTCTTGACGGTGGGCCTTTCGGCGCGGAACTCTCCGAACTCCACATAGCCTGGAATGATGAGCACACTCTTAGATTGGAGACACGAAAACTTTCATTTTGTTTATTTGGGTTAACTTTGTATGGGCGAAATATGTTTGGCCAAATGTATTGTCTCCCAATCGTTTCATTTGCCAAGCCGCTTTTTTTTCTGTGACCGTGTTAACATTTCAGGATGTAGTAATGAGAAGAAGTTTATATTAAGTTACCTATATGGCTAGGAGTTGTAAAATGATAGCAGCACTGGGTTATAAAATATTTTTGGACTCATAATACTACTAGGCCCAACTAGAAAATAAGAATAATTCTGGATTGAACAAAGATAATAAGACGTGACCTACACACACTGATCTGCCGCCTACTTCGTCAAAGTTCTCCACGCCAAGTTTGGGTTTAATTGAAATCTTATATTGGTACAGTCAGCGTTAAAAGTATCTGATCACTTTTGTACTTAACACATTTGATTACGTGATTGACATTACTTAGGTGACTGAAGCGACAAGGTACAGTCATCAGCAATAATATTTGATGCAACCTTGAATTTAAAAACAACTGTCAAGTCCTTATTACCGGAGGCATAAGAGCGTCTCAGATATTAGTGCATCCATTATACAAAACTTACTCGCTGGTGACTGTACACAAGTTCGTCTTTTTTCCTGTTTTTGTTTTTGCACAGCTGTCAACAACTCATCAAGACTAATCAGCTAATCACGTAATGAAGTAGACAGCGTTAACAAACCCCTTATTTCACGATAATTAATTAGTCATGCTTTAAACGGTGACGCTATTTCCTAAATTGACCAAACTATCGCTGAAAGTTAACAGACAACTAGTGGTGTTGCAAAATTAACCTTGACTATGTCAGCCGAAAGTAACAAAAAGCTTCGGATATTATATTATCTACCTAAATGGACATCAACTCACATTTTCTCATCTGCAGGACGCAGCTATATCTTAGAGTGAGCACGATGTATTTCCATCTCATTCCAATGTATAGCTGCGTCCTGTAGTTTGCGGCAAACACCAAGCGTGTGGCGCTAGCATAATAGACTACAGCGGGCTAACTATGGTTACGTTTATCACGTGACGAAATGTGGATGTAGCATCCGTCACTCTCGTACTTATAAACGTATCAAAAAGGGACGGATGGTTTATGCACATTTTGTCAAGTGATTAACGCAGCCATATGCCATATTAGACCCCCAGAGGAACCTACTGAAGGGTAAACGTTTTTTTTCAACATTTGAGTTGCTGTTAAAAGAAGTACCTACCTCTTATCTTATCTTATCTTACAGATACACTTCGACCCTTTAGGATCATATGTGCTATTAACCTCTTACACACTCAGCTGTTCGAATGTGCTAGTTTCCTCATGATGTATTTCCTTCACCGTAAGACCGTCGGGTAATGCAGAACTACCTACGTTGCAACGTGCAAAGGAATTATCCCGAAGATGATTAAGTAGTTGATTAATCGATTTCTACACGCGAAAGAAACCAATATCAATAATAATAGGCAATTAAATACAAAACTATTATAAAAAAACAATACCTCCATCATTACCCTTATCCAACATCGCACCGCCTTTGTCACACTTATTAAACTAAACAACTAAATCCAACACAAATGCACTAAAAACGGAACAATGCTATCTAAATCTAACAACATTCACAATATCATCCTAACGCGGTTAAAATATAACTTAAACTTAATGACGTGACATATATAAACCGCCGAATGCACTACTGCACATTAAAACAGACACGGGTGCACTGATAACCTGAATGGCATAGTTTATCGCATTGTTTACCAATCAACCTTGGCGAGTACAATGGCTGAACGGATGCAGGCGAAATTGCTGGGAATGCAGCTTTTTGTACGCACGGGTCAAGGTAGGGAACTCTACAATAGAAGCATTACATTATCAATATTATTGACTATATTTTAACTCGAGACACGTTTAAATGACCACTAGCAAGCCCGGTCACACGTCTCTACCAGTTAACTGCTCGTGTTAAAATAGATAAACTCCAATGCTAATATTTAGGTAAACTTTTGGCTTCGGCGTAAGTATTTCAATAGTTTGACCGGACTCATAGGTCAACATAAACACATAGGTATACCAATTAAAATATTTAAATGAACTATTTGAAGTTATTTTCATGTCTTAGTTTTATCCTACATAATGGAATAATGATACGAACTAGAAATATTTATTTTGGTAGTACTAGGTGAACAGGTAATTAGTTGTCACCTATTACAGATATCTCGAACTTTTCGATACTGTTAGGTATAAAGAGTAATATAACGAATAAATTACTGATCTCATTATGCATTATGCACATAAACTCAATATTTTCATTCACGTGAGGTTTTGTACAATCCCCGTATTTTTCGTACTTACCTATATTATGATAATTATATTTTAAATACCTTTTTCCGAAAATTCACCAACTTTAGGCAACTAAATAAGCATTGGAATTTCCGACATGACTCAGGCAATAACATTGTCAGTTTTTAGACTAACTCCTCCTAAACCAGGCAACAGATTTAGATGAACAAGTGTCATAGAAAACTCACATAAAGTGTAACAAAGCGGAAGCGGATCTAGTCCCTAGTTATGGAATAAATTACAGATTTAATTGCGTACTTTTTCGAGTCAAATCGGAGAAATACTGGAAAAGGCCCGAATCTTAAGTACCCGAAACCGACGTGCGTGCATGACTCGATGTATGAATATGGAAGAAGCGAACGAAATTTGTCAAGATCATAGCAAGTGGAAAGAAGTGGTCTCTGCCTACCCCTCTGGGAAACAGGCGTGATTTAATGTATGTATGGGTAAGGACCAAAAAGTTGGACCACAATTAAGCGCAGTTAACCATAGATTCAAGATTCAAGATTCAAGCATTTATTGATAAAATGGTACATTTTACACGTCAATTTTTTATAATACAATTAATTATTGAGATATTAAATTATTGCTTAATAGATAAACATTTTTCTTTAAATTTAGGTAAGTATACATTATTATTATAATTAGGTTAAATCCAGCTAACTATACATTTAAAACATTGTTCTTATAATTAAGTGGTGTACAAACTTAGTAGTAGATTATTGTCTATGTTTGGGTCAATGATTTGATGTCATTGACAAATTCATCAATTGAATAACACGCCATCTGTAGCAAGATGTTTTTCAATTTATTTTTAAATAATGCGTCACTTGATGCGTTTTTAATGTTTGACGGGAGAGCGTTATATAGCTTAGGGCCTACTACGTCGAGTGATTTACGAGCCTTTGCCAGTCGCCGCGATGGGATCACCAGCAAGTGCTGACCGCGCGTGTTCCTGCCGTGCTGCTGGGCTCGAGTCCTGTACGAGTCAAGATTCGACCTCACGAATAGACAAGCCTCCAGAATGTAGACACTTGGTAGTGTTAGTATTCTATGTTCTCTAAAAAGGTTCTGTGCAGGGTAGTCAAAAGGTTTATTAGCGATTATTCGAATAGCCCGTTTTTGGATTTTGAATACATTTTCACGATCTGCCGCAGTAGCCCAAAGATCGATACCATATATCAATATGGAGTGAAAGTAGCCGTAGTAGGCTTTTTTTAAATTTTCAATTGATAAAGACGGGGCTAGCCTTGACAGTGCATAGGACGCCGAGCTCAACTTGTCACGGGTCATATCAATATGATGCGCCCACGTGAGGCCCGCATCAATTTTAAACCCTAAATAGCTCACTTGGTCAACTTGAGGTATTCCTATGTTGTTTGACAATATATTTAATTCATCGTCATGATCTCTACGCAGCCGAAAGTGGATTAGGTTAGTTTTCGAAACATTTAGCAGCAAACCGTTAGCTGAAAACCAGGACGACAGATTCTCAATAGCTTGAGTTAAGCTGTGTTTAAGGTTCAATATATTATCTGCGTTGACTATAATACAAGTGTCGTCAGCGAACATTACATACTCCGGGCCAGCACATGCTGCGGTGATGTCATTTACAAGTAATAGAAATAGGTAGTTTCCGACTGTTGATCCCTGAGGGACCGCACAGTCAGTTAGCTTCTCAAGGTTAGACTTGGAATTTCGCACGTATGTACATTGCCTTCGATTTCCCAAAAATGATTTAATCGTTTCGAGAAAACTGCCCCCCATACCGTAACGCGCCATTTTCCGGAGGAGTAGCGAGTGATCAACCATCTCGAAGGCCCGAGAGAGGTCGCAGAAGATGGCAGCCACCTGCCTCCCGCGCTCCAGGTGCGCAAGCACCCGCGCCACCACGTCACGCGCAGCGTGCACCGTGGAGCGCCCCGACTGGTAGGCATATTGTTGTGCATTTAATATATTGTGAGAAGTTAGATAGTCTATTATTCTTTTGCTAATTAAACGCTCAAACACTTTAGAAATGATCGGTATCAAGGAAATAGGTCGGTAAAACTTAGGTAGGTGCATTTCTCCTTTTCCCTTGTAAATAGGTTGCACCTTAATTATCTTAAGAGGGTCCGGATATACACCCCTTATTACGCAGTCGTTAAACAGTTTCAACAATAGGGAAACTACTATTGGAGGTAGGTAATTTAGAATATATGTAGACATATCATTAATATCCTTGGACCCTTTTTGTTTTATATCTCGAAAAGTTGCTAGAATTTCACTTAGGTTAAATGGTTTAAAATGGAATTTGGGAATCGTTGATTGTAAATAATGTTCGAGATATTGAAGCGCATCATCGATGCGAGGTTTCTCATTGTTATCATTAGCTGTTATGTAATAGCGATTCAGCTGATCGGCAGCGGCGGCGGCGCGCGCGGCCTCGCAGTCTCCCGGCGACCTGCTCACGAGCACGTCCAGCGCACTGTTGCCGCTATTTTTCCTACATGTCTCGGATGCAATGACGCGCCACACAATACGACACATGTTTTTGTTGTTACTACTTGATATTAAGTTATTAATGAACTCGCTTCTTGTGCTTTTTAACAAGGAGGAGTACTCGGATTCGAGTTGCAATAAGATCGCAAATAACTCGGCGTCGTCCTGGCCCTGGGATAACCTAAGTTTAAGTAGCCGGATTTTATGTCGCAAGTGACGAACGTTACCATTGACCCACACATTTACATGTTTCCGCACAGGATATTTTTTTAATGGGAAATTAATATCAAAGTAATGCTTTATTACATTAAGGACAAACTCGATTTGCTTGCTGGGACAACAACTATATTTAATCAGCAGTTTGTTCCAATTGTATTCATTTAAATTTAAGGTGAAGTTACTTATGTTAGTACTTGAAAAAGATCGTTTTTTAATGGAAGTATTATCTATGCTACAGTTATTTATAACGACAACAACCGCTACGCTTAGATGGTCCGACAATTGCATATCAACACAAGATACATTTTTAGTTTCGAACCCAGATAGGTTCGTATATACATGGTCAAGACAAGTTTTGGATGTGTTAGTAATTCTAGTAGGCAAGTCGATTAATTGTTTTAGTCCAAATTGTTTTGCAATGTTAATTAAGGTCTTTATATTACTGTCTTTTACAAGGAAATCAAAGTTGAAATCTCCAACTAGTACTACTTTATATTTTTTTAAAGCCTGCAAGTTACATAGTTCGTTAAGTTTAGAAAAGAATAGAGGTACATCACCGCTCGGGGGCCTGTAGATACACACCACAATCAGGTCAAGACCGATACACTCAACACTGCAGGTCTCAAAGTGCATTTCCACTGACAAATCGGTGACTTCACGGCGTTCAATGGTGATGATCTCATGTCTCACATAAATACAGGCACCACCCCCTCTATGTGAGGATCTTGAGAACTGGGCACGGAGACTGTAGTTCTGGATATTTACGGAGGTAATCTGCGCAGCATTTAGCCAATGCTCGGTCAAACATAATACGCCAACAGGGTCACGTAGGGCGATCTCACACTCGAGTTTGTATGTCTTGTTTTCAAGACGGTTTATATTTTGATGAAGGATGGTCAACAATAGTTCGTCATTAGTGTGAGTCGTCAGGGACGTCGCGGGCTGTCTGGCTTCCGTTCTCCCTGGGACGCGGGCGTAGAAAGGGTTTCCATTCGGAGATACTTATGTTTACGGGCCAGACTGACGTTGAAAGGAACTTTTCGAACACTGCATCGGGAATGCCAATTTTAAATGACGTGTAGGTGTCTCGCTTTGACGTAATTTAGCTTGGTACTCGTAGCCTTCATGAATGCTATTTAGGTGGTCAATTATGTGGGTTGCTGTGGTCCCTTTTTTGAAGAAGCAGGCATGGAGATATTTTTGCACCTGGACTCCCTGTATTTTTGTGTTTTGTGCAGTTCCTTTTATTACGGTGGCGGGTTTAAAGGACCGGCGCCTGGGTTTTCGAGCACTCTGCCACTCATTTTCGGTTAGGCTTCCCACCGGAGCTTCTTCTGGTGTGATTGATTCCACCTCTAGAGGGTACGTGAGTCGGATACTATCTTGATCCAACGATACGTTTTTTTCTGTTACTTTTAAATTTGAAACTGCGGTAGTTAATTGCGACGGCTCTGGTTTGGGTGGCTGGCCAGTTCGACGCGCTAATTGTACTTGCTTTGGTTTTGATACAAGCTTCTCTTTCGTACGCACGGCAGTGGCGCGCTTGGGTCTTGGTTGCGCCTGCGTCGGAGCGGGACAACTATTTGGTGTCACTGCACTGCTTGATTGCACGGGCGTTGAGGTGGCGCTGTTGTTGTCTCGTTTTGTCTCCCGTGTTTGAGGACACTCTTGGTTTTTAATAAAGATAACGGATTTAATTTCACGAATTTCGTCGCTCATTTCGTCTAATTTTGCTATCACTGCACTTAGCTTTTGTTCTAATGGTTTTATTGCACTTATTAATAAGTTTTTAAGGTATTCACCGTCGATTTTCGACATTTTGCAAAGTATTTTAAGCTTAATAACGGGAGCTACCACTGCACCGTGTCACTGCGCGTCACGAACTGATGCATACAAACAACAAAGACGAAAAAAGTTAAAATAGTCCGATAAAAGTATCCACACAATTGTATGGTTAATTTTCGTGTCACAACGGAAAAGTTTAATAGAAAAATTAATTGATTGAGTTAGCGTGGACAACTTTTTGGTCCTTACCCGTATGTATGTATGTGTGTACAGATTTAAATTACCTTCTCCATCAGGTCTAGGGGAGGACGTGCGTCTCCCGAACCTCGACCGCAGCTTGGTGAACAGCCCCTGCGGTGCGGGCGAGTAGTTGGTGCTCGGAGAGAGCGGGTTCAGTGTCTCTGCCATTTGCGGTGGCTTCGTCCCTAAAATATCACAGGGTAAGTATCAGGATAATCTCACACAAATTGACCAAGCCCCTATGAGTAACAACATTATATGTTTAACATGGTTATATAGAGCTAATCATTAAAACCCACATTGCTTTACTTTATATACTTTAAGTCAACAGTTGCACACTTGTGGTATCTTACGAGGAAAGACTGCATGTGCTGGAACTTACAGATCTAAAGGATCGTACGGAGTGTGGAGTTTTAAGAGAAATCTATAGAAACAGGACATTACAATTAACAGCAGTTTCATATTTTGTACGATCTACCAACACTTGTTTTCAAAGCCATCAATTTAAATTACTAACTGAGCTTTAACACAACAATCCTCGCAGAACAAGTAGTCTCACCACAAGTTGTCATACAGTTTAAAAACTGACAAACCAACACATAAGTAGTACAAAGAACGCTTGATCAAGGAACAGCTGGCAAGGCATCAATCAGTTGTCGCAACTGCCGCCTGATAAAATAATTACCACTTGGACTTTTTCCATATAATAGCTTACAAATATCACTTAGGTACTTATCAAATTGTCCAACAAACCAAATTATATTACTAGCTAAAAAGTTAGTTTAAAAACTAAATGCTAATATTATCAATCACCCATACAAATTTTACAATTAAGACGTACAGGCAACAAATGACTAATGAGTTGTATATTTATGATGCTGACTGATCAATATTGACCAAATAATAAGCACTAACAAAACCAATCATTTTATCAGCAGTCCAATGATATACCTTTATCTCCATTTACATAATAATTATAATAGATTATTTCCTACAGACCAATCCAGTGGGGGGTGTGCGACGTAGGAAAGTCTCTAGGCCAGATAAATTTATGAAACGGTGAACCATGAAGAATGCTGATGTCCTAGTATTTAAGCAAATTCCAGTATGTACATACCATCAGAGAGGCAATATGCTTGTTTTCCACTGACGGTAATAAATATATGACAGAAGAATTACGCTACAGACATATTTAACTATATTTAGTCACAAAATTAGTATACTTAATATTACCACTAAAACCAATAGTTTACTTACTCAAATGTATAGCTTCCATAACATTCAACAACATGTATGTAAAAAACTAGCCCATAGGTATTTTATTAGTGCGAAATTGCTCCATATTATTTAATTACACAGATATTTGATTAGTTAAATTATGCCAGTAAGATTTAAAAATATAGTAAGCTGTATGTCGTCAATGACACAGAGTTCGTGACGACTTGTATTATGCATCAAATTATTGGCATAACAATGTGCTATTAGAACCACAGAAACTAGTTCTAAGAAAAAAAAACAATGTTATTATAGTATCACATAAGAACAGTTCCGGCATCCTTTGTGACCTAAATATCTAACTAGCTAGAATAACTAGAATGATATCATCACAGAACTTTAGCACAGTTTCACACAAAGTACACTAACACCATAAGGCATTAGACCTTTTAAAAAGTTTAAGCACAGCCTGTTAGTTCATTTTTAACGTAACGACCGACTTGATTACAGAGTTAAATCAGAGCCAGCGTGAGACAACAGTTATAATTTTACTATTGTTAGAACGAGTCGAACGAAACGGACAAAAAAATTGTACTTACAGTTTCAATAGTCGTGCTAGTTATTAGTTCAGCCGTTAAAGCTGCCTATAACGACGAAATGCGGTCATTGCTTTGTTTTGTAGTGTAAATATTGAATGTTATCTTATAGGGAGTGATGAATTGATGATACAGACGAAAACAAAATTTAGAAAAGTCGGAAATTTGACAGCAAGTTAGTTAATGTGATGTTTGAGTAGCCGACAATGATATAAAAATACAAGATTAAATATGATAAATCTCGTAATTTTTATGAAGAATAAGCTTTAATAACTATAAATTTCTAACAATATACATAGGAAAGAAAATTGAGGATAATGTGACGAGTAAATATTTTATTTTTGCCAAATTGGCAACGCAGTACTTGAACTTTTTACTGTGCTGTCACATGTTTTTTTATTGGATGTTGTGGCCTAGATGCTGGTATTTAAGCCATCGTAATTCCCAACCTTTCTTTTAGCCTATACTTAAAACTTTATAATCTGGCTTTAGCTTAAGGCTTTAGTCTTCTCAAAATCTCCCTATTTTTTTCTCTTATTTTGGCACTAGAGTACTTTTTAATAAGTTAAAGCGCAACCATAAAGTGGTTGTCGAATTAGCGAAGACAGGTATTATTATGCAACACATCCTGTAATTTTGTTCTAAACTGGACACGTAACTTTCACTTTGCCTTTGCGGCGGATAAGCTGAGTAGCAGAGTAATTCAACTCGAGATGAAAGTTTTAAGTATAGCTCAGAAATATGATTTGGCTGTCTGTTATCTACTTTGCGATATTTTTTTCTGCGTTAACTACCGGACCCAACCTTAACCTTTCGATCCACTGTGTTGTTTGAAGAACGAGGGCAGTTTTAAGATTACTTTTTGTTTGATATTAACAAAAAGAACAACATTAAGATGCAGGTCTAAATAATAATCCTAAGTAGTCACCCAATAAAAACGTAGAGCACGCTTAGAACCTTGTCGCAGTGACTGTCATTATTGACATACTTGTCATTTCATATTCTGTTTGAAGTTTATTATGACAGTGCACTAAAGTGCTTAACATTTTCGTTGGGTAGTGTACATATCTTCTTTAATGTAGTTAGGATTAAATTTCGTTCTGCATCTTAATGCAGATAGGGGGTATTGATTCTTGATCGATCATTTTGATGACGAGATTACAGTCCTTGCTAATGTTTTCTTAATTATAGTGACAAAATAAAACAAATAAGGCCATCACATATTATAATTTATTCTATAAAGGTCAACTTCTTTGAAAGGGTATTTGAAAAGATGTACCAAAAGTTCCTTTAAATAATAGTTTTTACAAGTGGGGAATTTATGTTAAATTGATATTCATATAACTTTATTGTAGAGCCAGAAGATGTATGTATGTATGTGAACATTACACATACACAAGAAAAAACTTAAACACACATTCACCAAAGAACCACAATATTTTCCATTACAAATTTACAGATACCAAATTATGTAAGTAACAGCTTGTATGGGAAAGCTTATGAAAAATGTTAATATTAAAATTTATAATTAACTTAAATGTATGTTGCACTTTTCATATTCTATCTAATGACTCCAACATTATGATGCTATTTCCTCTGATGACCTGAAAACAGAAATTACATTCATTAGTGTTTTATTGTTACTGAACAATAAATGACTATAGAAGTGACTGGGTATCTTTATCCATGTAAGTATTTTAGTGAGGTTGTGCATTTTAGTGTGAAACTTTTTTTATGGCATCATGAAGGCAAACAAACGCACAAGATACCTGATGGTGAATGGCATATGCGATCCAGACATTTCCATTCTCTAGACTACAATACCAATGCTGCAATCCTAAGGGCCCAATTAATAAACTAATCTCAACTCTAATGCTCATCTTGAGATACAATATGATGGTCGATGACATATCTTGTAACGGGCATCTCACCCAAGAGGAGTTTATTAATACAGCCCTAAGACCCCAAATCCGAGTCTCCCTATGAGGCTGAGGCAGTCATGGGGAATGAATCCTCCAAAAGATATTAGATCAAAAACCTACAATCTTCAGACTGTAATCTCAAGACCCCAAATGCGTTTCCAACCCTCCAGTTCCAGTCCAGTTCCAGTCCAGTTCCAGTAGCCAGTATGTAAACCAATTGAGAGGACTAAGATGGAATGCCTTTATGCCAGTAATTTCACTAGTCCCAACAGTGGAACACAACAATGTGAACAATGCTGCTTGGCAGAAGGGCCAGTGGGTTAAACAATAAGACAGTAGTAGTGACTTGTACAGACCCTGCACAAGGTTCTGCCACCACTATAAGATCTAGACTGCCAGTCTAGATTTGGTTTTTGGCTAGGTACTGTACAAATTCAAATACTGTATTCATTGAAGATAGAGTAATACGCCCTAACCTCAAGACGCCCAGCGTCATAAATTTTAGGACATCTGTCAAAGTGTCTTGACCTTAGTTGACCGACATAAGATTATTTTTCGAACTTACGAAATTTGACGTGAGCCTCACAAGACTAGAGTAATGAATGTCACAGAAATTATACAATTACTGCTGCAAACAATCAAAGCTGTGGCTAATATAAGTGCATTTTGCCCGCAAGTTAGAGAACTCATCCTTAAAAAGACAGTAAACAAGTTTATCCTCCTGAGGTTCCTTGTACTAATACTAGTACATAATACGGCCATTGAAATAAAGATCTAGTGCCAAGATAGTAAAGCGCAATTTCTTTTGTTTTTATGACTAATGATCAAATTAGAAAATTGACTTTATTTCATTGTTAATAGATTCATATTCCACTGACAAATTTCGTTGTATGGTGGGTCTTAGGAGGTATGTATGTGAATACTAGAATATAAGTAATGACACTAATGAAATCATGATAAAACCCAACCAGGTTAACTATAATGGTCATAATTTATTATTATTAATTATAATTATTATAATAATAATTATTGTAGTTGAATAGTGGTAAACCCATTATCGCCCAAAAGTAAACTGTCTATTTTTTTTTGTTTTTATTGCAACAATAGTAACCAGTAACCTACGAACTAATAATATTTATTAAGAAAATCCAAAATTAAATAATTCCTTTTTTTTGCTATAACTAGCTTTATTAACATCTAATTCGATTTTCTTAATGCATAATCAATTTGTCATAAATTAAGAGACATGTATGACCATATTGAGCAATGATATCAATTGAGACTTCAGAAAAACCACTGAAATCTCAGTTCTATTAGCTGTACCCGTGCGAGTACAGTAGGCATTAAAGGGTTAATAGAAATTTACTTTGATGATCTCAGTATGTTTGTATTTTTTCCTATAAAGTAGTTTTATGCTGTATGACTATTGAAAAATAAATTAATATAATGATTTTTTTTCTACCTTATGCTTAAAAATGTAATACATCATAGCCACCAGCCACAGCCAGCCAGTTGCATAGTCAAATTTTTTTACTGCAGACTGTCAGAGAATCCTTCTTCTTACGATTACATGTCTATTTAAAAATAAACAAAATTTATGTTTTACTTACCACCATGCCAACATTATTTCTCGTGCCATCCTTGCATTCCTCAACAGACTCATCGAGTACCAGGTTCATGAAGGGATCAAAGCCTCGGAGCACTCCAGTGACAGCACGGCCAGCATTCAGCTTGATAGACAACTTCTTGTCCATGAACCTAAGAAACAGATCAACTTTATTGTCACCAATCAAAAACTATTTGTTGAAACATGGCGAGAAACATAGGATGGAATAACCGAGGAACCAATTGACCCCCTGCCGGTTCCAGCTTGGCTTCCCAACTCATCATAAACATCATGTCATCATGGCGTTTTTGATGATCATGGCGAGAAACAGTCCTCCCTATCTGGTACTTTGAGCTTACCCTTGTCATAACAGAAAAGCCCGGGACCGAGTCCGGACCATTACCTACCACGTCTTAATCATTTTTTTCATATTAATCTATATACAGCTAAAATATTCAAATTCAAATTCAAATAATTTATGTCAAATAACTGTGATTCATTTGGTTAGTGACAAAAAAAGAAAAAAAGTATAAAGCCTCAGTATTTTAATTTATAGACATTGTGTTACATTCACCATCCTTAAGCCCCCAATCCTCTCGAGCCACCCATATAATATTTTAAAGTCCCACAATAGACGTCTCGGGTTAAGGTAAAGGTACGAGGTCAATTCATTAAAAGAATTTAAAGCAGTCACAATATTGCAAGGAAGCAGTCAGCACTATCTCGTGGCACACTACGTCTAAGACTGACGGTTATGTGCTACTCGCATCCATCGGCTTTCTGCGATCTGCACAAAACAGCCCGTCCTCGATATGTACAGCAGTGGATGTCGTTCAGCTAATAAAATTATAGTGATGATGATGATGATGATGATGATGCAGCTATGCCTATGCAATACATCGCATTTAGATTTATAACGTTATACTTGTTACTCGCCGCCAAAAGATTAAGAGGGTATTAAGAGCGTCGTGCAAATTTGCTAGCAGGCCGGTATGGCACTGCACTATCCAGATTCAATCATAAGGAACAAGAAAATGCGTCCTAAGGCAATATAACCTCTAATGTATAAAAACATTCATAGGAAATTTCATACATTTTTAGAACATGGGAGTAATAATAAGTTCCAAAAGAAAAGCAAAAAACAAAAAAATTGGTTAGGTTACTATGGATGGCGTGTGTGACGCCAACTTGATATAACGCGAAAACCTTAATCAAAACACTTTATACTCACTTTTTCAATTCCGGAGGATGAGCTTTCGACATTTTACAATTTTTTTTTAGTGTTTTTGCAAATCTAAAGCTTTTTATTTCTTTGAAAGACAAAAACAAGCGGGCGGTGATTGGTACAACAACCGGAAAAATTTGGTAATACCAGGTTAATAAAACTATTTACATCCAATCTAAATGGATGGAGTATGGAGTGAATTTTAAATTAGTGGTAATTTTTTATTTAATATTTGGCAAGTCTAAAAAATTTATATTGTCATTTGCCATTCACTTTTGTCATCTGATGAGGAATGAAAAACAAGCAATTAAATGACAAGAGTAAAAGCCGATCACGCTGAAATGCCGATTTAGGAGCGCAAAGGAGATTTAAAGGCATGATTTCTTGTTAAGTTACTATTGATTCAGCAACAAGTTTCATACTTGTGGCCTCTTCCTTCGTAATTTCATTTGAAACATTTGGCGCTATTAGGTGCCAGGCCAGCTCGAACTAACCAACAATCTACCATTCCCAATTTCAATTTCTTAACTGGTCATCCTACCTAACAGCGACGCTCAAATACCATATTCGCATATCCTTATAATCAACATCATATTATAAGCATCAGAGACATCAAATTTTTAAACAAACTATGAACCACACGAAAATGTTTTTTTATGCATTATCAATAACAAAGAAGTAAAAAAAAACCGTTCGACACAACTATCGTTTTCTTAATTTCTGAGCGAACCTACACTCAGGTGGTCTTGGTGTTGCTACTATATAAAATTAGAAACATGAAGAATAAAATTGGTCCTTCGAGAAATTTGTCCCCGCATTACACTAAAATCTACAGTTCTGGATAATCTTTTTTTTTACTTTTAAAAGTGTAACTGGAACTAGAATCAGTAAATAACTTTTAGAAAGTCATATTGCCACTGAGAAAAAGACATCTTATCGATTACACAACTGATTTCTAGAGTAACGTTCTACATACATTTTAGTTTCAATTGTGTCACGCCTAATTTTGCAGGGTTGTAGTCACACGTCACAACACAAACCTAAAAACAAACCATGTGGTAAATATACCTAAGTATATAGAATACAATAGCAACAAGTGTAGACAGACAGCTGGGAGGATGCTGATTGTGAGGTATCTCGGTAAACAGCGACTTTCTATTTCCTAAATGATGACTTTTAAGTGATTTTATGTAATATCAGTTCATAGTGGAAGTTTGTGTTTGTGTTTTCGTTCGAAATGGATGAATCCGGGATTGACATGGGTTTCGATCTCGCCTCTCTTTTGACTAATGATTATAATGATCAAAAGATTTTGGACGAGATGACAGCAGCCCAGCAACACCAGGATTTCATGTTCTACGAGTTGAAGTCGAAAGCTGTGCCCATCACAGAAAGGTGAGTGAGTAAGATTCTGATAAGAAACGATGTACTACTCGTAAGTTGCAAAATTTTGCATCATAGACCGTAAGTATAGAGGAACAGATATATTTGGCAGTGTTAGAACGAGGAACAATTTCACTCAAGTCAGCGGCCGCGACCCTGAAACCTTGGCAAGCCCCACGTTTCTTCTATTTGTTTATCTACGCTATACATTACAGACATTTTACGAGAACGGTCAACCGATAATAAAATATTTGAACTTTTGATATTCATCTGATAAAATCCTTACCGAACGAGGTCATTAAATCTTAATTAGTAAAATTCATTAAATCTTAATTAAGTACATTTTGTAAGGCAAATTATTTAAGTAATTTTAAATTGAAATAGGGTAACATTATTTGTTTACTTTTTTGCGCGAGTTTCCCGCCATTTCCTCAGTTTTACAGACGTCATTGTAGGTACCTAATGAAACGGCAAAGTTAGCTGAATCGTAATAAATTTGATTTGTTTGTTTTGCTGTTTTGATTTAAGTATTTGTTTTTTTATGGAAAATTATGGTAGGTATTTCTCGTGAACAGCGTGCGGCGTGTTCAATGAGATTTAGGAAACACTTTCCGAGTTGACCTCCTTTTCTCGCGAATCACGCGGTCTAATACCTACCTATTTCGTGGCCGGACAGAGTTTCGATTTTATAATCGATTTCGAGTTTTTTTTTAATGAATTATTATTTTGGATACCTTGTTAATTCAAGCGATAAGTAAACAACTGTTAGGGCCTGTTGTTTGATCAGTAGTTAAACTAACTAATTGTTAAATTTTGAAAAAGGAATTGAATATTTGACACATTTCCTTGAGATTACTTCAAATTTTCGATTCCTTTTTCAAATTTTAACAATTACTTAGTTAGTTTAACTGATCAAACAACAGGGCCTTAATCGGCTTGGCGTCGGTTAATGTTTTTAAAAGTGTACTTAGTTAAAATAATAGATTAGTAAATTAACTCTGTAGGGAAGTAAAACTTCTCCAACTTTCTCCATGTTACAACACTTACAATAAATACAAGTGATTGCTTTTTAAAGTCTTACGTAACCGTACCTATTAACTGATAAATTAATGATAATACCTAGGTACTTAACCCTACCTACTTATATATAAAACCATCAGGAACTACCTAATAAGACCACAGTTATTGCCATTACAGCATATCACATAAAGGTGTTACAGTTTTGCCATTCTGAGAGGGCCGACTAGACAGCTGTCATCTTAGTACAAAATATAACCTCAAACTTATATTATAATATATATAATACCTACCTTTTCAGAAGATTGTGACCTGCCTGGTTGCCTACTTTTATAGGTAACAAGGTTAATTAATTACAGAGACCATACCTATCTACCTTACAGTAGGTACCAAACTTTCCGCCGTTTTATTTTTCAAGCTATTTATGCTTACCTACGTTATAATTATGTCAACCTACCAATTACAGTGGGTACCTGTCTGAAGTCGCAGAATGTCGAATTAGATTCCTGTTAGGTTAAAGAAAAATCTCCATTACCTTTCCCACTTTTATGCAGTCTAGTCTTTTATACAGGGTGTCTTGAAATCAATCGAAGAAATTTCCATGAAGATAAACGATCTTTTTCTTTCGAATCATTTTTAACCGACTTAAAAAACTAAATGGTTCTCAATTCGTCGGAATACTAAAGAATATTGTCGTACTGAATTAATTTGTTATTCAATGTAATTTCAACGGTTGTCAAAAGTGACTCGAGTCCAGAGTCAATGTCAGATACCGGTTGTTTGTATTATAAGAGGTTTGCACATAATTAAAAGTCATTCAAACTAGGCCATTACTTATTTTAATGATGATCAAAAATTGCTTTATATCGTTGTCGATAAATTTTGTCGATATTGAATCACTAGCACTGCTACATTTTTGACCCCGTCATACCGGTGTATGACATAACGTGTCACAACGTAATGTAAATAAACAAGTTGTTCCATATCAACAAACTTTCTAATCACGGTCAAAAGCTCCACGGTGTTTAGAAAACTGAAAATAGACTGAAACTGAACTATAATATGAATGAAAAGATGATCTCTGATAAGGGCTATTATGTGAAATAATTTAAAAATGAAACTTACGATTACGATGTTTACTCACACTCTTCCCACACTCGCACAGGTAAAACAGCACTTGTACTCGTAGGTACATTAAAGTTATTTTATTAGATCATGAATCATGGATTTATTTCATTGATTTCTACCACCATCAGGGATAACTATGAATACAACACACAATAATTAAAACGAATCAATAAGTTGTTATTGTCCTTTGACAGTTCAGCATAGTATTTTTTTAAATCTTGTACCATTGAATACTTTTTATGAAAAGAGGTTTAGGTTTAGGTTTTGTAAAAATAAAATCGTCTCTACACGTAAGTTTATCCATTCCATGGCCTAGGAAAGGTTGGTATTTTTTGTTCTCTATGGTAAGTGTGACATCATAATAAATTATAATCAATTATGCGACGGCCTTTATATCCATGGACAAAATATTTTGCATTCGGGCTGTTGGCTACTGCCACAAATACCACGCAGATCAATACGGAGGGCAATAATCGGATCGTTCAATCCATGTCTATCTGAACTCTATGTCTGAGTCTATGAATTTATGGCTGTCATTATAATATTATGTCATTGTTATGTTATTTTGAGATATTCAAGTCGTAATTATTTTTGCTGTAAACCGGTTATACGGGCCACTTTAGAACAGAAAAGAATGGTAAATGGTTAGATCTCGACAATAATATAAGAAGGACGATAATATTATGATCAGTCTTGGCGAAGCGTGAACAAGATATCTAGTGAATTCACATTTAAAACCAGCTAGTGTTCAAATTGCAAAAATGAAAATACAGTAAGTTCCACTAATGAAAATACAGTAAGTTGCACTAATATTTATAATTATTTTAAAATGTTAGTCATATTTCTGCTTACATGGAACGAACTGTTTGTTTACATACCATGTAAACAACGTATGGTGTCAGGTCATTGACCTTTAGAATTTTGACGTTAGTTACTACGAACGTTTGTAGTAGTATAGTATCAGCGTCAAAATGTCAAGGTCGAGATATCGGCTGCGATACATCAAGTAACAAAATTAATATAATTAATCCTTCTTTTTTTTTTACATTAACAGAAACAAAAATGAACCATACCCCCGTGATCAGAATCGTGCGAACTATTACCCCGCCAAATATCTCTTATTCGATCCAAGACACCCTGTATAGATTTTTCAAATTCCTTTCATTACGTTTAGATATTAGGATACAAGGAATCATTCGGCGTATATTTTAGAAAAAAAACCCTTAATCCGTTTCCTGCCAGGAAGAGCCCAAACGTAGGGTGTTTTGAAAATTATTTTTAATTTTCACGTTACAACTGACTGAAAAAAAAGGTTTCGTGTGTTTTTGGAATCAGCGCCATGAGCCCTTTACATTTAATACTCCATTCTATAGGTTTTTGAAGACAAAACTGTTTCTTTTTTCATAGTAAAGTTGTAGCAGGCTAGGAGGTACCTAGGTGTCATAATAAATAACACTCAACTCAATGGATAACCACTCTTGTCTCAACATCTATGGTTTCTTCAAAAAAAAAAAACTGTATTATGTAAAAACATCCCTTCTGCCGACATCCGTCGCAAACATTTGAAACAACTGAAAAATATATATAGGTATTTCTTTTTTAATAACGACTTACACCCTTTCTTATAAGCTTGGAATAGTTTATGCCATGCTTTGTCCTTATCTGTAATTGTGACTTGACAGAAGCGCGTAGAGCTAACCCCATGTGCTTCTGGGTAGTGATTCTGTAAACAACGCCGATCGTGCGGACTGTCGAGTGAAACCAAGCGGCGAGATTAAGTAGTCCCGTCAGTGCGAACAAAACACATTGTAGCGCGTGCATTTTCAATTTAGCAGCACGATGGGTCGAACGTACAAGGCTGCTTAATTGAAAATCCACGCGCTACAATGTGTTTTGTTCGCACTGACTGAATTACTTAATCTCGCCGCTTGGTTTCACTCGACAGTCCGCACGACCGGCGTTGTTTACAGAATCACTACCCTGTTTAGTCCATTGGAGAAAATTCTCTTTTACCGAACAATTGTCTTCGCGTGTGATATCCACGGACTTATTGCTCTAATAATGTCCATGGGAGTGTCTATAAATAACTTGACATTGGCGAAATACACCTTAAAAGGAGAGAAAGCCATTAATAAAAATTAAAAAACAAAGCTTATTCCACGTTTTAAGTAAGGGGGTTAGACTATCTGTAGTCTCTGTCTGTTATAGTACTTGGTCAGTTTTCCACCATACCCAAAAGCTATTTCTATTGGCGTGCCAGTATCTTGAATTACTGTCCGTATCTTTCGTGTTGCGAATGCGACACATTCAATTCACACATTACGTGTTTCATCCATCACAATTCACAACTTGGCCATTTGTGTTATGTTGACGTATGATACGAGGTCTCCTGTGTCAATAGAGATGAAATGAAGTCACAGTTGTGTAGAACTCTTGATATTTTTCCAAATTTACTTTCATAAGGGATCAGTCCTTGTTTACCTTTTTACCGCGGATTAATATTAAGTAGCCATATTGGATTAAATATTGTCATCAGGCTTAGAAGGGAAAGACAACGATGAAATACATACATCTTTGAAGAAGCGAAATAAGTTTCTGTCAAAAAAAACTTTTTTGGTACAAGCTTTTGCTTTTGCTGCCGACTGTACTTTTTTTTGTCAACTACCCTAAGCCCTAACACAACGGGTTTAACATGTGTAATTTAGGAGTTCCTATGGCCACCATGAGTCACTATCATCAGACCAGCTCGATACTATATTATTGTACTAGCGACCCGCCCTCGCTTCGCTTCGGTTTAGATTTTTCATACAAAAGGATTTTCTCGCTAATTCCCGTTCCCGTGGGAATTTCGGGAATTCCTTTCTTAGTGCACCTCTACGGTACCTAAGCTACGTCCCTTCCAAATTTCAAGTGCCTACGTTTAGCCGTTTATAGGCTGTGCGTTGATATGTCAGTCAGTCAGTCAGTTTCTCCTTTTATAATTTAGATTGTCATCAGAACTAAAGGTGTACGGAAACCGGGAAGTCGGTCAAATTTAACTTGCAAGATTTAACCCTTACACATACATTGAAAGTTAAATAAAAGCTTTTAAAAAAGAACCGTGATGCCAACTAGGTATGTCTGTCTGTAGTTTCGTTGCTCTCTAACTAATCAACCGATTTCTGAGATTCTGAGCTAATGGAGATCGGTTGAAAAAGAGAGGATTAGGAAGACTGCTAAGAGTGAGTTAGGTAGGGTGTGTCATTAATACAACGCGATGGAATAACGCCGTAGGGCCATAAGCGGATGTTTTTATGCCCGGTTCATCAAACGCGATTCGGTGCGACGCAGTAGGTATACGGTCACACACGATTAGGGTTGCCACCTTTCTTATCAAGATATATAGTACATGGTGAGTTTGAAGACCAAAAAATATAGTACAAACAACAAAAATATAGTAAATTTTTATTTATTTTTAAAAACATATTTTTTGTTTGAACTAGCTTCTCTGATTAACATTTTGTCGTTCAGAAACGTCTTTATAGACCAAAATTTATTTATGTTACCATATTTTAACACTCTAATTTCGAAATTATATTGTTCCCAAAAATAAAATTAGGGTACTTTATATCTTTCATATATTATAAAGTATGGACAGCCGAAATATAGTACAATACTATATATTATAGTACGGGTGGCAACCCTACACACGATCGTCCCCCCCTGCGCCGATTTGTGAAACATAAAGCCGAGCACTCACTAGCGAGCTGTAACTGTAACCCTAGCAGTTGCAGTAACGAGCTTCTAGAGAGAACCGTGGGGTTATTATGACGTATCTATGCAATTCATTTTACGCTGAGAGAAAAGGACAGAGTTACGTAACTGCTATAGCTTCGTCCTTTACGCTCACCGTAAAATAAACGGCATAGCCACGTCATAGTAACCCCCCAGGCTCGCGAGCCTCGTATAGATGAATTAGCGAGAGCGTGGAATTGCATTATGTAGTGGTTTGGTGTGTGCAATTCCACGCTCTCGCTAATTCATCTATACATACTTATAACGATGTTACGTGCAACAGTTACATTTAGGGTTCGCTGGTGAGTCCCCGGGTTAAATTAGTACTATCAGATCATTGGAACCTTGACCCACCATAGAACTGTGTCACAGAGACGTTATGATTCAAGTCATAAGAAGTGTCAAACAAATTGTTTTATAATGTCACTGTGACACCGTTCTATGGTGGGTCAGGGTTCCATTGGGCTGATAGTACAATGGTCGTCAATAGCGCGTGCATTCTTTTGGTAGTCATCCGTTTTTGGTTAGTGAGCTGTGAAAGTAATAGAGTCACAATCATACTCGCTATTTAAAATCCTAATGGGCCTAATAATGTTGCGGGTGGTAGGACCTTGTGCAGGGTCCGTATGGATCGCTACCACCATCTTATCCATTAACCTACCGCCAAACAGCAGTGTTCGCATTGTTGTGTTCCGGTTTGGGGATAAGACAGCCGGTGAAATGACTAGCATAGAGGCATTCCATCTTAGTTACCTCAGGGTTGGCAGTCTTAGGATTGCATTGCAGTCTTGTGAATGCGAATGTCTATGGGTCAGTGTCCACTTACCATCAGGTGGCCTGTGTGCTCGTTTGTCATCCATATGTCATAAAAAAAAACGATACACATCGACATACAAACGGACATCATAGGCCATCAAACAAAATACCTAGCATAACAAATTTATTGAAAGATATACAATGTATATAGGTCTGCCAGGGATATAAGAAACATTGTCCTCGCCATACTGTGGAATAAATGAACTATTTTTCATTTCTGTAATACAGAAAAAAAGTGATCGATTATTTTTTTGTGTGAGATGGTCCCGTAATATATACTTTTTAAAATCAAGAAATATCTCATTTTTTTAAGTACCGGTTAACTGGGGTTACTTTGATTCACGGGGTACCATTGCCCACCCTTTAAACTCTAAGTAAATATTTTAGTGGTAATATTCCTGAATTGTTGAAATAATTATATAACTGTATAAGTAGCTTAGTCCTGATGAAACGTTAAATAGAACAATTAAATATTACTTAAATATAGTTTTTGGGGTGGGCAATGTTACCCCGTAAACCAGAGTAACCCCAGTTCACGGTATTTAGAGAACTACAACAACATGTTAAATTAAACTCCCTGAAACTGTCAGTAGTATCCCAATAATCAAATACATGTTACCTACATTAACATACTCTTATGCATGTGAATTCAGCCGCATTCGTCATACGCGTGAGCCGGCGTAGGTACCGAGAGTTCGCGACACGTGTATCTTTGTTACGTTACGTTTGAGACGTAAAAGCGAAACTGCTTTAATTAAAACGGACGCTAAATTAAGTACATAGATAATTACTAGCTCCTTCCCGCGACTTCGTCCGCGTATCTTTCGATTATCGTTTCCTGGGGAACTTCAGATTTTTACGAAATGTAAAGTAGGGGTAGGCAGAGACCACTTCTTTCCACTTGCTACGATCTTGACAAATTTCTTTCGCTTCTTCCACATTCATACATCGCGTCATGCACGCACGTCGGTTTCGGGTACTTAAGATTCGGCCCGTTTCCAGTAACATTTAAAAAAAAAACGCAAAAAAAATAGCTTCAAAAGTAACTTCACTTGTACAGTAGGCCAAAAATGTGGTCTTCCACCCTGCGGTTGAAGTTCATTTGCAGTTTGCACGTCATGATAAAGTTCGACAGTGAAAAGTGTCAACTAGGGAATGCAAATAACCGGCTATAATCGGATTTAACCAGTTATTTTCATACAAAAACGTCGAATAACCGGTTAAATTACATTCCCTAGTGTCAACCTTAGCGATAATTAGATCTCACAGAAACTTTTGTCAAAACTGGTAGACCACTTAGCATACCGTACAAGTGAGGTGAAAAAAAAACTTGTTAAGTGGGCGGTCAGTTCGGTATAAAGTGTGTTAACCTATGACCTAGCGCAGAGGTTCCCAAACTCTTTTGTTTCACAGCCCACTTTCAAAATTTTACTGCATCCGGTGGACCCCCTGCAGCTACATTACATACAATTTCTAAATCTCGAAAAAAAAAGTGAAGATTAGATCTATCCATGGAAACTTGCGTTGTTGCTGAGTTTCAACGACGAATTAACAGTTTTGGAAAAAATAAGGTTAGAATTGATGGCTTGATAAGGCTAATTATGTAATAATAAAGTCGACTCATGTTGTACTGAATATGGAACATGCAAATTTTTACAAGTAACAGTCGCTGAACTTCTTAAAATATTATCTGCCTATCTATATTGATAGGATATATCAAGCTAACATTTTACTTCGTCACTATCAAACCCAAATTAATTTTCATGCACCCCCACTTACGATTGTGGACCCCCATGTTTTTGTCACACCCACCGTAGACCCCCGTCCTGTCTCCCATGAACCCCTGGGGGTCCACCTGGACCACTTTGGGAATCACTGACCTAGCGCCTAGACGCGGTCCTATTATCTAATCTTCTAATTTATAATAGTGAATTGTTACATTACGGTTACGATCAACCAGTGTTGCCAGATTTTGAAGTTTTCCCTAAAACGTAGGGGTTTTTTCAGGTCGTTGAGGTTTTTTCGAGGTTTCGATGTCACTAAATTTGTCTAGGGGATTATCTGAAGGATTCTCACAATTCTTACCAATGGTGAATTACTTTTAAAATAGGTCAATAACACTACTACTACACTGACATTTTGGACAAATTTTAAGGATACTTACGATTTTTTAATTAAGTTCAATGTACCAATAAATACCAAATAAGTTCTAATAAAAACTTTATATCAATTTAGTATTTTAGTAACTGTAAATATTATGTAGCTTGTATGTAATAATCCTTATATTTTAGATAAATATGATATACAAAAATAGTCAGAGGTTTTTTATCAATCGTACTCTAGAAACTAGGGGTTTTTTAAATACATCTAGGAAGGAAGGTGCAAAAAAATCTGGCAACACTACGATCAACCATTTGACAAACAGCATGCGATATAAAGAACCTATTTAGTTAACCAGCCGAGGAAGTACTCTTCGTTACACAATAGGGGTCACGTGAAAACGATATTGCAACAAAAAAGAACCTTCGTCGGCGAAAAATAGAGGTCAGAATCTTAGAACGCGGCGCGGTCGCGATGCAATTTATTTCGCTCACAGATTGCTTACGCTTCGCCGGGTGCCAAATCTGTTGTTATTTAATATTTAAATAACTTGAACGTTTAAGATTCGATAAAGATCGCGGAAATTGCAGGATGCAAGCGGCAAAGAGCGAACGTGAAGATTTTTGAAGGAGGAACATAAAATACCCAGCAATTAACATATTTGGGCTGCATTAAGGATGGTGATTTAAAAAATCGGTCAAGTTCGAGTCGAATCGAATCAGCGCGAACGCAACTCACACTAGATAGTTTTTTAGTGGTTTTTCTTCAGTGTTGGTACCATATTCATACTAAATTGGACGATTGTATATTGTACCATTTTTACTCTTCCGTTTCTTATATGGAGACTCTTTATTAGTTCACTTTTTTTGTTACTTAATACAGTAATAACAAATATTGTAAAAAAAAAACAACCACCTATCTATTACGGTTCAAAAGATACAGCTCTTTTGTTGCGGACAGCGAGCTCGTTAGATTTTAAGACCCTTTTTTATTTGTTGATTTGTGTTTTTGATTTGGTTTAAGTAATGAAAATAAAGATTAAATCATGTAGGCTAAGAAATAGCTCTTAAGTTAACTTTAAGGTATTATTAAGTTAGGTTAAGTGTTTGTTTTATTTGAGCATGAGGGCGAGGGGCCGCACGACCGTCGCACACGAGCTCAGGAACCAAAATAAACATTGGCGCGGCGTGCGGCGAGTTTTGTTCTGGCGGAGATATTTATAGGTCGGGGTGGGGAGTGTGGCTCAAGTATAAATATGTTGCGACGCAATTAGCTGCCACACTCACACCCGACCCGCTACAGCGACCGGACGCATGCCGGCGCGTAGCTTGTAAATAGTAGGTTAATGTTTTATGCTTAGTTTTAAGATAGATGTAAGAACCTAGACATAGTTTAGCTCGTAAGTTGGAAAAGTGGGCGTTGCCCACCAATATAGTAGGGATAAGTTATTGTATATAAATGAACGTTCACTGGTCAAAGGCGAGTAGAACCTGGGAGAACCTTGAAGAGAGAACAACAGAACCTTGAACAGAGCCTTTGACCAGTGAACCGAACCCGACAACCGCAATAGAACAAGTTTATACAGTCCACCCACTCTTTTATTTACGTTTTGAGCTACGAAGAGACCGGTTGAGTGCCCCATCCTCAACATCGCCTGGTCCTTCGAGCCGGATCTACAGCCACAACGCAATGGTTGTCACACGATCTCAAGCCGATTGCACCGACACGCAAGAACGTCAGCAAGAACTGGATGCAGGATCGGAACCACCATCCTCCGAACGCGCCACAACGTCGACAATAACGGCTGCAGTACGGCGAACAAACATTGCCGGACCTTCTGCTCCTTCCGAACCTCCTGGGGTAGAAGTCGATCCGACTGCCCTTATTGCGGACCCTCAAATATGGCGCGCTGAGCTCGAGCGACATTTAGATACCTCAAGACGAGATAGGGCCCCGACACTCGACCCCGTCTCCGGACGAGATGGCTTAGGCCGTTACGAGTGTACGGTTGCCCGCGATCATAAAGCGCCAGCGCACGTTCCCGTCCCCGGACGAGATGGTTTCGGCCGTTACGTGCGCCAGGCTGCTGATCCTGCGCCAGCGCACGTTCCCGTCCGCGGACGAGATGGCTTAGGCCGTTACGTGCGCCAGGCTGCTAACGCCGCACCGACGCACGACCCCGTCTACAGACGAGATGGCCTCGGCCGTTACGTGCGCTCGGTTGCTGGCGGCGATGATAGTGCGCAAGTGCCCGACACCGTTTCACGAGACGATTTCGATCGTTACGGGCACTTGGACGCCGCTACATCGAACCGAAACGAGCCGAGCGCCGCCGATCCCGGGCGCTCTACGACGCTACGCGGTACTAACGCGCCGTCACGAATCGGTTTAAACAAAACTGTTATTTTCCGCCAAACGCCCGCCGCATCCAGATGCTCAAATAACACAGCGATGCTCATGCGGCAAGCCGAATACGAGGCCGAACAGAAAATGCTCGAGATTAACCGCCGAGAGCTCGAACTAGAAAAGCGGATGATACAGAGCAAGCTGGCTTCACAGTTGGATATAATAGAAGCCGAGGGATCACAACGAGGCAGCGAATTGAGTCAACCCGAAATACTCGTAGAGAAACAAGTGGATTCGTGGTTAGATCAATGCGCGATAAATCAAACGAACCCGAACCGAACTGCGAACATGTATGAATCTACGCCTCAACGCGAACCACGACCCTCGACACAAACACCGACCCGTGAGCGCAGCACTAGCAGCAACCGTGGGATAGCTCAATTAGCCGACGCTATTGAGAAAATGTCGCGCCAACGACCGCCACCACGTCAATTATACGAACTGCCGGCATTCAGCGGAGCAAACGGCGAATGGCTGCCGTTCCAAGCTGCCTATACTGAATCTACGAAGGCGTATTCATTCAAGCCTACTGAAAATATGGCACGGCTAAGGTCATGCTTAAAGGGAGCCGCCCGCGAGACCGTTTTGTCGCTGCTGCATACAGCAACCGATCCTGAACATATAATGCAGACCCTTCGGCAGTGCTACGGGCGACCCGAGATCATCGTCGACCGAGCGCTCGAGGATTTAAAAAGATTGCCACGACTGGGCTCGTCCGCATCGGATTTGAACGCTTTCGCGGTTAAGATACAAAACATTGTTACAGTCGTGGCAAGCGTAGATAAACGGAAATATCTCCACAACCCGCTGCTCACGAGGGAGATACTGGATCGATTGAGCCCGCATCTGAAATCCAGATTTTGCGACTACGCAGAACTCAACGCTGACACGGAAGATCCAGAGGTCGTCGTACTAATGAAGTTTTTAATGCGAGAGGCAGATCGCGCCTTACGCTTCACTTACTCGACGGCGCCTACTGGAACGTCAACAACCGCAGCCCCGCCACCGAACCGACGGGAGCTGCGCCCCTTCAGACCGAACGCTGGCATAGCGCCACGCCGACCGAACCCGGTTTACTCCGCCGAGCAAATCGAACCATGCTTGAGCTGCGGAGGGAACCACGAAACAACACAGTGCAAGAAGCTGCAAGCACTGTCAGTCTCTGCCCGGTGGGGTTGGGCCAAAGAAAACCGAATATGCTTCAAATGCATGAACAAGAAACATCGGCGAGATCAATGCCGAGCTAAAGGATGCAGCGTCGAAGGATGCCCGCATTCACATCATCAATTACTGCACGTGAGCGAACCGAACCAAGCGCCGGCGCCTAGATCACAAGCGCCGGCGCCCCGATACCCAGCGCAGGTACACCGAACCCAAGCGCCGGCGCCCCGAACCCAAGCGCCGGCGCCCCGAACCCAAGCGCCGGCGCCTCAAGCGGCGCAGGCGCCACAACAAGAAGCGTCAGAAGCACCTGAGTTCGTTACGAACACAACGAACTTTGCCACGGGCGCACCGACAGTGCTACTGAAAGTAGTTCCCATCACTCTATACGGGCCTAAAGGACGAGTAGAATCCTACGCACTGCTGGACGAGGGATCAACCGTCAGCCTTATCGATCATGATCTCGCCTTAGAAATAGGCGCCACCGGACCCGAGGCGCCACTGTACATCAAAGGCGTGGGCGACATGACGCAACAACAAAAGAGCCGCAGAATTGAAGCCGACGTCTGCGGCAGATACGGCGGTCCGATACACCGTTTAAAGCTGCGAACCGTGCGCGGTTTGAATCTGCATAAACAAGCAATAAGCAAGACGCTATTACAGAACTACGCCCACTTGACGGGACTCGACGGAGCATGCTACAACACTGCTGCGCCGCGATTGCTAATCGGAGCCGACCATTGGCACGTAATGGTCTCTAGAGAGGCCCGAATCGGGCGTGCAAACGAACCGGCGGCGGTGCTCACCGATCTCGGTTGGGCAATTTATGGCACCGCACCGCGCACGATAAAGGCGCAAGGCTACGAAACCGCCCTATATCTAACCACAGAGCGGGACGTGCTACACGATCTCGTGGAACGTCACTTCGCCGTGGATTCCTTAGGGGTGGCCCTGAAAACGAAAGTGCATCCCCTAGACGAACGAGCAACCCGGATTTTTAACGATACCGTCCGGAAAATAGACGGCCGGTACGAAGTGGGCCAACTATGGCGGGATGACGAACCGAAGCTCCCGCCCAACTTTCAAACGGCCTACAACCGACTGCTGGGCATAGAAAGAAAAATGGACAAGGATCCTAAGTTCGCAGAAGAATACACGAAACAAATCGAGAATCTGCTAACAAAAGGCTACGCGGCAGAGATAACCGAACCCGGAACGAGCCCTATTAATTATTATCTGCCGCACTTCGCCGTCAGAAATCCGAACAAGCCCGGGAAGATTAGGCTGGTTTTTGACGCCGCCGCTACATGCCGAGGAATAAGTTTGAACGATCAACTATTAGAAGGCCCGGATTTACTGCAGTCACTCCCGGGAATTCTGTTTCGTTTCCGGGAGAGGGCCTACGCCGTAACAGCAGACGTACAGGAGATGTTCCTCCAAATAAGGATACGAGCCCCCGACCAGCCATCACAATTATTTTTATGGAGAGGGAACGAGCGGCACGGACAGCCACGAACCTACGTGATGAAATCCATGATTTTCGGAGCCGCAAGTTCGCCTTTTCTTGCGCATAGCGTGCGCAACCGGAACGCGTTAGATAACGCTACCGAGCATCCTGACGCCGTAGAGGATGTAATGAATAACCATTACATGGACGATCTAGTGGCTAGTTACGCCACCGAACCGGAACTCATACACCGATCCATGGAGATAGCGGCCTCCCATAAAAAAGGCGGCTTCATTTTGCGCGGGTGGACCTCAAACTCGCGCGAATTAATAAAAAGAATACCGCCTGAGCTACGAACAGAGGGACCTACGCCGCTGGGAGACAAAACACCGAAAGTACTGGGAATGTACTGGGAGCCAAACGAGGACGTTTTGGGCTTCAACACCACGCTAATAAGGGTCCCAGCCGACGTCAAAGAGAAGAAAAGAGGGCCCACGAAAAGAGAAGCACTAAGCGCTGTAATGAGCATATACGATCCGCTGGGCCTAATATCACAATACGTTATAACGGCCAAGGTCCAGCTACAGCGACTGTGGGCCCTCAAGATGGGCTGGGACGAGTCGCTACCCGAAGAAGAACGCGATAACTTTAGCCAGTGGCTAAACGCAATGAGCAGCGTCGCTACGTTGCGCATACCCCGAAGCTACTTCAAGACGGGGGGAGGGGTCCGCCCGCAACTACACATATTTGTGGACGCCAGCGAACAAGCCTACGCAACTGCCGCATACTGGAGGACCAACGAACCGAACCCCGAAGTAGAGTTGATAACAGCAAGAGCTAAGGTCGCGCCCATGAAGCAATTGAGTATCCCTCGGCTGGAACTACAAGCCGCGGTGATCGGCGCGCGCCTTAGCGAAATCATCAAGCGAGAACACCGCTACGCGATTAGTGACGTCACATTCTGGACCGACTCGCGGACAGTTTTACATTGGGTGCGAGATGACGCACGCCGATACAGCCCTTTCGTCGCCCACCGCCTCGGCGAGATAGCCGAAAGAACCAAAATTGAACAATGGCGGTGGGTGCCGACAAAAGAAAACCCGGCGGATGACGCGACACGCGCTGATTGCAATCGCGTAATCAAGATAACCGATCGCTGGTATACCGGGCCTGCGTTTCTTCGACGTCCGGAAGAGGACTGGCCCCAGGAACCCGCGCAGCAAGAAGAGCCCGAACCGCCGACCTGCGCACACACAACAAACCAACCGAGGGAGTACCCGCTACCGGACATAAGCCGCTTCTCGAATTATAAGCGGCTTATTCGAGCCACCGCCTACGTTCTGCTCTTTATAGAAAGGTGCCGCAAAGAAAGCAACGTTATGCAACCGCGGCACCTAGAGCGAGCAGAGCTTTTATGGCACAAGAAAAGCCAAGCGGACGACTTTTCCGAAGAAATAAAGGTGTTAGAGCACGGGGGGAGAGTACCAAAGAAAAGCCAGTTATACGTTTTAGACCCCGTGCTCGAGAATGGCCTAATAAAAATGCATGGACGCATAAACGCCGCTCCAGTGCGGATAACCAAGAATCCGGTGATTTTGAACGGCAGACACCCGTTAGTGCGCCTTATGATACTACAGGCGCACTGCGACGCGGCACATTCATCACACGAGCGAGTGGTGAACGACTTACGCCAGCACTACTGGATACTGCACTTACGACCTACTGTGCGCGCGGTCGCGCATAATTGCCGCACGTGCCTAATAAGAAGAGCGCGCCCGCACGCGCCGGCCATGGGCGACTTGCCGCTGGCGCGCCTCGAACCGAACAAAAGGCCATTCACCAATTGTGGAGTGGATTATTTTGGCCCTCTAACCGTGACCATCGGACGTCGCCACGAAAAGCGATGGGTGGCACTATTCACGTGTTTGACCACCCGAGCTGTACACCTGGAGCTGGCGGCGAGCCTAACTACTGACTCTGCAATAATGGCGCTAAGGCGCATGGCAGCGCGTCGCGGCTGGCCCAAGCTAATATACAGTGATAACGGAACCAATTTCCACGGCGCCGACGTCGAATTACGGGCTGCCTATCAAGAATGGCTGCCGGCGTTGCGCGACTATGCGCTGCAGCGCCGGACCGAATGGCGCTTCATTCCTCCCGGCGCGCCGAACCAGGGAGGAGCGTGGGAGCGACTAGTGCGGTCGGTTAAAACCGCGCTCACCGCTACACTCAACACGAAGGCACCCAAAGAAGAGGTGTTGGCGACACTACTGACAGAGGCCGAGCATACAGTTAATGCCCGACCTCTCACCCACGTCTCCGTCGACCCCCGAGACGAGGAAGCCCTAACTCCTAACCATTTTTTGTTGGGGGGTTCGACGGGGCTACCGAACACCGGCCCGTGCGAAGAGGGCGACCGAAGAAGTTGGAGAGCCAGTCAAGCTCTGGCGGATCACTTCTGGACGAGATGGGTCCGGGAGTACCTCCCAACGCTCGCCCCACGACGATCTCCAAGCGGAGGCGAGCGTCCCCTTCAAGTTGGGGACTTAGTCATCGTGATCGACTCTACGCTGCCCCGCAACGTCTGGCCCCGTGGCATCGTGGTGGAAACTTATCCTGGTGCAGACGGCGGCATCCGGAGTGCGACGATAAGAACAAAGGGAGGAGAGTTCCGGCGCCCCACGACGAAGCTCGCCGTCCTTCCGGTGAAGCAAGATGGCTCCGACTAGGAGTCTTCGCCGGGGGGAGAATGTTGCGGACAGCGAGCTCGTTAGATTTTAAGACCCTTTTTTATTTGTTGATTTGTGTTTTTGATTTGGTTTAAGTAATGAAAATAAAGATTAAATCATGTAGGCTAAGAAATAGCTCTTAAGTTAACTTTAAGGTATTATTAAGTTAGGTTAAGTGTTTGTTTTATTTGAGCATGAGGGCGAGGGGCCGCACGACCGTCGCACACGAGCTCAGGAACCAAAATAAACATTGGCGCGGCGTGCGGCGAGTTTTGTTCTCGCGACAATATTTATAGGTCGGGGTGGGGAGTGTGGCTCAAGTATAAATATGTTGCGACGCAATTAGCTGCCACACTCACACCCGACCCGCTACAGCGACCGGACGCATGCCGGCGCGTAGCTTGTAAATAGTAGGTTAATGTTTTATGTTTAGTTTTAAGATAGATGTAAGAACCTAGACATAGTTTAGTTCGTAAGTTGGAAAAGTGGGCGTTGCCCACCAATATAGTAGGGATAAGTTATTGTATATAAATGAACGTTCACTGGTCAAAGGCGAGTAGAACCTAGGAGAACCTTGAAGAGCGAACAACAGAACCTTGAACAGAGCCTTTGACCAGTGAACCGAACCCGACAACCGCAATAGATCAAGTTTCATACAGTCCACTCTTTTATTTACGTTTTGAGCTACGAAGAGACCGGTTGAGTGCCCCATCCTCAACATCTTTAAAGTTAGAACGGACAGACGGACGTAGAGCGTAGGCATTTCAATAGGGTTCTATTGGGTGGGGGTCCTTCGGTTACGGAACCCTGAAAACGACGTAAAAAACAAAACTGGTTTGGGAGTTTTAAACTTAACACATTTTAAACGATCGAAACGATATCCATCAAAGCAAATGATCTGTCAAACAAAAAAACTAAATCCCATAAAAACTCCTTTTAAAAACTCGATTTCACGTTAGTGCTGCCATCTTTTGACACGAAGGCTACGACTATCTAGCCTTGAAGTGTTTTGTACCGTCATATTTACTGTAAGAGATATAAACAAAATCATTAAGGCGGACCTTAGATTAGAGGAATCAAGCGAATCAATGGTTAACTGTTAGCAGTTGATTCTTATTGACCTTTGGGAATTGTCACGAGTAAATCTGGCGTTCTATTGGTCAACGACTCCGTTCTAATGGAAGGCTATCGCTAACGACCAATCACGTGCGCTCACGATAAAATAAAACACGATATTTGTTTATAACAGATATTTAAATATCGAACAGAAATCAGGGGGGGTTATTATGACATGGCTACGCAGTTCATTTTACGGTGAGCGTAAAAGACACCTATAGCAGCTATAAAGCTCTGTCCTTTTCTCTGAGCGTAAACTGAACTGAATTGCTATGTCATAATAACAATAACCCACCAGTCATATAGAGCAGAGATAAAAGTGACAGGTGGAACTATAAATATTCTCAAGTGGCAACCATCACAGCGGCAGATAAATGGATCAAGTTGTCAATTTCATTCGTAACAGCGCCTTTAGTTTATTTTTATCTCCTATTATAATATCAATTGCATTGCTTGTCAAAAAGTACGGAATTACGTTAAGATCGTCAATATAATACTAATAAGAGTAATAAGAAAATACTATAAAAACAACAAAAAAGCATTTAATAAACAACTAATAATCCGATATGTCAACACATTAATTAATCTCCAAACTCTTACAGTAGAACACAACCGATATGGCGTGTCGTGAATCTTCGTTCGCGCAGACACTAACAACGCTTCCGATGATTTCCGAAAGCACGATTAACAACACCCACGATCAGACTTGTACGAAATAGTTGTAAGGTGCAAATTAAATTGCATCTATTTTTCAATCTCACTCAACGCACGTTTGACAGTTGACTGAATGACACCCGGGCGCGCGTCAACATGGCGTCACTAATAACCAATAATAGCACAGAATACAACCGCACAACGCTGGTTCCCGCGCTTCGAAAATATGTCATCTGCGCAGGTACATCGGTAACCCATATCGGTTGTGTTGTGTTTTACTGTACACTTACTATACTACGCACTCAGTACAAACTCATTTCTGCTATTGACAAGCTACCTCGTTATCTTATTCTTACAATAATGATTTAACATGCTGTTCTGTTGTTATTTTACAACTGAAAGTTGGTTCCGTCCGGATGACCAAGAAAATTTATGCAAATGCTATATACCGCAAATACTTAAATTATCACGCATATTTAAACGAGGAATAATTAAATGAAGTATAAACTTGAAACTGCAAGCGTACAACCAGTTTTATCCACTGTACTCTTAATTGGCAAAAAAACGCTGTAATCGCCTGTTAAGATTTTTTATATGATAAACCCTCTTCACTTGATCAAGTTGAAAGACTGTGTGTACACAAGTCCCACTTTAGATACACCATACGGCCTGTGGCCTGTTTTATAAAGTTACAAAATTACGATTTACAGGTTACGTTTCTATTTGACGCAACCTCGACCAATCACGACCAGCCATTTGAGCAGTGTTGCCAGTGTAAAATTGTTACTTTTAGCTTTATAAAACGTACCCAGAAGCGGCAGCATTTATTGCGGTGGATTTAAACTCATATTAATATGGCAATCAAAGTAAGTATAGAAATAAACTAGCCATAACGATACGGTTTTTTTAGAAGTTATAAGAAATTTTCAAGGAGCATTACAGACCCAAACGAGCCTTGTCTACATTGTATTAATAACGATAAAATAAAGTCACATAACATCGTCATTCCTTTATCGATACATCATGTTTACAAGCCAAACTATATGTGTACTATGTACGTTGTCCACAATCGAACGATTGAAATTAATCGATTGGAATCGAATGACAGTGGTGAATAATAAATAATGTGTAATAAATTCATCAGACAGTCTTGTGACCACTTAAAGTTCCATGGAATCTTGTATAGCTCAGTTGATAATTGGTATTTAGGATTCTGTTTCCGAATAGTGCTTGCTGTTTTCATAACAGATTAGATTCAATAATCTATTCTACAAGACTATTGACTATGTTGAAGTTGGTTTCCTTTTTGTTGCTAAATTACAGCACCGACGACGCCAACATCACAAGCACACCGTGTCGGTGGTTTGACGCAGAGAATTGGGATTATAAAGATTCGAAGTTATTTTGCGGAGGACTTGAGTAGGTACCTATCTTACTTAGTGCGTCTGGTCAAATTCGTCAAAAGATGCGGGCTAGTATTTCCGCCGAGTAACCATGATTTCTTCTTAAACCTAATAAAATTGATGTAGTGTTGTTTCTGGGTGGCAAAAAATCCCCCGCCCTCGCTTCGCTTCGGTTTATCTGAGAATGATGTATAGCCTATAGCCTTCCTCAATAAATGGGCTATTTAACACTGAAATATTTTTTCAAATCGGACCAGTAGTTCCTGAGATTATCGCGTTCAAACAAACTCTTTAACTTTATAATATTAGTATAGAAGATAAATACTATGAAGTACCCGTAATAGGCCTAAAACTTTACAACCCTTTTTTTCAAGTTCCTATTCTAAACTCTTGTGTGGTTTCCAGCTTAGAATAGTACCACTCCATGTCTTCCTGTGGAAGTCGTGTGAGGCAACTAAAGAAATAAGGGCTGGTAATATTGTTAAGTGATGGGTTTGCAACCTATCACTAATATACACAGGTAAACATCTTAGCCTGTTTGTGCCAAATGTGGTTACAGAACTAGCAACAAGTTTTTAGAGTTGTTGGTAATTCTGTAGCTCTGCCTACCCCACTTTGGGAATTAATAAAGGCGTGAAGGTATGTATGTATGTATTCTAGACTCCTTGTTTATTAAAATGATAGGTAGAAGATGTCGTTGTCAGAGGTCATTGCGTAGAATTCTTCCATCTATCCTAACGCGTATTATTTATACTTACACATAAAATACTAGTGCATCAATTGCTTCGTGTTACACATAATACCTTTCTAACGCTAATAATTCTGTATATCCGAAACGTTTTTGTGAAGATATATGCATTAAAATATTGATTAGATATGGTAGCTATATCAAAACATTGGAAGTATTTTTAAAAAACGCCGCGATTAAGTTCTTAAGTTCCAAACACGTAGGTATTTTAAATTTTATCAGTGCGATAATCTTTGTGTGGTGATTATCCAGTATCTTATGCAAAAAGACTAAGAAATGCGTTTCTTCTTAATTATATTTTTGGTTAAAATGCATCATTTCCAAAAAGTTGTTAAAAATACAAGCAGGTGTAAGTTATGAAAGTGATACATTTTTTTTGAATTCATCATAATTAAGTATCCGTTAGGTATGTCAGAATCCAAACCCAGGTGTATAAGGTGTAAAAATGCAGTTTTTAAAGGTCTCTTTTTATTAAGTTATGTTAATTTTAAGGAAAGGATTTATACTCTATATTTTATGTAAGTAGTTACTTTGGATAAGTTTGAAAAATATATAATTTTCGTATATCGCAGTTGCCATGCTTATTATCTGACAAAGGCGTATTTCATCATTTCAGAGTTAGCTTTTTTTAAGTACCCTCCATTAAACTAGATACGCCACTAAAAGAATTGATTAAATACTTGGAAGAATACTTATATTTTATTTGACAAAAGTCAGGTGTACCTATGCAAACGTGTTAACCAACTCTTATCTCCGGCAAACATTTCCTTGCACGATTCTTTGCCTTTTATGTTTATACCTACTTAATTCACCTTTGAATGAAAATAAGATTAGATAAATATGTCAGGAAACCGAAAATCTCTCGTCTGTTGCTGAATATGGAGACGTTTTTAATGTATAAAAAACTGGCACATGTGTTAGGACATTATTTATGTACGTACTTACCTATTAAAAATATAAATATACAGGGAGGGATAAACTAACCGCACATGCACGGCAACTACGTTAAATATTGGAAATTGCAAGTTCTACGCAAAGGAGACTTAGGTACTTTTATTTTTAGAAGTAAGTCCCCTTACTATACTGATCGAAAGGTGCATTGATACATATTGATAGTAATTTATGTTATGAGTTATGACTATGACACATACACTTTTAAATTAAATAAAGACCGTAAGACTTCTTTAATATTTGGTCATTTTCGACCAGTTCGATTCCCGATTACAGCAGACGAATTTACAACAACCCATAAACGCAGTATTTTTTCAAAAATTAATCAAAATTAATCGTCCATTGCAAAGAACTTGCTATTTCCAATATTTAAGATAGTTGCCGTCCATGTGGCGTTCGTTTCTTCCACCCTGTAGAGGTAGTAAAAATACAACTGTTTACTAATTACAAAAAACTAGAATACTCGTACATATTGGTAAAATACATTTAGTAATACTTACATTTAGTGCTATACTGCATTCTCTCGTTTCTTTACTATTATTACACGCATCCAAAAACAATTTCAAGATTTTACAGTGTAAGTAAAGTTTATTTCTGCCTATGATGACGTCAATGCGTACGTCATTTGTTAGTGTACGCAACTACAATGATAGATGGATGATATATGAAAGATCATCATTTGTCCGAATTTTCGTTTATCCTAAAGCCATTTCCGCATACATTTTAAAACTTTTTAGTGTTGTTATAATACAACCCTAACCTCAGCGAACCGCAGATATAGGTAATTGGAAAGCTTTAAAAGTTGCCTGACTCATCTGAAAACCAGTTTAGGGCAAATGAAAATTCGGACAAACTATGTGTTAGGACAAACGTTGTTTAGAGATTCTGAGGGACACCCACAGAATACGAGTACATGTCTAAATATATAAAAGGAGAAACTGACTGACTGACTGACATATCAACGCACAGCCTAAACGGCTAAACGTAGGCACTTGAAATTTGGAAGGGACGTAGCTTAGGTACCGTAGAGGTGCACTAAGAAAGGAATTCCCGAAATTCCCACGGGAACTATTGCCCGACGAACCGCTAGTTGGTAAAATAAGACTACTTACATTTGATGCTATACTGTATTCTCTCGTTTCTTTACTATTAATACACGCATCCAAAATCCATTTCAAGATTTTACAGTGTAAGTAAAATTTATTTCTGCCTATGATGACGTCAATGCGTACGTCATTTGTTAGTGTACGCAACTATGATGATGGATGGATGATATGAAAGATATAATACACGTAAAAATTCTTTGTCGGCAAATTCTCTGGGCAATTCCTACAAAAATTGTACCCCGCGTTTTTTGCTTGTCCCATACATTTGACTTTTTTTTTAAACACCTTCTAATACTATTACAAGAATAAAAAAAAACTATATCATTCTGTATATATTTTTTTTAAACTTTATGTTTAAATTACATAATTAGCGTAAAGATTTATTTTTTTATAAAATAATTAGTGGAAGAAAACTGAAGATTTTACGCTGTCCCACCACTGTTTCTGTAGGTACCAAGACCTTTATTTCAAAAACAGTTAATAGGAAAAATGTACCGGATTTATTAATTATTAGATTGAAGTGTACTTTACACCTTTATTAGATTAATTTAGATTTTATGTGCTTGGAAATATTTTTATTTAATTAATTTATTCAGGGACGTAATTTGAAATTGGCGGAATTTTCCATTCCGATACCACTTATTCCTAAACGATACTGAAGTATTTATTCTACCAAGTCCACTAAATATTTTGCCTGGCAACTCTAGACTAGGAACCAATAGCCGCCATATTGTTATCCCGCTCAGTTTTTACAGCAAGTGATCGTAAAGTAGTCGCACCGCTAGCGTCACATTTTGTGCTTCCGTATTCCGAAACCAAAGTTTCAGGTAAGTTTGAATAAATATTGCTTATAGATATTTTTAAACAAATGTAAATTTATTTGACTTAACATATTTTTGTTTGATTTAACTGAAATTGAAGCTGGTAACGAGTTATTTTATTAAAACCTAACGAAAGTAGCGATCCGTGACTTCTATTCCGAAACCAAAATGGCGGTTTCGTAAAAGCGGAACGACAAAGTTTCGGAATGGAATTGTAAAGAATTATGCAGACTCAGTATAAATAAATAATTAGCTACCTATTTATGTACTCTTACAGATTTTTGAGATACTTCTTTAGACTTAACTAGCAAAATTATAATATACCTACTTAACTAGTGGTAGATTACTATACAAAATAATAAAGGGCCACAAGCTTATTTACGCTTCAGATAAAATATCAGAATCTTAATAATTAATAATATTAATGAATAAATATTAAAATAAACTATGGCCTTTTATTTTATTTTGTGTAGTAGGTATATTTAAACACACATTATACAGTACCTACTTACACCTAAAATTACATAATTTAGTATGAAGTTTTTGTATGACTTAGCAAAACGTTATAAACTAGTCATATTATATTAAGTAAAGTAAAATTTTTTGTAATAATTATTTTTAATATGTTTCTTTACATTTAAATAATAAATCCAACCTTATTGTTATTTACATTTAAATATAAAATTAAAGTCAAGTGAATTGTATAGGTACATAAGGAGTAAAAAATTACTGAACTGGAAAATTAGTTCGAGATTTATTATTTAAAAATGTAAGCTTTATGGTGCATTGTGAAGGTTTCTTAATAATTATATTCAGTTACCAGTCACGGAGAGGACTCTTCCATTCCGTATTGTCCCGTGCCAAAAATCTCGTTTATAATTATATTTAAACTGCTTATTAGTTTTGTAACTATGATTGTGATAAAAATATATTACGGTATATAGATTACTAATTTGATAACAATTGATCTCAAATTTGTACCTTATTTAACACATTAAATAGTGAAAATTATGACTTGTTTTTGGCTTGTAGTAACGTAAGGGAAATAAAAATAAGACGTGTTAATTTTTGGTATGATTAATGTGTGATTTTATAAAACTATTCTTTTCTTTACATAATAAGAATTCTAATAAAACCAATTATAAAATTATAGCTCGTTTGTATTATTTATTATTGGCATAAGAATTTGGTAACGTAATGGAACTCTTACCTTCCTCAAAATTATTAAAATTAATATTATTATATATTCCGATGTAGTATAACGTGGAATTATGTTATTTTCTAATAATATATATTATCTACTACTTATATCAATCATCATTTCTCGTTTATCTCAACAATTTTTTTTTACCATAATTTTAAATAGGGGTACGACTTTTGTAGGAATGGCCCCTCTATGGAAACCAAATTATCTACAGATAAGTATATAATCTCTATTGGCAATTCTTAATGATTGTCCCGATGACTACGTCTACAACTACTAATGGTCTAAGACTTTACTTGTAAAAGTTTAATGGCTTTGCTTAATTTGATCCTATTCGTGCAATCTTCTGATGCCCCACTACGTTGTCTTTGTTCTATCACGTTTGGTTAATTACATCAATGTTTTGCAACGTTTTGCGAAAATTATGTTTTTTTGTTATGTTACGTTTTAAAATTAATTACAAATACTTCGATTTTTATAGCAAGGGGACCTCTCTGAAACGCATATTTTTTTACGCATGACATTGCAGGATTTAATAAACTTTCTATTGTAAAAACCGTTTTAGGACAAACGATTTTATGCGTTATGGTTTTATGCGTAATAAACATTATGAATTCCGATATAGACGCCAAGTATAGCATTAACTTCTGATGTCCTAGTACAATATTACCTTACTTGCCTAATATCGGTTCTTTTCCTTAGTTTTGGCTGATAAATAAGGGCGGAATGCGGCATCCAAACCAAAATATTGCTATTTCATTCTATTGAATGAAGTTTTCACTTTCATTTCCCGTATTTCTAGATTTCTTTCTTCAATGTGCTCTTGTTTAATTGTTACGTCTTGGCGGGAAATCTCGGCGATTATAACGATATCACAACAAACAATCTGTTACGTGGGCTTATGATGAATCACATCGCTAATCCTACGTTTTTGCTTATCTTATCCTATTGCATAAACATGTAACGTACCTCTGGTAGCCTAGTACTATATAACCTTGACCGCTGAATATTTAGTACATAAACTATAAGGACTCCTAAACTTTATTTCTCTCAACCTTTTTTTACACATTACGAGTATATACTTTGAATGTTTCCAAAGCCGCATATACTGATTAATTACGCTAGATTAGTCATCTAATGTGAACGTAAAAAAAACTGTAACTGTTATTATGATAATGTAATGGAGAAAGCAAAGGAACACACTGGCCTTAGGCCTCTAGCCTTTATTCAACACGGTAAAATCATATTGTCTTTGACGTGTTACGGTGTTTTTGACTCTGCCGCCATTACAAGTAAATAAAGAGCTAGACAATACTGACATAACAGATCAAAGACAATACATGGCTTGTAACGTCTAGAATGGAGGACCAGCGGGCCAAGTATGGCTGCGTCTATATCGCGTGTCAAATGTGGATAAAGCATCCGTCACTCTCACACTTATGTATCTACCTACGTGTCAGACGGTGACGGATCCCTTAACCAAACTTTATCTCGCGATAAACGCAGCCATATTAGGGCCCCAGTACCCTTACCAAGAGTTACAATTACTTTATTCGCTAGCGAGTTGAATGCTCTGTTCCTTGCACTCTATAAGAATACTGCAAGGTCTGCCAGGGACAGAGCTTTCGATTCGCTAGCGAGTACGGTAATTGTCACTCATGGTAAGGGTACAGGAAGGTAAGTGAGCTTCCGAGGGCCTTAGAAATTTGCAATCAAAAACCTGCAAATAATGATGATTTGCAGTAACAACCCAAAACCATGTAACTCTTGCACTGGCACCGTAGCCTCTGGCAGAAAATATAATCAAGGACAAGCTTTGTAAATTAGAGCTGTAAAAGATGTCTGTTTCATCGGGCATTCCTCCTAACACAAGTTAACAGCAAACATCCAAAACGCAAATAAATACTGATAACGTTGACGTGTTGATAATGTTGAAATCCCATTTTGAGATCATGTGATTGTCTCAAGTTTATCAGCAATTAAACGCCTGTCCAAACTGTCAGGGACTAGAGATAACTTATCTAATACAGTACATACTGTAATTTGGACAATGAGCAATGTTAATGCAGGTTACATTCCTATGAAGAAATCATCATCTTGTACATACATACATACATAAACTCACGCCTTTATTCCCAGAGTGGGGTAGGCAGAGCTACAGAATTTCCAACAACTCTAAAAACTTTTTGATAATTCTGTAACCACATTTTGCACACTTAGGCGAAGATGTTTACCAGTGTATTAGAGGTATGTAATTAGAGGGTGGTTTTATTAGTTAATTTCCTTTCTCCTTGTCCTACTCTTAATTTTGGTGCATATCAGATCCATTGTCCGTGTACACACACATGACAGTTCTATAACTACTGGCCTAGTATGGCTGCGTCTATATCGCGTGTCGTACTTATTTAAGTGTCAAAAGGTGACAGATGCCTTATCCACACTGTGTCACGCGATATAGGCAGCCGTGTTAGTCCCCCTGGACGTGTCATAAGTCATTATACGTTATATAAGTTACTATAGAACGCCCGCGACTTCGTACGCGTAGATTTCGTTTTATTTCTTCTCGGTGTTGGGGGTCGACTTTCAGAAAATCCTTTCTAAGTGCTCACTTTCATCATGAAACCCCTGTACCAAATTTTAAGTTTCTAGGTACAGTAGTTTCGGCTGTGCGTTGATATACGAGTATAAGTCAGTGAGTCAGGTTTACCTTTTTTATAAATAGATTAAAACGGTCCAGTTGTTGAATGGCCCGACAATATGCATTTGGCGAATGTTGTTGTCGGCGAAAAATGTTTTCTATTCAAATTTTAATTAATGGCTTTCACTGTGAAGTTATTTATAGACAATCGCCATGGACTTACGGATATCACAATACATTATATTAAAGATAATTTTCTCTTGTAAGCAGAAGCACATGGGGTTAGCTTCACGCGCGTCTGTCAAGTCCTTCGAAAATGTATAGAGTTGACGTAACCTGCCAGACGGTCCCGTCGAGCGCTTGTAAACTCCGTAAATTTTCTGTTTTCGAAAATCATGTACGTTAGCGGTAAGGAATAAAGTACTACGTAGAAAATAAGTCGGTCCTAACACATTGCTCAAGTTCCTGCACATTGAGCAGTCAAACAATGCTAAACCTATTGTTAGCGTGTAAAGGAATCTCCTTATCTTATCTTATCTTATCATACATGTGTGGCCTTTCGGGTACACTTCGACCCTTTAGGATCTTTTCTGCAATTACCCTCTTACACACAGCCGTTCGAATGTGTATGATTCCTCACGATGATTTTCCTTCATGCTCTCGTGTGAAGGAATAGTAATATCAATATTCAGAAACTTCATGGTTGTGCAATGTGTCAGGATTGACTTCTATCTAGTGCTATTCACTAGGCTTTGTTTACTCGGTTTGTACCCTTACCATGAGTTACAATTACCGTTCTCGCTAGCGAGTCGAATGCTCTGTCCCTTGCAGTCTATAAGAATACTTGCGAGGTCTGCGAGGGACAGAGCTTCGACTCGCTTAGCGAGTACGTTAATTGTAACTCATGGTAAGGGTACTGATTTACGAAACGATGAGCCTTGAGAAGTTTAGAGAATGGTGGCGTGCCGCGGCGTTTAGCGCTCACTCACGATCGTGTTAGCGGGAGTTGCTTCCCAATTCTCGAGCTAACCGAGATAAACTGCGAACCATCGGATATAAGTAGCTGCACACGTAAGTACCTTGTCGCTTTAACGTCTTTGAGCTATTAGTGGAGCAGTTCAAGCGTGATGTTAAAATGATAAAGTACGAAAATGTGCCGCTACCTATATGGCTTCCGTACTTTATTTGACATAGTCTCGCATATTACTCCGTGTTAATTTACAAGCTGGTTATGTTGAGCATCTAACTAGTGTAACCTATCGCAGTTCCAAAGTTTTGTTTATAAACTGATTCATTTGACAAATTTTCATAAGTTTCACATCCTTTTGATACTAAACTAAAACCCATAACTTTCAGGTTTATATAATACCTACTTATAGAACATAGAGAGGTTCACTTAACTTTGCTTTAGAATATCTAATCATGGAAAGAAAACTTTTAGAAAAAAATGCTTCCTGTAAAAAGAAACGAGCAATAGCTCTAAAGTGTGCTTAAAATGTGCTCTGTCCTTATCTGTCCGCTAATGCGTCGCCAACCCTAAGGAATAAGATTGACACACACTAGAACACAATAATGCGAACACGCTGCTTGACGGTGTAGGTTAAAGGCGATGGTGGTAGAGATCCGGATGGACGTTGCGTTCTTTTTAAAATGTCGATATTTAAATACACACACATACATACCTACACGCCTGTAATCCCAGAGTGGGGTAGGCAGAGCTACAGAATTACCTACAACTTTAAAACATTGTGGAAAATTCTGTAACCCATTTTGCACTAGGCTAAGATGTTTACCAGTGTATTGGTGACAGGTTGCAAGCCCATCGCCTAACAGTACTACACGCCTATATTCCCTTAGTCGCCTCTTACGACATCCACGGGAAGACATGGAGTGGCACTATTCTAACCCGGCAACCACCCTACATATAGGTACTACTACAATTTTATAAACGAAAAAGTTCATTTGTGTATGTTTGTTACTTCTTCACGCTGCAACAACTGGACAGATTTGGTAGCTTATACCCTGGAATAACACATAGGCTATTTTTAATCCTGGTTTTTTTTTTAAGTTCCCGAGGAACTAACGATAATCGAAATCTACGCGGACAAAGTCGCGGGCAGAAGCTAGTGTTTAATAAAGCCTGTATAATGTAGGTATATCGATGACGCAAGAAACGATTACAGAAATAAGAGAACAGACACCATAAAATAAACCTAGTATTTTGAACTATAAATCAATGCTGTTACCGGCGCATTTGATTCGTCAAGTAAATACTTTCACAGTGAACTGCTGTTGGCAAAGGGCAAACGATAACAGTATCAGTTTAATTGATTCTGATCCAAGTTCAATTAAAATAATGAATAACATATGATTATAAATCTTAATTTACATGTACTGAAAGTATAAGATATAAACAAGCAACCTGTTGTGCGTTGTTTTGTCTATTTACGTCGAAACGGATGGAGTTAAATATTTCCATACAAAATGCGATAATTTTTTCCTCCCCTTAAACCTAGTCAAATTTTTACGATTTTTGAATATGTGGGAGATGTTATGACAAAATATGTCTCTACATAATTCTTAGAAAACAGCAACGAACAGACCTACTTAGTTCATAATAAGTAACTACAACGTATTTAAAACTCGTAAATTACGGACTTTATTTACGGGGTTAGAAACATTTATCGCCCGGAGCAAATTTTGTATGGTTTTTTTTGACTGTGACGCGATTCGAGAGTAGCTTCGCAATTCTTTTGACATTTTACCTACTTAAAATATTTTTCATACAATTTGCTTCTGATTTGTAATTGTTCTTAACCAGTGGTATCCACTAGGGAAGCGTTGTATAACTTCTTAAAAAAAAGTATGAAATATGAGTCCGTTTTAGAACACATTTTTGAATAGTAAAGGCGATTCAGAATCGTGACGTATGACTGAAATGTTTTTGCTCGAGCGACTGTAGACCAAGACTTGCAAAAGAAACCCCTGAAAAAGTTACAGAAACAAGTTTTTTACTAGTGCTAATGCATCGTTACTCCGAATGGTAACTGGTATTATTGGAAAACCCCTAAAAGTTATCAGACTTCGCAGAAACTCTGTTCGAATGATAGTTATAAGATACATAGGGATAAATGTATCGACAAATGATAAGCTTTTGTATTACATTTTAACAATAGTAGAGGAATTTGTGGCCACATGCACAAAAATCTCGATACAATAACTCATGAATTTAATGCTTTCAAAATTCTGTCAGGTGATTTGAAAGGACTTCGCGAGATTAGACCTATGTGTGGTGTCTATAATATAATATTATTATATATAACAGTAGACCCGTGTCTAACGCGACACGCGTTCAGACAGTGAGCGTTGGCCGCTTGCCCACCTACCCGTCACATTCCTCGCCTTCCGGAGAGATGAAGTGTTCGTACTGTTGGTAAACAAGCTCAAGTAGACCGAACGTCAAACACGAGCTAATGAAGTATTTTTTGAGGAATACAAAAGCACTGGAGCAAGCAAGTCCTGCCTCTTCACTACATAGTATAAAACAAAGTCGCTTCCCGCTGTCTGTCCCTATGTATGCTTAGATCTTTAAAACTACGCAACGGATTTTGATGCGGTTTTTTTTAGTAGATAGAGTGATTCAAGAGGAAGGTCTTTATGTATAATAAATTTTGTTTTATGTACGTGTGTTATAGAAAACTCAAATAAACCGAAGCGAAGCGAGGGCGGGTCGCTAGTATTTCATAAAGGTTACAACCCAAGCAGCAAAAATATGTTCTTTAATGATCGAGACAACGTTTCTTATTCAGTCTTATCGGATTAAATATTGTCATATAAACATCATATAAAGACTGTATCGTTAAGTATAAATACAACTTTACGTAGTCGTCTTTCTTTCCTAAAGTATTTTTTAGATTTAAATGTACGTATGTCTTTAATTAGTGCTTTTATTAGGTACACATTTCATCCTGCGGGCTCGACTTGAGGCATATGGTTTAGTCAAAATTTACCGAATCCATCTGAGTGATGTTAACGAAAGTGGACAAATAGCAAAATAAATTTTACTGTTTGCGAGCTAGACAACGTAACCAAAAAAAATTATCATACTACGCAAACCATAATTACACATGATTCCCAAAGTAAAACATCTGAGCATTCTCTTTAATTTATTTTTAATAAAAAAAAGGCATGGATGGCGATGGGCGGTGGCCATTTTGAGAATATGGCATATTACTCATTACAACTCCGACTTTGACATCTATTATAACTATTAAGAAGCGTTTCTATCGACGTGTTTTACCGATGGTTGGACGCCACGATTGTCCATTGTGCTTGGGTCTGGCTGAGACCTTTGGTTTGTCTCCCTCCTCCCGCTCGCACCAGATATTGATGGGAAACCAAAACATTACGTAAAAAGTCGCTTTTGTGTGAAAGTAAAAATCTATCATATTTATTCTGAGGATGCTCATTCGGGTAAACATGAAGGGGACACTTAGTTAACATGTTTAGGCTGCATATCAACCTATTGCATTTTAAAATTGTACTTTAGGAGTTGCTGAAATACTTCAAATTGAGCTCAATAGGCTTGTCCGAAATATATTTTAGGGACGATTTTGAAAGCATCATAAAGTCTCTAAGACACAAAAGTTAACCATATTATATCAGATGAAATGGTTAAAAAATACCTTCAGGTCATATCCTCAGAACATTGTAATTCAAAATAATACGAATGTCAAAAGTTACACTAGGTTTTGTATGTATTTATACTAAACGATACAGTCTTTACACGTTTATATATAACGCGATTTGGGCGCACTTTACTCGACTTACTGGTCGTATACACATCGCATAATTATCATATAACTAACCAGTATGTCATACAGAAGGGGTAACGTTGACTTCTATAACACTCGATTGTTCAATGAATGCATGTTATATGATTGTTACATATCTACTGAATCGAATAACCGCAAATAATATGACCATATTGCCGCATAATAGTGATTTATATCACTATGGAAGCTTTTAATATGACTAGTTAGTCCCTTAGACGCAATTTTCATGACAATTACATGATCTATGGATCATATTAGAGCGGATTATGTGTCTTTAAGCCAGAACAACCAAATGAGTATACGCGTGGGGAAATATATATTTACTTGTGTTCTTCGGAGGAAATAATTGCTGGTAAGTATTTAAGTTTCATGTTTTCTACTATTATTTTGGTAATTAATGTTAAGAGCATATAAACGTGAAGCATAGTCATATTCATAAACGGTTACCAGTTTATCGACTAAGTTTTACTAGTGTTATGTTTAATTTTAATGCCCCCCTTTTATTTTCTCAATTTAAATATTATTTATTTAAAAATAATATGTGGTATCAATTAATTGTTTGTTATTCGACACATAAGTTTCGTTCATTACAACTATTCATCTAAATGGTTGTGTAATAGTTACTTATTCAGCTAACCTGACGCCATTATAGTTCGTTTTAGGGTTCTCTAAGGTTAGCTCAAAACTCATTTTTACTATCTAAGAACAATAAACTTATTTTGAATTAAGAGTGTGTAAGAACCTAACTGTAAAATTAATAAATTACTCAGTATTATTTTCGCGTTCGCGTGCGTATTTATCTAGTAGTAGGTATCTATTTATGCCGATACGTACGTAAACCTGTATATGTACGTTTTTTTGGTGAGTTAAGTAAATAAAATTATAAGGTTATATATATTTTTATTATTTATTTTAGAATCGTCGTTATTGAACAGCAGCAATAGCAGCATGGTGGCTTTTTTTGACACAGATTGTTTCTTAAGAAAAGAAAACCTTCTGTTGTTGAATGAAATGAAGTGGCCTTGGGTTAGACGCACTTCATCCGGGCTCAGAATTGTATCGGTTGTGGTTACTCCACCTCTGCTTCGTCAACCATATTGAAGCCAATACATTTTGTGATAAGAGACAATGAAGAAATAATATTGCTACGACAGTTTAATTTTTTGGTGTCAGAACTGCTTTGATTTTGCCATATACGACCATTACGTGAACGACGAATGCAGCGTTTGCTATTTACATGAATAAAATATCAAAAAGTAACTTATTATATGTGGAATTCTTTTATTTAATATGTCGCAAAGTTCTTTTAGCGCGCTATGTGAAATATTGTTATCAAAAGCCCATTTTGTAATTTCAGTGCGGCATTCAACGTTGCTGAGATGTTCATTAAAATCATCACTATGCTCTGAATTAGTATCTATTGATGTGGTAACAGAATTTGACGTAGCGTTATGTTGTTCACTTGTATATTGAAATTCATTCAAAAAAATATTTTCTACTGAACCCCTTTCTGTCACAATATCATTTGTCACTTGACTTTCCGGACCAAAGCGAGAAGATTCGATGGTCTCGACCTGAGATATTGTACTTCTATGCTTTTTTGTCACTTTCCTCCTGTAACCACCGCTTCTTTTAAACTTTAACCACTTCCCATTCCATTTTTATTAATAAATTTAATGATTTGCTTCATGCAGTTAAGGAAAAAAGTTGACTAAAAGTAATGATGGCGACAGTAATATGAAATTTCAGTCATATAATTGCGATTAATAGATATTAATACTCGATTAAGAACAACTACAACACCGTTACTCGACCTGCCATATAAAAGTTTAGTAAGAGAATATTACACTACCAATGAATCGACTAAGATTTGTATACGAGTTTCTTATATAGGCGAAGTTAAATCGATTAGACGTTATATAATATAAGGATTTGAGTTGCCGTTTACTCGTGATTTTAAATGACCAAAAATATTGCCATTTATTGCTTAGTTAGATGCTTATATATATAATATTGCTGTATTTGTACAAGTTCTGCTTTTATAACCTCATAGTCCTGTAATAGCAACCTATAACACTTTTATATGATTTGTTTTAATTGGTCGAATAAAGGCCATATTAAAGGATTCCCCATGCCCCATGTGTCATTTAAAAGCATTAGAAATGCAGTTATGTCACTATCCCTTATACGACTAGATCGTTATGTACAACAACCGTGTAAACGTCTACTCGACTTCTCTACATGCCTTAATGGTTCTGTCGTTTAAAGATCGGATAAAACACTATAATGTGATTAATTGGAATACAATCGCTTTTATACGATTGTTATACTATAGCATTATATAAGTTGCGTTAATTCTCGTTTCATCTCATCTCGCCTCCTCATCGATGGAAAAGCACCTTAAGATAGCGAAATGACTAGCATAAGGCATTCCATCTCAGTACTGAAGTTTGGCAACGCATTAGCGGTCTTGGGATTGCGAATATCCATGTACCTTAGCGCTCGTTTATCAATTATGTAGATGAGTAATCCTACTAATATTATAAATGCGAAAGTATGTGTGTGTGTGTGTAGTAGGAAATATTCATGACTTTCGTAGCTTCAATAAAAGCTGATTCATGTTACAAACGGATGAGAAAAAACATTTTTTGGATAGCTATAAAAAATCTAGCAAAACAGAATTGTTTGAATGTGGAAGAAGCGAAAGAAATTTGTCAAGATCGTAGCAAATGGAAAGAAGTGGTCTCTGCCTACCCCTCTGGGAAACAAGCGTGATTTTATGTATGTTATATGGCCGACCTGTTACATGACGTCACAGTGCATATCGAATCTCTGTCTAATAAGCAGTTTTAAATGCTTGTAGTATCATCGGTATTTCTTTGCCGATTTTATTGTTATATCAATTTTACGGTATTGTCATATTTTGTTAAGAAAAGCGATTAAAAAAATCTATGATTGATATTATTATTATTATGATTTGTTTTGAAAGCAATTTGTACCGAATATAAATGACAATGTATAATCCTTACTGAATAAAGAATTATGAATTATTATTATTATGCATATTACCTATTAAAGTATACCACCACCTCCAAAGTGTACCTCCATTACTCAATCTATAAGCCATTGCAGAACTCTGCCGCAGAAAGCGAAGGATGTAAGTAAATCGACGTAGTATCTTTACCATGTTAGATGCTGTCACTATGACATAGATTTATGGTTTAAACAATTATAGTTCGGAACCGTACCCACGTAAAATTTAGGCCATAGTTTCCATACTCGATCTGACACGTGCAGGGCTCTGGGTCTCTGACCTTCGGGTGATAAAAGGTATGAGTGGTATAACAAACATTGCCAGTTCCGATCAGAGTCTCAATTCTCGTGTCACTCGAGATGAAGTTACATACGAGACCATAGGTTGTAAATGTAAAAAACTTAAGTTCGCATGTAACCTCTTATGCATGTAGTCGTGTACAAAACTAATATGAAATAAACGTCAAATTTCACACAGAGAATGCTGAACGGTCTATACAGATGTGTTTTTTTTTTGGTTATTTACACTATGAGTTGAGTTTTTTACCTATAGCTGGCTAGTTTTTGCAACTCGATAACTTAATTATGCGCCTATTTTGCGTAGGGAGTTGATAGCTATACCCTTGCCAACCCAGTTATATCAGGAACCCAGAAGGCCCTTAAAATTGCCGACTTCTGGTAGCGACTTCGGCTCTAGTCCGAGGTGTTGTGCCCGTATGTCGCCACTCATCATCGTTTTGACACGTTACCGTGATGCGCCGAAATGAGGAATCGGGCTGTCGAAAGTAGAAAATAAATCGCATGCGAAAGACCGAACAATGTTACCGTTACACGTTCATTTAAAATGAATTGACGTAATGCCTTAATTACATTGGTTGATAGCACGCGGTCAATAATGCCAATGGATTGGATTGCTACAAGCATGCGGGACCAATGAAACTGAACCTTTACATAAATCAAAAAAGTTTTTTGGCAAATAAATGCAAACTAGTCAATCTTAATTAGACGTACACTTTTGAACGTTTGGTATTGGACATTTATTTAGAATTTCCATTAGGGGGCACGGCTTAATTTGATTTTAAAAGATCTATTTCACCTGAAAACTAACCGAGTCGCGGAATTTTCCTTCTTCTCCCTTGAACTTGCGCGGGCGCAAATAGCCGCGCAATAATAAACACGGCCGGCGTGCCAAAACCGCTCCGGCCCGGAGTCTCTGCGCCGGAGTCGTTTCCTAGCTGTTGACGAGGTACGGGTAATTAAAACTACAATTCAGAATAATTATTTTTAATTTATGTTGAAAAACAATACGATAAAAAATTACAGAAAACAATTGAACAATTGTAACACAAAACAAATGATGTAGGTATATTAAATTAAACAATAAAACTGACCTACTTAATATGAATATTTAATTAAATTAAATAACTTAAAATAATAAACTATACATACATAAATATTTGCCTCACAATCTAATATTATAGATAGAGTAAGACACAATTAATATTGCGCGCGGATTAAGCAATAATATACTCTTAGTCAACAGCGTAAGAGCTTTGACCCACGTAATTTTAATTGTGTCCTGCTATACTAATAATGTGAAAGTAATTGTGTCTGTTTATTGCGCTTTTACGGTTGAACCGCTGAACCGATTTCAAAAACGAATTGTATCCACGTTCTTTGTGTAACCAGAGTTACCAGTGACAGCCCTTATTGGCGTATAAATAAGATCGACGGACGATCAAATTTGCATGAGCAATTTAGTGTGTATGGACTATGGAGATAACTTAAAACCCGAGAAAGAACATAGTATGGCTGCGTTTGTCGCGTGAAAAAAATAAAACATCCGTCACTTTTTGACACGTAGATAGGTACATAAGAATGAGCGTGACGGATGCTTATCCATAGCATCCGTCACGCTCATTCTTATGTACCTATCAACGTGTCAAAAAGTGACGGATGTTTTAACCCAAAAGGACATGGCCCGTTTTACTATGGCCCTGTGCCCCAGAATGTACAGCAATCATTTATATCTCAAATTAAAGCGAAAATTATGTACTTTCAATATGTATTTGTAATTTTACATATAAACAAGCGGTTTTAAAGTAATTCGATACTTAGTTTTTTACATAACCTCAAAACACATCATAACGTGCAAGGCGCTGTCACCTCAAACTGCAATAATGATCTCTCTTTAAAGGCCTACTGCTCCTAAACGGATTGTTCAAATTGCTTTGGAAAAATATATGTTACGTGCAATAATATCAATAGTAAAACTTTGTTGTTTTTCTAGTCCTTACTGTTATTTTTGTCAGAAAATAGAAAAAAAAAAAAAAAAACTGCTATAGCGCGAAAAGGGCGCGAACCTTAGGCGAACCACCTTAATATTTTTTTTTATTTTGCATCCCGAGTCTTTAATCCAAAAAGGCGGCATGCCAAGTTAAACGTCCTCTAGTGAAAGGTACAGAGTGATGTCATATGGCTCTGTCCCTTTCGTTGCCTAGAACTTGTCAGTTTTAAGAATTTGTAATACGGCCTCCAGGGATTCACCTTTTTCAATAACACGCCGGCACGCGTATGTGTAGGTACATGCCAAACTGTCAAGTGGGTGGTTTCCGGCACACAATATCTTTTTTATATTGACTTTTTTTCCGCTGCTTGTACAGAGATTTAATTAATTACACGTGTAATTAATAATTATTTAATGATTTTTCACATATGTCTCATTCGTGTACAAATTGGGGCACAAACGGGCCATGTCCTTTATCACGCGATAAACGTAGCCATTAGGCCCCCGGGGAACAATCTCACACAAAATAACAGTATAGGTAGAAAACTGAAGTAAATGACCTCTTGCATGTATTATACCTAGTTGTGACACATCTGTATAAACCGTTCGAAATTCTATATTTGAAATTTGACGTAAATTCCATATTAGTTTTGTACACAACTACATGCAAGAGGTCATTTACTCAAGTTTTTCACGTATCACGTATAATTATAATTCTGTAGCTCTGCCTACCCCACTCTGCGATTACAGGCTTGAAGGTATGTATGTATGTATGTGTTTGTATGTATTTATTATTATACTAGTAATTAATTTACATTTAAAATGTTATATATCCATTCCAGTGTGAAAGCAGGCCTTTTTCTACTTCAAGGTCCATTTTGATTAAGTTATACTTTTGCAATACATTAAGGTCGATGTAGACAAATAAAATCACGTTCGGAGTTGTGTCACGTCATTGTCATAGACAAACATGGCGGATTTTAAACATCCGCAGTCTTAAAATGGCGCTCGCGAAAACATACATGTTTGGTAAAAGTATGAGTAATTGTTCTTAGGACGGTGAGATAAGAGGAAATCTTATGTAATTAACATGTTCCTAATATTTTTGCGCATTTATTTTATCTCGTAGAGTATGTATGAGTTATGATTTGGGATACCCGGAGTCGAGTTGTTGGAGCCCCGCCACAAGGTTAATTTTAAATGCAGGCCAAAGATATTTTGGCGATTTCGTGGCCGCCGGCTAGCTGAAGCCATTTTTTTTCTAATGGTCATGTTAATTGTTAGTTGTACATTTTATTGGTAAATATTTTCAGCTCATATGGCCGGATGTACAGTGGCGCCCTCATTACTATTATTGTGTTTTCTAATAAACTAAAGTATTTTCATGAAATTGGTCGTTAGGTTTTTGTACTACAAATGAAAACACAACTTATAGGTTATCACATACTTTAATAACAATTCACCTTTGAGTTATCAACTTAAGGGGAAAAAGTGGCCACCTTTTCCCGTTAAGCTGACTACTCAAAGGGTACTTGTTATTAAAGTTTGCGCTACAAAAACGTATCGTCTGATTGTAAGGAAATTCTTTAGTTAATTAGAAAACACAATAATAGTAATGAGGGCGCCAGTGGACGCTCGATGTTTGCTCGGCGCAGTATAAATTACAAATTTAATATAAAACTATCTAAATGATGAAATGAAAACAATACTACGCGTACTACGAACTTGTTAATTAGAGACAGCCATTACCGCTCATCAGTACCTACCCTTACCATGAGTTACAATTACCGTACTCGCTAGCGAGTCGAATGCTCTGTCCCTTGCAATCTATAAGAATACTTGCGAGGCCTGCGAGGGATAGAGCTTCGACTCGCGAGCGAGTACGTTAATTGTGACTCATGGTAAGGGTACAGTTGATTGTTGAGGCTCGGGACGACTTGCCAGGCCACTTGTAAAGGTCATCCAGCGCCAACGGCTCCTTATGGCGTCTTACTTATTCCAGTAACACCCCATAGAGACCAGAGTCTGGCGCTCAACGTGTTAATTGTTGCTGTGATGAATGTAAGATTTACGTAAATATGAGGTTAGGTTTTCATACAACGTTAAAGAATTTCTTTGCAATCAGATGATACGTTTTTGTAGCGCAAGTAAAAACAGAATTTATGGGTTACGTAACAAACTTTAATAACAATTACCCTTTGAGTAGTCGGCTTAACGGGAAAAGGTGGTCACTTGGTGAATAGTTATCGTTATTAAACTATGTGATACCCTATAAGTTGTGTTTTCATTTGTAGTACAAAAACCTACCGACCAATTTCAAGAAAATACTTTAGTTTATTAAACAACACAATAAAAGTAATGAGGGCGCCACTGTACATCCGGCGTACGCTCGGCGCAGTCTTAAATCTTTTTGTGTTTGAGCTGTTATGTTACATAACTACCTAATACTTACGTAGTTTACAAAGACTTCAGAAATTACAGAGGATTACTGTAAAACTATATTTTTCTTCTTGTACATTTTATAAAACAACTAGCGACCCGCCCTCGCTTCGCTTCGGTTTATGCGAGTTTTCTGTAACACCCGTACATAAAACAAGAGTTTATTATACATAAAAACCTTCCTCTTGAATCGCTCTATCTATTAAAAAAATCCGCATCAAAATCCGTTGCGTAGTTTTAAAGATCTAAGCATACATAGGGACAGACAGACAGCGGGAAGCGACTTTGTTTTATACTATGTAGTGCAGTCAGTTTCCGCGTCTGTCTGTCTGTATATCACACTGACTCCTAAACCACTTAAAGGATTTTAATGCGGTTTTCACCATCAGTTTCTTTCACTGAAGTTTTTTTATGGTAACCATGGTACCATTAAAATTTTGTACCGAATTATTCAAACACGTTAAATGATAGATACCTACCTTATACAGGATAGCTGGATATTCGATACAATCCTTTTCTCTTTTCAATTTTTTTTTTAGAGACGTAGTAGAGTTCAATTGGAGCAAATTAGATCATCTGGCCGAAAATTATTAGTTTCTGAGATATTCATAATTTTAAACTGAATTTGGGTGATTTTCCCATATATCCGTGTCACGAAACATCCTTAATGTCATGTTTTAAATCAGATTTTTTATGTGATATTTTACATCATTAGATTCATTACAAACACGTGAAAATCTAGTATGGAGAAACAAACTTTATGTGATTACTTAAAAACTCTATTATGACCTAATTTGATCCAAATGAACTCTACTACGTTTCCACAAAAGGATTGTATCGAATTTCCAGTCACCCTGTATATGAAGCTGACTGAAACCTAAAAACACATTTCAAATAATGTTCTTCAAGCTAAGCATATAAGCATGCGATATTGTCTTCTCAGTCTGTTTACAATAACTCTGTTCTTCTCCGATAACTCCAATGCACTATTGTATTGAACAATGCTATTTGAATCGCCGCAGTTGTTTTGAGACTGTCTTTTATTAACTCGACTGGCCAACGAAGGGTTATGTCTTTTGCCTTTTTTGGGTTCCGTACAATAAATGAAAAACGGAACCCTTATAGGATCACTCGTCCGATCTGTCGGTCTGTCCGTCTGTTACAGCCAATTTTCTCTGAATCTACTGGACCAAATCTGGTGATTTGGTAGGATGGTGTAATCCTATGACCCAAAGACAGATGTGCAAAGTTTTTTTTGTAACGTGTCATATTCGTGGCACAAATAATTAAAAAAAAGTTTTGCATTGAAAGGGCTCGTTATGAGGATTTCATATATATTTTTGTTGTTATTGTAAATTAAATACCTAGTTTTGATTTTATTCATGAAAGAAGATGAAACTACGGAGCCTCAAATTTTGAAAAAATACTAGATATTGCTTGTAGATTACAGGTAAACCTATAAGTCTATAAAAAATAAAATGTATGGAACCCGTGGAGAGGTCCACGTCGGCGCGATTTCAACTCGCACTTGGCCGTTTTTTTTCATTTACTTATTTATTTATGGAAAGAATTGCATTTCATAAGTATGTACAACACGATGTAGGTACGGTCAAATGTAAAAATATTAGAGAAGGCAACATCTCAAAAATATGTCCCAATGCACCTAATTCCAGTGTAATAAGGACTTCGTAACATATTTATGAGAGGATTCTATCGATACATATTTTTGCACTTGACTGTAACCAGGTAGAGAAATTGGTATACTTACACTAAAAATGCATTGTATGTGTTTTCTAAGTTAGTTTTTAAATTTTAATTTTGGTTTGGGTATTTTCTATTTTTTTTGTGCTGATTAAAAATTAGAACAGTTTGAATATACGACCTTTTTCTATTGTCAAATTAAGATTGCGGGTGGTAGGACCTTGTGCAGGGCCCATCCGGATCGCTACCACCATCTAATCCATTAACCTACCGCCAAACAGCAGTGTTCGCATTGTTGTGTTCCGGTTTGGGGATAAGACAGCCGGTGAAATGACTAGCATAGAGGCATTCCATCTTAGTCCTCAGGGTTGGCAACGCATTTGCAGTCTTAGGATTGCATCGCAGTCCTGTGAATGCGAATGTCTATGGGTCACAGTTTCCACTTAAGTACCATCAGGTGGCCTGTGTGCTCGTTTGTCTTCTCTATGACATAAAAAAAAGACTTAAATGCGTTTTAACCGTAAAACAAACAAACAAACACACGATTTCATCAACTGGGCTCTATTCCACTCGTTAAAACTCGATTATCGTATTATTAACTCGGCCGCCAAATACAAGTAAATACCTACGACAGAGCAATCATAACGTCGACAATACGATAACATGCCAAAAGCAATATGGTTTTACCGAGTAGAATAAACCCAATATTCTGATTCTGCATAACGCCGTCCGTCTTTTATTGCTCCCTCTATGCTCTAATTTGCGGTCACGGCCGGCGTCTTCTGGGAAGTGATGTGGGCATATCGATAAATGAATTGCGATCTCTTATCGTTAATGATTTTAACAATAGATTAGATCAATTGGTGATGACCGATTGTATTAAAGATAGTGAGAATAAACAATTGAAGAAACATAAATGTTATGGGAAAAGGAATTGCTTCTGTGAAAATAGGTACACTTTTTTACCCGGTGTAACTCCATTTTCCCATAAGGACAACAAAAAATTCTTCCTGTAATCGAATTTAACTCATTATACAGAACTTTACTACGATCGGTCAACAAATGATACACCTATTCCTCATTGTATCATTATCGATAAGAGATCGCAATATTTAATAACCCTCGCAATCAATGTAATCAATTAACGGGTCGTATCGATGACTTGTGACATTGTTATCGATAAAACGGACAACACTAACGTCTAACATGTCTTAACGTACAGGGTTTACCGTTCAAGTAAGCTCCTTGACACGACGACATTTTATAAATTAATATAGGTATATCTTTGTTGTACCTAGGCTTAGACAGTTTATATATCAAGGGTCATAGACAAGGATTGTCAGAATATTTCCATACAAATTTAGATCTGGGAGATAACATTTCTCCCCCCTTCAGACCTAGGGCTAGAGCTAGAGCTATCCGTTGGGTTTCAGTCTTAAGATTGTTATCTTAAGATTGCAGTCTTGAGATTGCAAATGTTTATAAGCCTAATGGCCACTTACGAGTACCATCAGGTGGCCTGTGTGCTCGTTTGCCTTTTTCATGCTATAAACCAATTTTAATTCTGTGTTGATCGCTACCACCATCTTATCCATTAACCTACCGCCAAACAGCAGTGTTCGCATTGTTGTGTTCCGGTTTGGGGATAAGACAGCCGGTGAAATGACTAGCATAGAGGCATTCCATCTTAGTCCTCAGGGTTGGCAACGCGTTTGCAGTCTTAGGATTGCATTGCAGTCTTGTGAATGCATTAGCAAATTAAACATAGACATTAGTCTATGGGTCACAGTTTCCACTTACCATCAGGTGGCCTGTGTGCTTGTCTTTGTGTTGTGTTTGTCTTCTCTATGACATAAAAAAAAAAAAAAAAAACCAATTTGAGTGATTACAGTAATAGCTATCAAATTCAAAGTCGAAGTCAAAGTCAAGTTAATACTAATACCTTTTTTCCTTATCATAAATAACGCTACTTTTGTTATGATTTCAAGGCTCTTAATTTTTTACGCTTAATTGTAACTTCGACCTTCGGATTGAGTTTTATCAAAATAGTTATAAACTTGTTCTGACTAAAGAAACGTGCGATTTTTTTTGTGGGAACTTAGGAATAAATAAATGTTTTTAGGGTTCTGTACCCAAAACCAACGGAAGCTATTACTAAGTCTCCGCTGTCCGTCCGTCCGTCTGTTTCACAGATACATATTACTTTTGCCGCTGTAAAAATAAAATAATGTTACAAATTAAAGGGGGGCCAAAAATCGTTTTTCAACGTGGTACGGAACCCTTCATTTATTTTATTTTTTATTTATTTATTTCCCACACTTACAACTATCTTTACAGGGCTTAGGTACCCTAAGACAATAGTGTAACTACTTTTTGGTACAGAATGAACTAATCTCTATCCTTAAATCTATAACATAATACAAACAATGCAGCCTTTGTGAATTCACTCAGAGAACATGAAAACAAATCAATGTTTTCCGCAATTTGGTTGAGGGTTCGCACAGCTCGCGTCACCGGAGCCATACCGAGCAGGTTGGTGCGCCCGCGCGGCTCGACCAGCAACCGCGGCCGCCGACGGCGCCGCACGTATCCATCGGGAACACACACCCCCAAGTAACTCAATACCTGACTGTTGCATCTTGTACCCGCTATTAATTTAAAAAGGTATGTCGCTAAGCACAGCTCTCTGCGCACCCGTAGCTCGTTGTACCCAACCATACCCAGCACAAATAAATTTGGATACATTAGAGGGTAAAAAGGATACACTCCATACTTCCTTAAATACAGGAACCTAATGAACTTGTTCTGTATACGCTCCACCATTAAAAGGTACTTGGTTTCATGTGGAGCCCAGACCACCGCATTGCATTCGAGGCTGCTGCGGACTAGCGCATTGTACAAGGCTATAATCGCGCCCATGTTTGTAAAACCATGAGAACGACGAAGTACAAATCCGAGCATTCTATAGGCTTTTTTACATATACTGACGATATGATCCCGAAACCTTAAATCAAATGTAAATTTAACTCCTAAATGCTTAACTTCCGTCACTCTTTTTAATTTCTGATTGTTAATTTGGTAATCATGAAGGACGGGGTTGCGCGCTCGAGTAAAAGTAATATTCACGCACTTAGAGACATTAAAATACAACCTATTTGCTTCACTCCATAACACCACGCGGTCTATATCGCTCTGAAACTTACTACAGTCCGTAATGTTTTTAATGGGTAAAAATATTTTCAAGTCGTCGGCAAACAGTAAACAGCCTGAGTTTTTGATAATTTGAGGCAAGTCATTAACCAAGATTATAAATGCCAAAGGACCAAGGTTACTCCCTTGACTTACCCCAGACCTAACAACATATGGCTCCGACCTGTAGCCCGCGTACTCCACGTATTGTCGTCTATCACTCATATAACTCGCAAAAAACTTTAATAAATGAGGGGTAAAGCCGACGCTGGCTAGTTTTCTTAGCAGGATGTCATTGTCAACAACATCAAACGCTTTACGAAAGTCAAAGTAGGCGGCATCAACCTGGCCCCCACTGTCCACGTCCGGTATAATTTGGGTCACGTAACTAAGCAAGTTAGTAGCTGTACTACAACCCGGTCGGAAACCGTGTTGCGCATCAGACAGCTGACTCCGTACCTGGTTATAGTGGTTATAAATAATATTTTGCAACGCTGACTCAAATACTTTAGCGGGGGTAGACAATACTGCAACTGGCCTGTATCCCTCAACCCCCTCACCTCCTCCTCCTTTAGGAACTGGAACTACGCGGGTCATCTTCCATATGCTAGGAAACATTTCGTGCTCCAAACACACATTGTAAAGGTGCAGCAGCGGCTCACCCAACACAGATCGACAGTCTCTAAATACCAAAGCGGGAATGCCATCAGGTCCGGCGGACCGCTTCGGTTTGAGATTTGAAAGTGATCGCATCACATCAGCCAGATGAAGCCTCTTCAGATGTACTCGCGCTGAGTTGAACACACATTCAGCCTCCGCCACTGCCGCGCTTACATTGAGTTTAGCTGGGGTGGTGCTATACACCGTTTGAAAGAAGTCAGCGAACTCCTTCGCACCCTTTTTTCCATCTAGAACTACACCATTTTTAGATAAGTTTTGCGTATTCCCACATTTCGTTTTTGACTTCACATAGTTCCAAAAAGCCTTGGGGTCCTCTTTTAAATGAGTTTGAACACGGTCCTGATACTGTGCGTAGGCATTTCGAATCATACTTTTAACCTGTGCCCTACACCTCGCGAAAGCTAAATAATTTTCTCGGGAGTCGTTAGCCTTATATCTCCTATGAAGAGTAGCCTTACATTTTATTTCGCGAACTAAGTCAGCATTATACCATTCAGGATACCTGTACCGCGATGAAATACGCTTACGCGACTTATGCGGCACACATTGGGCAATAACGTCATTGATATTCGAGTAGAAATACCGCAAGCATTCGTCCGCGTCATTTAAATTATACAACGGCGTCCAGTCAATGGAGGCTATTAATGTGTATAACCGCGGATAGTCAGCCTTCCCAAAGTTCCACTCCTGTTGAGAATGCTGCTGATTAGTATCGGCATCGGAAGCTACCCCGCATTCATGTGCGAGTTCAACTTGTTCGTGACCTTTTTTTTAATGTTACTTTATTTTTTTAAGCTGATATACCCCGTAAGACCCAAGATCTAATTCAATAACATTGTAATTGCAACCATGTCTAATTAATTATAGGGTTTGAGGATATATTTGGCATTATGTCCTCAAGCGAGAACATATATAAAACTAATAATAATAAATCAGAAAAACGATGACAAATTAAATTCATCAAGATGAGATCCTTAGTCGTTTGACCATTTTCATTGTAAGTTTACAATAAGGGTGACAACTCCATCTGTCGGTGAGTAGTTCAACGTGAGTCGCTGAACCTTATCGCGGCGGTACGTAGTTCGTTACGTTTACGCTAGATGGCGTCAGGCGTTGAAAGTTAATAGGCGGGAAATTTACGCGTATGAAATGAACGTATATACTTACTCGATTACTTTTAGGTAGAAAATGTGTCACGTTCGTGATATAATCAAGGTAATTTTAATGAGTAAAGGGTAAGAAAACAAAGCTTCGTCTCACGTTATCTAGGCTAGTTACGCACGTGTTTTTAATTTGATAAAACAATGCTGGTAGTGTGTGACATTTCTTGGTTTTTTTTCAATATCACTCCAAGATTTTGATTAAGTTTAAAAAAAAACTATATGATTATAATGTGATGTAATTAAAAAGTATATTTTGTCTATTTATTTAATTAATAACTGACTTCCAAATAAAAAAAGAAATTATTTAAATCAAATTAATCCGTTTTTTTTTAAACATGATTTTTATCGACCGTGCCTGGGGTGGCTTGCTATGTGATAACTGGCTAATGATACGGCTAAGTAATTCAGTTTAGGATGAGTGTAAGGGACAGAGCTATAGCTGTTACATAGTCATTCGTACATGATTCTTTTCTGTGTGTCTATCTGTGGCACCGTAGCTCCCAAACGGATGAACCTAATTAGACGCGTTTTTTTAAAAGAAATCTAGTTTATTCGGGATGGTCCTTAGCTAGTTTCACCCTTTTAAGATACATGAGGGAAGTTACCAGCAGTTCAGTTTTGATAGGGCTGTATAACTGCCATAGCTCCATACCTTTCGCTCAACATAAACTAAACTACTTTAGAATATCAACGTAATCCTCCCTCCCCCAGCTAGTAAAAGGGGAGTTTCAAAAAAATAGCACACCTTCACTTTTTCTTCAGATTTGGGAAAAGTTCCGCATGCTCGTGGGGATCATCATTCTGAACAATAAAAACTAGTACTCCAGATATGTCTCCAAAAATATGTATGGAATTGTCCGTTTTGTTACCAAGAAACGTATTGGATTTTGATATCAAAACGGAACCATTCCATACATATCTTTGGGGACATATCGGGAGTTCTACTTTTTCTTCTTCAGAATGATGATCCCAACCAACGTAATTTTTTTTTCCCAAATCTGAAGAAAAAGTCAAGAGTGTGATATTTTTTTGAAACTACCCAAAAAGGGATATTTATATCGGAGGTTTTTATCTTTTAAAATACTTATTACAAGCTAAGTGGACTTCTATTACTAGGGCCACAGAAATTAGAAAAGAGTCTTAGAACTTAGAACTAACCGTGATAATGATAACGTCATAAAATGCAAGCGAAACCATGCGCACCTATTAGTATGTAGGTCCCACACTCCACTTGACCCGAATGTTCGTCCTTACTGGACTTTTCCATATCGTCAGTTATTTCAAACCGCTTAACTAACCAATTTAATCAGGAGCAAAATGCACCTTACTAGGTAAACTGTTAAGGTACATTTTGCTCTGTACCCAAATTGTTAGTTACGCGATTTATCAGTGATACCGACGATATGCGCTCACTATAAAACCTAACCTAACAGCTAATGAACGAGACGCGCTTATGTCACTTGTGTAGCGTGGTCTCTCTTGTTCAGTTGAAGGGGACTTGGTCTAGTTGTGGAGGAATGTGGCTGGTCGTGTGATATTGAAGGTGATGTAATTATTATTACGCTTAGTTATAATATTAATGCGAAAGTGTTTGTTTGTTTGTTCAATACAAAGGTTCTACACCAGAGGTCCCCTAACTTTTTTGTCTCGTAGACCACTTCGCAATTATTTCGGTTTTGGGCAGACCCCCAAAATCGAAATAACCCGTGTGTTTGTTTGTAATATTTATTGGATACTATTTCGTAAGTATGTACCTACTATCTGTGTATGAATATAGATTACTTATCCCATTAATGGAAAACCAAAATAAAAGTCACGACCTGCTTAAATGGGGTCCACCATCGCGGACCCCATTTTATCCCCTCACATGGACCCCTTGCTGGCCGACGTGGACCCCTGGGGGTCGATATAGACCACTTTGGGGTACACTGTTCTAAACGATCAATATTCTTGATACAGACGAAATCAAAAGTGGCTGGACATTTAAGGAAAGTAGACTAGCGATCCTCCCTCGCTTCGCTTCGGTTTATGTGAGTTTTCTGTAACACCCGTACATTAACCATAACTTATTATACATAACAAACCTTTCCGTGAAAAAAATATTTTACAAAATAACATCATAGTCTGAATTGTATACAATACAATACAAAACACTTTATTGTACACCAAACAAAACCATTACAGAGAAACAGTACGCTGATAAGCGATCTCTTCCAGACAACCTTAGTAGGGATAATGTGTCAAATATATTAATCTATAGGTATACATTATATTTATCTTAATTTCTTTTTTGCAGGTAAGGTCCATTAAACTGTTCGAATGCCAGTGCAGACATTGCTGGCCTTAAAATTGAGGTAAGTCATATAAAATAAATACACAACAGTTTCTTAGTGTTTACGTCTCGATTTTTAAATTTTAATGTTTTACCCTACGGTGTACTTTTTTGCTACTATTTACTATTTGCTTGGTAACTACCTCCTTACCAAGGAAGATATTGTACTGATAAGATGAAGTAGTATCCATTTTCAGCGACAGTTGTAGACGGTTGAGATAAAAATCAAGATTCACAGAAAACATAAGGAAACGCTGTAGATAAATAAGGAAATACTTTATTTTTTTAATAAAAACATTTTCCCTAAATACGACATCACGTCTGCGGCGATTTTTACTATTTTAGTTTTGTGTTTACCCGACTGCCCCAGAAGGAGGGTATTGTTTTGACCTTAATATGTGGGTATGCATGGTTCTTTGTTTCCTTGTAGCTGAACAGATGGCCTTGGATATATAAGGTCCTATGAACTGTCGTCTCTATATGTTAACAACTATATTATTTATAAATTCAACTGGGTTTTTAAGGATTCCCCTTTGTAAGACGTGTTAAAAAAATAATTAGGGTTCCGTATCCGAAGGGGCCGTCCGTTCATCCGTCTTAATTTACTTACTTAATTATGGATTTACTAAAAAATTAAATAAAATAATAAAATAATAAAATAGTAAAGAGGGGCCCATACAAGAAACGATTAAGACTGCGCCGAGCGTACACCGAATGTAGAGTGGCGCCCTCATGCCTATTATTGTGTTTTCTAAAAAACTAAAGTATTTTCTTGAAATTGGACGGTAGTTTTTTATACCACAAATGAAAACACAACTTATAGGGTACATCACAAAGTTTAATAACAATTCACCTTCGAGTTATCAACTTAACGGAAAAAAGTGGCCACCTTTGCCCGTTAAGCTGACTACTCAAAGGGTAAATGTTATTAAAGTTTGTTACGTATCGCGTAAATTGTGTTTATACTTGCGCTACAAAAACGTATCGTCTGATTGCAAGGAAATTCTTTAGTTAATTAGAAAACACAATTAATAGTAATGAGGGCGCCACTGGACGCTCGACGTTTGCTCGGTGCAGTTTTAAGTTTATTTGTCATACAAACGGTTAAACATATAAGCATATAAAGTAATAGGTACTACTATGCGGTACGGAACTCTCAGTGCGCGAGTACGACTCGAACTTGACCGGTTTTTAGTTATTTTATCCTTTTCTCTCGCATCTTAGTCAGTGTTGCCAGTTTATTTTGCACCTTCCCCCCTAGATGTATACTTAAAAAGCCCCTAGTTTCTAGACTACGATTGATAAAAAACCTCTGACCATTTTAATCATATTTAACTAAAATATAAGGATTATTGCATACAAGCTACACAATATTTACAGTTACTACTCGTAAAATACTAAATTTTATTAGAACTTATTAGGTACTTATTGGTACATTTCACTTAACTACAAAATCGTAAGATTCCTTAAAATTTGTCCAAAATGTCAGTGTAGTAGTAGTGTTGTTGACCTATTTTAAAAGAAATTCACGATTGGTATGAATTGTGAGAATCCTTCAGAAAATCCGCTAGACAGATTTAGTGACATCGAAACCTCGAAAAAACCTCAACTACCTGGAAAAACCTCTAAGTTTTAGAGAAAACCTCTAAATCTGACAACACTGATCTTAGTTTACGCAATTGGTCTAGTGATATTGTCACCACTCTAAACGATCATAATTATTAATTAACCGTCTCCCACGAACACCCATAAGCTCGTATTAGATGTTTTTAAATCGCCGCTCATTAACCGGTCCAGTGTGAACCGGTCCCGTTCAGAACGAATGGGTTTGAATGGGATTGAATGGGAACGAATGAATCAGGAGGGTTCATGGTGCCGCGGATGCAATAACATTTAAAGATTGTCGGAACCTCGGAACGCTAACAGTTTATTGGTTACGGTTACTGGAGTAGGTCAGTTGGTTCGGAGACACAGATTTTGGTTTTACATAAATTCTGCGGACCAAGTGAAAAAGGTATAAGTAGATTTAACTTGTAATAAAAATTCAGGAAACTTTTATACAAGACATGTCTTTCGAGTTGTCAAAGTGAAAAATGGTATAAATGGGTAAAAATCAAAATAAATGTCCAGTTAAAGACAGTTTTGTCCCGCACCGTCACGAAACTGTTGGTTAACGTCAAACATACCATACGTCAATTGTAATGAAATTGTAAGTTAGACATAATTTAAGTGACATTTAAATGTGTTATTCTGTCAAAAACAACGGACGGTCGGACGAACGAGCGAAATCGCAGCGGCGAGTTTAAGTACACATTTTAGCGCGTGCATTTACAATTACGCAGCCTTATACGTTCGATCTTATCGACAGAAGCCATGCTGCCAAATTGAAAATACACGCTTAAATGTGATTTGTTCGCTCAGACGGGACAACTTAAACTCGCCGCTGCGATTTCGCTCGTTCGTCCGACCGTCCGTTGTTTTTGAGAGAATTACACCCCTGCATAGCTATGCCATAATATCCCTTTGTTATATCGCCATGTTTTTTTATTAAAACTAAACCGACGTAGCAACAAACATTAGCGGACACCTCGCTATCACCGCTGCGGCCGAGGTTAACAAACCATAATCGACCGATACGCGGAAAGTGGGTGTCTCTGCTAAAGTACTTATAATGAGCTGACAAGCATTCATAATTTTTATAGCTGATTTACATTGGTGCAGCAAAAGCATTCATGTACAAGTACATTGACGAGTTTGTTTTAACGTTCGAGGCAAGAGCTATTGTAACGACGCAATGTACTTCTACTGGCATGCTTTTGCTGGACCTATGTAAACCAGCCATTAATATAATTATACCAAATGATTGATATCGAGTGAATTTTGGATTTATGAAAGTTAACTCACTATTGGGTTGACCATCTTATCCTTCAAACTAACGCCAAGCAACAGTGCACAGTGTTAGAAATGCTGTGTGGGTATAAGACAACCGGTGAAAGTACTAACAGAGAGGTATAGTAAGAATTATTTAAAATGTTGGAATGTTCTTGTGAGCCAGATTGTCAAGTGAATTCCGACATTAAAAAAAATAACTTACTATATTCCATCTCAGTCCTCAGGATATTCAGTCTTAGGATTGTAGTCTTGAGAATTATCAACAAATGATTCATTTCAGTCTAGGTATGTTTGTACAGTCGAGTTCATTATTTAATATGTATACACTTTAGTACCTTGTCACTATAATCGTTGTGACAATCCATATGGCAGTCTAAACATGACATTAATTAAATAGACACGGTGCTAAAGTGTAATCATATTTATAGACTCGACTGTACTCGCACTCCTCCTTCAAGTCTCCTTGAAGAAATCCAGTTGGTCAAGCTGTTCTATTTGACAATCGTTAGATGAGGGTGTTTAGTCATCCTATTACCAGGAGTACATAACCTGTAAGGGTCTGCTCTGGGCTGGCTGGCCTTACGGTCAAACAGATGTTAATTGAAATGAAAATAACATAAATATACCTATCCATCTCTGTCGCATTCAGGGATTTTATATAAAGAGCAGGACATGTAACTCATATCAATACGTCGGTACAATGTGCAATTTATGTTCCAGGAATTTATAAATACCACTTGTTCCTAAAAGCACTTTTATTGCGAAATATTTCTGGAAAACCACTTTTACGCCCATATGACGTCATGTGATGCCGCCGACGCCTACTTGTCGTATTTTTACTACGAAAACGTCATTGTCTGTGTATTCCGTACCTACCGAGTATTGAGTGATGGATGTGTAATTAAACGGCAATCTTCTTTGGCAATGAGAAATTGCACAATAGTGCACAATTCAGATGCAAAGAAATTGGAATAGGTGTACTTATATAAAATTTAGAAATCTATTTTAGAGCATCTCATTTAATCGTTACTTAACAATCATCTAACCTTTCCTGAATGACTTTAACGTGTTACCGTATTGTCAACGTTTTAATAGCTCTTATTTCAAGACACTAATGGCGGCCGAGTTTAAAAAAGGTCCTTATTGAAATCCCTAATCGTCATTTGTTCTAATGCATCGTTTGTCCGAATTTTCATTTATTCTAAAGCCATTTCCGCCTGTTCACAGGCCCTTTTCTTGTGGGGGGTTATTATGACATAGCTATGCAGTTCAGTTTACGCTGAGAGAAAGGGACAGAGTTATATAGCTGCTATAGCTTTGTCCTTTACGCTCGCCGTAAAATGGACTGCAAGGATATGTCAATAACCTCCCTGTTCTACGAACTAGGTCTACTCATAGGTATTAGGTATAAGGTTACATAAATCTGTCACCTTGAGCATTAAGTGCGTTACGCATCCAACACCAATGTCACCACGCTGACGGCTGCACGGTGCGTACGCGCGTAAATTTAGAAGTTTCGACGTTTTTGTGACGTCGTGTGACGTCAGGACGTCTGGTGCGTTGCTCTAGTTGGCTCCAGCTGGCGTGATGCCATTTCAAATGATCTGTGATTTGTGAGTCATTATTATATTCGTTATTAAATATATTTGATCGTGAATAGTTAAAAACTGTCGCTAGCTTGTTTGTCGTAAGTCAATCAACCGTATCAACATTGTAATATTTTAAACAAATATGTTTATTTAGTAGGTAGGCCGCATGAGGTCTTAAACGGGTCAAAAATCTACCAGCATTTACTAAGAGGAGGCCACTGCTGAGAAGAAACGCCTCAAGAAACTCATCATGTCAGCCGAAAGACGTCCACTGCTGGACATAGGCCTCCCCCAAGGCGCTCCACTCGGACCGGTCGTTGTACTCTTTATTGAACACCTCATTATTGAATAATAGGCATACAACAGGCGGTCTTACCCCTAACTAGCGATATCGTTCCACTTATAACTTCATTAAACTCGGGTAAGCTTGCTTATTTTATTCTTGCCATGGTAACCATTTCTAGGCAATTATGAGAAACTATGTCAAATCGTTCAGTCTTTTATGATTTGATTGATTGCGTCACTCTGTCCAGAAATCGATTTAGCTTTACTGTAAGTCAGCCATTTCCAAACGTGTGAAACCCTAAATGTGATTTCCACAAAGTACCTATTGTAACCAAAAGCAATTAGAGACTTTTATAATTTTTATTGGCGTGCTTAAAAAGATCTCTTCTACTTTGCAAATCGTTATTATTATTAGGGGGGAAGCGAGAGCTGAGGATACTTCTTAATGTGAAGAATTATGACTTTCTATTGTTTGATATTGTCATTTAATATTTGAAGATTTGTAGTTTCTTTTTTAGGGTTCCGTACAGAAAAAATATGGACGGAACCCTTATAGGATCACTCGTGCGTCAGTCTAACCGAAACTCCTGGACCGATTGAGTTGAAAGTTAATACACATATGTAAATTAATGACTCGGACACAGATGTGCAAAGGTTTTTTTTTCGGGGGACGAATTAGGAAATTAAAATAAAAGTTTGGCAAACCTTACTGTTTCGCATATCAAATGAAAGGGCTCGTTACGAGGATCTCAAATATATTTCTGTTATTATTGTGAAATAAATAGTTTTGATTTTATTCATGAAAGAAGACGAGAAAGTACCATGCCTGACTGATCTCCAAAACGACTTAGCTTAAAAAAAAAATAGTTAGTAAAAACTACGTATGTACGGTACGGAACCCTCTCTTGGGGTGCATGGAAGGAGCCTCCCCGAAGAACGCTCACTACTAGATTTCAAAGCGTTTGGCGCACCCCGGGCAACGGTCAACACTGCACTGTGCTGACCGGCTAATCCTTCCACCACGATGGTTTCTCCAATTTCAAAAACTACCATCCTCCTTCAATAGCGGGCGCTGGAAGCGAGGTTATAACCCCGACCTAATCTTCACAAGCGAAAGAATAAGCTCTCAATGCACCAAAACCGTCTGCAAACCAATTCCGAGAACGCAACATAGGCCTCTCATGTGCCGGATTCAAGCGATAGTCCAACCTGTCAAAACCCCATTCCGACGCCGCTTCAATTTCCAAAAGGCCGACTGGACTGGGTACGCAGACGGTGTGGATGGTGACCTGGACGGACTTCTGCCACTTGCGTCTGAATACGAAAAATTCATTGAGATTATCCGAACCGTGTCGCGCCGGTGCATACCGAGAGGATGTCGCACTGACTATATATCGGGACTTAATCCAATCTCTACTGAGCTCCTTAAAACATATGAGCTACTCTACTGCAATGACCCTTTCTCTGAGGAAACCATACAGACTGGGGAGGAGCTGATGAGGGAAATAGCGGCTAACCGAAGGGAAAAATGGTGTGAATCTGTAGCTAACACTGACATGACCCACAACAGCAAGAAAGCTTGGTCAAACCTGCGCAAACTTACAGGTGACCCCCCTTTGCCAACGAACCCAGGGCAGATCTCTGCCAATCAGGTAGCAACTCAGCTTCTGCTCAACGGTAAACCTTCCTGTCGCATGTCCAAGAAGACGCCAGCACCCATAAGCCAGGGAAGATGCACGGACCTTAGTAAACCCTTTACCCACCTTGAACTTGAAACTGCCATCAAAACCCTGAAAAACGGTAAGGCCGCTGGTACTGACGATTTAACAGTGGAGCAGATCAAAAACCTTGGTCAGAAAGCCAGGAACTGGCTCCTGGAACTATATAATAACTGCCTTTCATCTCTCAGAATACCGAAAGTCTGGCGAAAGTCCAAGGTAATCGCGCTTCTCAAGCCTGGGAAAAACCCCGCAGACGCAAAAAGTTACCGTCCCATATCTCTATTGTGCCACACTTACAAGTTATTCGAGAGACTACTACTGAATCGACTTGCTCCCGTCGTTGATCCCCACCTAATTCCCGAACAAGCGGGCTTCCGACCGGGAAAATCCTGTACCAGTCAAACCTTAAACCTAACTCAGCACATAGAGAATGGGTACGAGCTGGGCAAGGTGACAGGCGTAGTCTTTGTGGACCTAACGGCTGCTTACGATACGGTGAACATACAGCGGCTAATTTCAAAGGTTGGCCGTATAACTGAAGACACTGGGGTCACTAACATTATCCGCGAACTACTCCACAACCGCAGATTTCAGGTCCACATGCAATCGGAAAAAAGCCGATGGCGCTCACAGAAAAATGGCCTTCCGCAGGGTAGTGTGCTTGCCCCTATCCTGTTTAACATATACACCAATGACCAGCCAGCCATGCCTAAAACCCAGCGGTTTTTGTACGCAGACGATCTAGCACTCGCGACACAAAGCGATAACTTTAAGGACACAGAAGAAACATTATCGAAAGCCTTGGAGGGTCTCTCAGAATACTACAAAAAAAACTGTTTGAAACCAAACCCCTCAAAAACCCAATCCTGTGCATTCCACCTACGAAACCGGGACGCTAATAGGCAGCTTAACGTTACCTGGAACGGCGCTGCCATCGAACACTGCCCTTGCCCGAAGTACCTGGGAGTTACCCTCGACAGAACGCTATCTTTCAAGACTCACTGCGTTAAGACAAAACAGAAAGTTAACTCGCGCAACAGTTTGCTACGGAGACTCACCTCAACATACTGGGGCGCTACTGCGCACACTCTCCGAACCACTGGCCTAGCGCTTTGCTACTCGGCGGGCGAATACGCATGCCCGGTGTGGCACCGCTCCGCCCACGCAGGGCAAGTGACCTCTGCACTCAACGACACCTGCCGCATTATCACTGGATGTCTCAAACCCACTCCGCTTAACAAACTGTACCCCTTAGCGGGAATTGCCCCCCCAGAGTCCCGCAGAGAGGTGATGTGCAGCGTCGAAAAACAGAAACAGGAAGAAGACTCCAGACACTCCCTCCATGGATGTGAGCTACCACCGTCCCGCCTAAAAAGCCGAAGAAGCTTTATGAGGTGTACCACTGCTGCCAGGGCTCCTCCTTGGAAGAACCGGCTCGCGCACTGGCAAAACACACGTCCCCCTCCTGAGGACTATGTTCGCCCCGCCGAAATGCTTCCCGCTGGACACAAACAGCCGTGGCCTACCTGGAAAGCTTTAAACAGGCTGCGCTCCCATGTTGGCCGCTGTAGAGAAAACCTGGTGAAATGGGGTATACTAAGCAACCCAGATGCTCGGTGTGTGTGCGGGACAGCTCTCCAAACTATGGCGCATATAATGTCGTGCCCGGCGTGCCCGTACTCCTGCTCCGAGCAAGATCTCCGAGACGCGACAGACAGAGCATTGGCTGTTGCAGGTTTCTGGTCCCGCACAGTCTGATGAAAATAGGAACCATCGACACGAGAAGAAGAAGAAGGAACCCTCTCCACGCGAGTTCAACTCGCTCTTGGCCGGTTTTTAGATTAGTTTAGAATTAACTCAAGGTCTAGAAGGTTCAAATTTTGGGATAGCAACTACTAAATATCTCTTAAGGTACTTACCCAAGTCCGACCATCTTACATTTGAATAATCTTCCATTGTCACCAATTATTAGCATAGCAAATGTAGTGTTTTTACGACTTTTTGTTATGCCTGTTGATAGTGAAGTGGTGTGATTTGCAGCTGATATTATACTATTGTCTTAGTAGTATAGTTTATTGTAGGTCTGGTTTACTACAGTTGGAAACGCGGAAAACTACAATGTATTGAGCTGAAGTGCTTTGTTTAAATATTTTTAACTCAAACTTTTAACTAGTTCAGATGAAGGACTTAATTTTTATGCTTTTGTGATGAGTGATGGTTTATGTCTATAGCCACGTTACTGACGACTGATGCTTGTTCCTAATATTCAGAATGAGGTTATTTTGTGTGTTAAAAATGATAAATGGTAACTTGATGTACCGTAAAACGGGGTGATTAGGGACACAACCTAAAATGAAGCATATGTTACTAATTATAAGACTGATAGTATGTCCAATAGTCGTAACGTTATTTTCCATTTAATACTTGTTTTTATTAGTAACACGTTATAACTTATTTATTTCTCCTCGTTCTGGTTGAGAAGAAAGCTGTGTATCATTTTCTTATGCAAAATTCTGGAGAACTTTTTGGTATTCAAGTTAAATTATTTTAAATGCTCCAAAAGTTTTCTAATAATGTTATTAGCCATTTCTTGAAAACATTTCCATACTTCTGTTAATGTACTTCAAATTGCACATAGCTAGATTTTTTTTACTGTTCTTGATCTTGGACTAACTGTGCTATTATTTATATTTCATATTAAACTACTCTTCTCCATTCGGCCTTCCTACGGAAAAAAGGCACAAGTGCAAAATTTGCAGAAGCATATTAAACTCTAAACGATTTAAAATATGGTTCAAAGTGCACTACCATACATATAGTCGATGTGCTTTTTTCCTTAGGAGGGCAGTATTAGCATCAACTTATATGGTCTTGTCTCAGTTACTCTTCTTACTTCATCTACTCTCTGTTTCAGCAAGCTTGATCATTTTGATGCCGTATATTGGCTTTATATCCAGTAAATGATATATCTATATCTTGATACAGAAATGCAAGTTATACTTACTGGAGACCTAGTAAGAAAGGGTATAAGTCTTCTGAAGATCAAGTGAAAAAGAGCTTAAGTATATTACGATTTAAGTCGACTTATACCCTTTTTCATTATGAAATGACATTTAATGGAGCTGGCAAACGAGCACACAGCCCACAAAAACCATTTAAACTTTACTCAGGAATGTACAGAAATAGATATTTAAGTATACTCACGGTAAGAAAAGGTTCGTCACTTTTGCAGTCAGCGTTGAAACAGAGTCGGAAAGTGACGAACCTTTTTTTACCGTGACTATACATTACTTATAAAGTAACAGCACAAAACGTTTCAGTCACGATCATTTGTACGAGACAATTACACGACGCGCAAACGTCACAATTAGCATGGTAGTAAAAACACTTGTCGGACTCAAGTTGTATGCGGTCGCGTCTATTCATCTCTCTACTACCACATCGTTTTGATTTTGCCTCAGCCTTTACTTTCAATTTCAACGCATTCGTTCAAAACAAGATATCAACACTGAAAAAAATAATTAGTCGCTTCTTGATTCCATACGAGCCTGACAAGATGTTAGATACGTCAACTATGACGTTAGATACATCAACTAAGATGTTAGATACATCAACTAAGATGTTAGTTGAATGACTAAAGAAATTGCTGTTATTACTATCAACTTAGGTTGATATAACTAATATCTTAACTAGTGTAGTAGATTTTTGGAAACTAAGAGAAAATCTCCCTTTGTTGGCTTTCATTTTGTTGAGTAAAGTATGTCCTATGCTGGTCTCTATAGCTCTTGCACTGTGTCATACGCAAGCAAATGCGACACTGATTGGCGATCTGCCTAAGAGTGTGATAGTATCAGAACTGTCCGGATTACCATCATCTTTCTCATTCTAACCCGGCGCCAACCGTCAACAACCGCTTGAACTAGCATAGAGGCGTTCAAATATTGCATCTTATTCTTCAAGATTGGTAACACATCGTGGTCTTAAGATTATAAATCGATGGGCAATCTCTTGACTAAAAACATAATAATACCTAATGTCGTCAGTTCTTAACCCATATATAGCCAGAACTATGTTTGGTGTCAAAGGACTATGAATCAAATACGAGTATAAATCTTTGGAAGGTTGTTTTTTTAATGAGTCAAAAACGCCCCACTGGTCACATATGGGTTAACAAAAGGAACAGACATTGACTCAGAAAATGTGTAATACAATTTTTTACAAGAAACAGGAAATTCAGGTTGGAAATATGTCAGCTCAAGCTCGAAGCGGTACGTCCCGGTGACTCGCCCGTGACATCACTGTCATTATGTCGCTCGCCGCCCACTCGTGCGCAGCTTCCAGCTTGTAATTGCATGTTGTACCTAAATTTAGGATAATCTTTGCGGCAATAAAGTTGTGAAATAATTTTATGTCCTGTCGGTGTAATTTAGTAATAATTTATTCGGTTTTCGCAGAGGCGTACTGTTTTTTTTTACATTAGTTGTGGAGGTGATCTGTTTTAAAATTCAGACATTGTGTGTATGTAAACAACACCTGATAATTATTGAACAGACTTTGTTGTTTACAATTAATGACAAACATCAATGCATTGCAATAATCTCTCTCTCTATCACTTTTATCTCTTGTTGCCACCTAATGCTGAGTGTAGATCACTTCCAACACACACCATCTCTTTCGAACTTGCTCTTTACGCATCCAACCTCTCACCCCTATTAACGAGATAATCAGACCTCATTGGTGGCAGTAGTGTTTCATCGGCAATAACAATTAAACTATGCGTTTTATTTAAAACCGTCTTGCTTAATTTCTAATATTGTGTCAAAAAATCTTTATAAAGCATCTTCAAGATAAACAGCATAAGCTACGACACGCACTACAAACGCACATCCGTTTGCCGTGCATCTCCTAGTTAGTGAAATAGGTCAGCCGCAAGCGCGAGCGCATCGCGAGAGGTCATCCATGTAGAAGTCCCCCGCGTCACAGACCCACGTGTGAGCAATGTCAATCTTCAGCGTGAAGATGTTATCCAGCTTGTAATAGGTGTGTCTTTACTAAAACTGTAACGTATTATGACTAATTTGAGGATTGGAAAGGCATATTTATCCATAAAAAACGACTCTCAAACTTAAATAGTCTTGGAGAAAAACTACCCTGGAAACAACATAAGCTATTAGTCAAAAATTCCAGACATTAGAACAATAGGAATAATGATTTAGCATTATATGTATATGACAGAATACAATTATAATGTAGAAATCAGTGATTAAATGGAGCACGCCAAATGCCTTTTAACCTATTAACGTCCCAAGGTAACCTCGAAGAGACTTTTTTCTATATTCTGGACAAGAAAATTTGATAGCGAACGTGTTATGAACTTGTGGTAAAAGTGACATCAACGTAAATTAACCAAATACCCTGCAAGGGAACTAAGTGCTTTTAAAGATTTTCGTGTAAGTACCTAGGTACTGCATAACAAATCTTATTTTTTTTTAATAACTTTGAAATTTCCCGTAACTTGTAAGAATATTCTTAATTATTGTATAAAAACAGAACATAAATGCTCTCAAATGTTTTTGAGACTGTTAATTCTCTGAGAGTATTACTACCAGGAATGTGTTGCAGCTTCTACATTGCTAGGTGTGTTTTGCAAGATGTCATTCATTTATACAAGTCCTCCGCAAACAGATCCACATGCGCTCAATGTCAATCTGCACCGTTGAGGTAATTAGTTCACACATGTTTCAAAATATATTAACTATAAAGTAATTAAGGATAAATTTACAGTTAGGTGTAGCTCAATAAAATAACTTTTATTGCCTTTGAAGTTTGAACCAAATTTTTAATTATAAGACTATGATCAAGAAAAAGAAGAAACATATTAAATGTATAAAAGAAGAAACTGACTGACATATCAACGTACAGCTCAAACCGCTGGGTTTGAAGTTTCCAAATTTAGCACGTAGGTTCCATATAACGTCTAGAGTTGCACTAAATAAGAATTTTCCGAAAATCGACCCCCAACGGGAAGAAATAGGGGGAGTAGCGGGAAAATAATTCTACGCGCACGAAGTCTTCTTCTAAAACTTATTCTTCTTTCTTAAAACATAAGTATTTCAAATAGATCAAGAGGACAAGTAATAGTAAAAAAAAAACATTGCGACAAATTACCATACAATCCAGAAAAAAATCCCTCATTGCAAGAGGTCATCCACGTAAAAGTCCACGTCACAGTCCCACGTGTGCTCAATGCTAATTGTTCCCATGAACGCAATTATGGGGCACGTGCTGTGATTACGGCTATCTTTAGATCGTATTCCTCGTATACCTTGTTTGCAGCGATTGGTTCTAGGTCTGTTGAAACGTGAAACTGTTTTGACGTTTTCCATTTTGATTTTTGCACTCTGCCTGACATTCTGGAAATGTTTATTTTCAGTAATGTGGTTGTTTTCTGGAGCACAAGCAGATTGCTCCCATTACCGATTCAATTTATTTAGTTCTTCCTTATTTTTCATACTTGGTGTCGATGAGGATGTTTGATTCTTCGTTCCCTGCGAAACTTCATGGATATACAATGAGACAGCAAATAGGGCGTCATTGTCTAACCATAGAAATTCAAATTCAAAATGTTTATTCAATAAATAGGCCGCATGAGGGCTCTTTAACACGTCGGTAATGAGTGAATCTACCAGAGCTTCGGACAAGACCATCATTGCGGAGAAGAAGCGCCGCAAGTAACTCCAGCAGAAGGTCATATTCAATAGAATCAACTCCTCTGTGTGTGTTCTCCGTGTTATTCCTCAAGAGTTCGACAACAATCCCAAATGGAACAGTATAACAAAAGATCTCTACGCCTATATTTAGATTGGATTGTTAGTGTTTGTCTTGTTGGTTGGGAAGATCAGAGATCGAATCTAGATTTGTTAAGAAACTGTATTGGTCTTTGTTGACACGATTTCCTTTGAGCATTGAGTAAATTTGAATAACTTGACGCGAGACATTTCTATACCGATGAAGTATTGTGAATATTGTGATCTTAGGGTTGCTAGTACATTATATTAAAACAAAATCGAATGTAAAAAAAAAACAAAAAACGTAACTTATTAGAAGATGGGAAAGAACAAAGTGCAAACATTTTAAGTAGGTAATATGTCTTTTCCTAAAAAAGCGATAGCATTTTTTTGAGTGAGAGGGTCTTCTCCTATTGTTTGTTGACCAATGGGAGTAAGCCATCTTCATTAGTATTAATAATCTGGTTTGTTTTCAAACAAACACGCTCTCCGCGGCTGCCAGGAATATGGAATCCAAAACTGTCCGCGTATTATATTTTTAGGGCTGACGCTTACCTTGAGTGTACCCGTTTAGATGTAAATCTTCACGAATCTAAGCCGTAATTTTAGACCAACCCTAACCGTCTGTCTGGCCCGTCCAATTACTCCCGCTATTTTAGAATACGCGACGTTAGCCGCGGAGCGCACGATTCGCTCGACTCCGTGTTTAAATATGAATAAAATCGGCCATAAACAATAACGACTGGCCACAAACAAATATGGCCGCTTCGAAATTTGAAATTTCGCGCGTTGCTCTACGGCCATTGGGCAATTTAGTGTTTCTATTGTTTTAAATGTGCCAGTGCTTGTGATTGGACAGTGGTTTGTTATGATGCAGACGTTGTTTATTTTGGGTCGCAGTGTAGCTCGGGCCGACGTCAAACGATTTGTATGTTTTACTGTACGTATTTGATGCAATTCACTGTAATGTTACTGATACTGCTGTTTCTTAATCTTCAAATATTTCACAGATTGTTCTTATCACTAGACTAAATTTGACCTACCAATACCGATGTTTTTTTTTTACTTTTTGTTGTTTTCATTACTTTTATTTGACACAAGATGTTCCAGATGCAAAATTTTCAAAACTTTTTCTTTTGTTTACTACGTACGTCATTTGTTTTAGAAAAATTTAATACGTAACACACGGTACTTAAATGTAAATAATCTTCGTGAATAATACCAAAATGTACGTTGTTCTCCCTCATCACCTGTCAACCTTATCACGTCTAAAATATTGTTATCTCGGCAGGGATTTACTCATGATGTAGACAGATGCTATTGTAAAAAAAATATCACACCTGAAAGTTGTTAACCTCAAATTTACAAAACCCTCCGTTGCCGAATTTTTCTTGCTGACAAACGTTTTATATCAATAGCTATGAAAGAAATTCTACAATGCAAACCAGTTTTGTGCCAATATTCAGCATTGCCCGAAAAGTTTTTCAGGTATTTAAATGATGACATAAAAAGGTATTTTATTCATTTGAAAACTTAATCGCATGAACTTTTTTATTTAATTATGTAAAAACCTACAAAAACATAATCCATATGATTTCCATTAAACGTTCCAAACCTGTTTATTTCCTTACCGATAAAAATATCACAGATATCTTCAAGATCTTCCAAGTACGTATTTCCGGCGTTACTACTTATTTTAGCTTATTTATCATCTGCTATCAATGTGTAGTTATCTAACTAGCTAAAACCAGTTATGATAGTGTTTTTCATCCGCGTAATATTTTTTCAGCACATGCAGTAAAAACATGCACATAAGTTCATAATTTACATGCTCTCTAAATTACCTTTCGCTGGCTTTCCCTCTAGCAGTCTTGTTTTTGTTTATGATCTCATTGGAAACTGGGATTTTACTTAATTTAATGGCAGTTTCTTGCTCATGAAACGCTGCCTTTCTCCTTCCTTCCCATTTCCTTTAAAGCTGCTAGCGTATTCACACCGTCTCCAAGATTGCAAAGCCTCATGACGGTGGTAAACTCTTAACATTTGATGGGAATGAAAAAACGGTGAAGTAAGTATGAATTTAAATACTTGGATTTGAATATAAATAAATTCAATTCCAAATTATTCTTTTACAAAAACTTTATTAAATGGGTACAATATTTAAAATGTAAGTTTCAAGATCATCTATATTTAAGCGTTCCATTTGCAATTTTTAAAATATTATTAATTGCATTACAGGAATGATTTACGTTTACATTCTTCAGCAACAAAGTATCTATGTCTATTCCTATTCCTACCTCACTGAATATAAGTGAGAAATCTTCTTTGCATTGCAGAATTCTCTTAATCTGTCCTAAAGTACTTGCACATTCATCATTATCATCTCCACAAGTCCTCTTAGCGACAAGATTCGACCCACCTCTTCCATGTAATATGCTACTTTATTGACACGTTCAGCGCCAGGCTTCTAATTTCCATGAAAAATTGACTCCAATGAGAGTTCTTGGCACTGTTATCATTACCCACCATGGCACGCAATCCATTTACTACAACTCAGATTGTCACAGTTATTGCAATAACAACCTTAGGTTCTTGAGCTAGAGTTCCATTGACTATATCTGCCTTTCTAAACCAATAGGCAGTATCTCAGTCAAAACTCCTGTTGCAACTTTAAGCACATTACTAACAGAATAGAACTGAAACTGCTTTGGTTATTAAATGTGACATACGGCTTTTTGGATTACCATGGCCATTTGATCATCAACATAATCATCAAATCTTGGGTCATTGTCGACTTTGTCCCGTTGAGTTAAGAGTGGCATTGGCGTGTTTTGGTGTTAAGTTTCGTGTCATCTTGGGAGGGATTTGGTGTCACGCAACTCGGTAAGGATAGGGTTATTTGAAACAGTAATAAAATGTTTTTTCTCGACGATATTAGGTGACATGAAGTGGATATTCTGGTTGTTCTTTGCTTTGAAGACGTATCCTGCCATATGCGTCTTTAGAGCAAATATTTATTTACTTACAATACTTTTTTTAAGAGTTTCTTAGTGTCTCATCCAAATTATCAGCAGGCAATGTAGAGTAGAGAATCAGTTAAAATCTTGGATAAGTGGAAGAATGTCTTGAGTATGTACAGTCATCTAAATACGTGGTCCATAAATTTTGACAGAACTCCTAAGATGTCTTTAAAGCCGTGCCTTCAAATTTAAAAACGCATCTTGTCGATATTATTGACCTCATTGTTTGGTCTCATGACATGACGCAAAATTTATCCTTAGGGTTTGGCCATCTGTAAGTATAGGTAGTCAGGGTAACCAAAGTTCGTCACTTTTGGACCTTAACGCCGTTGAAATAGAGTCGAAAAGTGACGAACCTTTTTTTACCCGGACTGTACGTAAAATTTCATACTTGGCTCTATTTTCTGTATTTATGAAAGAAAACCAGTTTGGAAACTTAAACCTTTCGTCACCTTTAGTCACGTGAAGACGTTTACTTTAACAGAAGTGAAAGTACTATCTGTAATCTATTTATGATTATTGCAAGGATTCGGCAATTACATTACGACAAGTAACTATAGCATTAATGCGTCGGAGTGGGGCCAACAATTACCTACGAGAAAAAAACATTATATGAATAGTACTTCGCGCAAGCCGCCTTCTAACTATATACGTTGTCATGAAAACATAAACATACATACCTTCACGCCTGTAATCCCAATTACCTACAACTCTAAAAACTTCTTAATAATTCTGTAACCACATTTCATACAATTCGCCTAAGATGTTTGCCAGCGTATTAGTGACAGGTTGCATTGCAAGCCCATCGCAAAAAGTACAAGAAGCCTTTATTCCCTTATGCCGGCCATCCACGTTACGGTCCACCGGAGAGGTTACCTGCGCAGGCGACGACTGGAGGACACGGCACACACGCACAGGTTCACTCGAAAGAATTGGATTTTGGTTTTACTCCGGTTCCCTGCACAGGTAGACCTCTCGTGTAACCATAACGTGTATGGCCGGCTTTCCACGCAAAAAAGGCGCATATTAAGTCGTCGAGTTGCGGAAAATTAGCCCGCTATAACCTATGGCCGGCTTTCATCGCCTCTTACGACATCCACGAAAAAGACATGGAGTGGCACTATTCTAATCCGGTAACCACACGAGGCACGAGGCATATGAAGACATATATTATCCGATTAATTCAAAAACTTTAAACCGATTTCAAACATAATATCTTCTTTTAGTAGAGTTTGTAGCACAATGTGCACTTCGAATTGTTATGTGTATTTCTGTTTATTACTGAGTCATTATTTATTGATTGCTTATCAACCGTTACATAAGTACCTATTTTTTTTTTTTTTTTTTTTTTATTATTAAGGTTGTCTAGAAGAGATCGCTATGTAGCAATAAGACGTTGTCTATCATATCACATAAAATAGTTTTTATTTGTTTCACCTTGTAACTCTCTACATACATACATTAAATCACGCCTGTTTCCCAGAGGGTTAGGCAGAGACCACTTCTTTCCACTTGCTACGATCTTGACAAACATCTTGTAACTCTCTGTTGTGTGTTATAAAGAGTATTTATATTGCATAAGTTCTGTTTACCAATAAACCTGGGTTTGCATTCCTAGTGGTCATCACAAAGTTTGCCCAAGATTCGAACCCAGGACCCTAGCTCAGTATTTAGGTCACGACTGGACCGATGACTAGAGTACCTAGTTTATATTTGTGGTTAGTTTTTTACGTCCATTCACCCAGTTACCGTAAGGACTATGTCCTGAACGAGTCCAAGCGCCAGTGTCATTACCAACGTGCGCGCGCGCGGACGTCACAGCGCAGGCGCGAGTGAGTGTGTGTGTGTGCCACTGTTGTTGTTAAGGTTGGATTTTGTTTTGCTATTTCTGTTTGGATCGATAAAGGTAGTATTGATCTAATATTAACTTAATGTAAGTTTGATTTTGTTTGAAAAGTGAAATGTCATGTTGTTAAGTTATCCTGGGGGGTCTATGGCTCGCTGTCATTCTGAAAACATCTGTCCAGTTATTTATTTTTTTGTAAATATTACTTTATCGTTGATATTGGTTCACAAATCCACGGCAGTTTTGTGGGACAACTTGTAACATTGATGAAGAACTTGCATTGAATAAAATAATAGTGAAAAGATGGTTCCAAATGAGTTAGCGGTCAAGATCACACCAAGCCATTGAAGTGGATGCTCGCCATCTTCAAGGGTCGTAACTGCTATCACTGGACGACAGGACAGGATTCACCGTACATCGCTGCTTATATATACTTGACATTGGCAAAATTACGTTATTATGTAGACGCTATTAAATAAATAAATAATAATAAGTTATCCTGTCAATTGTGACTAAGTTAGTCAAGTTTTAGTGCTCAGTTTCAAACCACGGTTTGTTTTAGTCATCGGCTGATGACCTTGCCAATCATTGCTCTGTTTTTATGTCATAAAACTGAGATAAAAAATGGCGACCAAGGCTTCGGACATTAACGGTCGATGTATTGAATGGAGCGATAGTTTTTAATTAAGCAATGATAACATGCATTTAGCAAAGAGGTTTTATGAGAAGTTGCGAGAGTTACACTTTTAATATGATAAGGTTCTAACGGTGGTACAGATATTGAACACCGTGTTTGTTTATACATTATGTTTGTCACATTTTGTTAATTTGGTTTCATCTTTAGTTAATTAAACTTATTTTAAACTAGATGTTGCGCGCGACTCCGTCCACGCAAAAAAATAAAACAGCCTCATGGTAAATGTCGTTTTGTTGGTGAAAGAATTTTTGAAATCGGCACAGTAGTTTTTGAGTTTACCTAACAATTATAATAAATATAGGTATAGCTTCTGAAATTCGCTGGTTCTACATACAATTAAAACTTTATAGACGTAAATAAACATAAAATCCCCGGACTTGTCCCGTTTACCCTTGATGAGTCAAAACAGCGATAGTAAAATTGTTTACTCTTTGCACTGTTCGAATGATATTTATTGTTACTACACAGGGGCTTTATTCTAATCGGTAAAACCATATTACTTTTACAAGATACAATATGATTTATTGACAGAGAGTGGGTATTACAAAATGATGTCATGCTACAAAGTCTCACCACCAGTCAGCCAGTAGGTATCGGCATACAATATAATATTTGATTATTCTAATTATTTAAAATCAGTAATAAAAATTAATGTACTTAGTTAAAAAAAATCACAATATCCCAAAAAAATACATTTAATGTGCTCACTAAGATTTTAGTCAGTTTTCCCCAAGAGCCATTTAAGTATGCAATTTTAACTGATATCGGATTGTTTTTTACTCGGCTGCGATTACTGTTAAGTAAGAGCTATCGTAACCTTGACAATATGATAAAATGTCTAAAGCGATATTGTTTTAAAAAGTAGAACGCGAACAGCTCCTGTTTGAATTACGTTGTAAATTGTTACTAAATAGTTCGCTTCGCTTCCATAATGGCAGTACCTATTATAGATTTGCAAATATTGAAATTCAAAATTTTATGTTATTCTTGTTTTAATCCCTGTTTTGTTTTATTAATTTTCGATAAGCTGTTTTGGCGCCGCCTATTCGGGACAAACATTCAGACGGACATCACTACATAGTATAAAACAAAGTCGCTTCCCGCTGTCTGTCCCTATGTACGCTTAGATCTTTAAAACTACGCAACGGATTTTGATGCGGTTTTTTTTAATAGATAGAGTGATTCAAGAGGAAGGTTTTTGTGGTTAATAAAATCTGTTTTATGTTACGGGTGTTATAGAAAACTCACATAAACCGAAGCGAAGCGAGGGCGGGTCGCTAGTAAATAATAAACCGTATCGTATTAAAAGCAGTTATTACTTTTTTTTCTAACGGAGTTGCGGGCAGAAGCTTGTTTGTCAATCAAGATTAAAATGTATTGATGAAACTCGAAAACTGTACCTATTGAATAAGAATAAGAATAAGAAGAGTTATTGTGAACTGTGTATAAATGGATGGTTTACAAAAATATTATGGTTCCAACAGTTCCCCATTCCAGGCATGCATTATCATTTTGGCTTAGAGTTAAAACATAAAACGTTATGAATCTATGAGTACATAAACTTAAGTGGAGTGACTATTTATAATTGTCAGCGTACAGTCAGTCAGTCTATTAAGGTCTAAAAGTGACGAACCTTTTTTTTACCCTGACTACATAAAAAAAACATTGTCATACAGCCACTTCTTCAGTTTAACCTTAAATTGTCCCTCGAGGATTTTTAATTCTTGAGGAAGATTATTAAAAATACGTATCGATGAAACCACAATCAAAGATGGAGGAAAATAAACACAAATGTTTTATACTTACGGATAAACCTGAGGTTAGTGCAAGGTAAGTACATATTGATCGAAGGCGGAGAGAATTAATGCAAAATGGTGCCGGAACGAACGAAGCGTAATACCAACATAAACTTCTTTACATAGGGTAAAGTCGCCAGTAGTAAGCCAGAGACCAGGGTAGTGATTCTGTAAACAACGCCGGTCGTGCGGACTGTCGAGTGAAACCAAGCGGCGAGATTAAGTAGTCCCGTCAGTGCGAACAAAACACATTGTAGCGCGTGCATTTTCAATTTAGCAGCACGATGGGTAGAACGTGGCTGCTTAATTGAAAATGCACGCGCCACGATGTGTTTTGTTCGCACTGACGGGACTACTTAATCTCGCCGCTTGGTATCACTCGACAGTCCGCACGACCGGCGTTGTTTACAGAATCACTCACTACCCTGGTCTCTACCTATTAAACAAAGTCGCTTCCTGCCGTCTGTCCCTCTGTATATACATACCCGCGTAGAACTTTCGCGTAGATTTTAATGCACATAATAAACATAAAATACCTATTATACATATAGATGAACTCATGCCTTCATTCTCAGAGCGGGGTAGGCGCTGTAGGCAGAGCTACAGATCACCAACCACTCTAAAAAATTTGATAATTCTTTAACCACATTTTGGACAATCAGGCTAAGATGTATAAAAGACCTAGTTCTATCTATATCTAAAAAACAACAATATTTAGGTAGTACTACCCACACGAGTACATATGTACCAGCACCTCAACTCATACGCTCTTGGAAAATGGTTTAGTACCGTTCCGTAAAACGGGGTGAGTAGGGATTAAGGGATGAGTAGGGACACAACCTATAATGAAGCATATGTTACTAATTATAAGAGTGAAATTATTTCCAATAGACGTAACGTAACGTTATTGTCCATTTAATAATAGTTCTTATTTGTAACATGTTACTTATGACTTATTTTAGGTTTTGTCCCTACTCACCCCGTTTTACGGTACAGTCAAGGACTTTAATTGTAAAGCCACTATGGAACCCTGTTATAATGACAGCGTCAATCCATACGAAAGAAATTACGCTATAATTAATGAACAACGTTATGCGACAGGGTTCCATAGTGGCTTAACAATTAAAGTCCTTGACTGTACCATAGAAGAAAATAAATTGACATAGTCGTTCCAAAAACTCAATGTAATTTGTATTACACCTATAAAAACCTATTTCCCATAACATTCGTAAACTCATAAACTTCCTCAATGAGGAAAATTTAATATTATTTTGTTCTGCGCAGACGATACGCATGTAAACAAACAGTTCACCACCGGTGACACACATGTAGTGTTCAATTTACATACATCTGCCAGTTCGTGGCAGCGAATGTTTTAAAATTTCAGAGAACACGGGCAAACACGCGGCAAGCGGAACAAAATACTGTCGCTTACTCAGTTATAGTTATAGTATAGCGTACGCGCAGACGGCGTTATGCCATAGAGAACCATTCAGGCGTGAATTAAACATAAATAGGTGTATCAAAAAAAACATGTGTGTTGTTATTTGTGTTAGTTTTTTGTCACACCCGTACATAAACCAGAATTTATTATATACATACATACATACATAAACTCACGTCTTTATTCCCAGAGTGGGGTAGGCAGAGCTACAGAATTACCAACAACTCTAAAAATTTGTTAATAATTCTGTAACCACATTTTGCACTTTTAGGCTAAAATGTTTACCAGTGTATTAGTGACAGGTTGCAAGCCCATCGCCTAGCAGTACTATACGCCTTTATTCCCTTAGCCGTCTCTTACGACATTCACGGGAAGATATGGATATGGTGGATATTATATATTCTCTTGAATTACTCTATCTAGTGTTGAAAACGCATTGAACTCCGTTGTAATTTGAAAGATCTAAGCGTATATACACAGGTACAGACAGCGGAAAGCGACTTTGTTTTATACTATGTAGAAAAAAATAACTTTTGTTTCGCTCACCCTTTAATGAAATGAATGAAACTGATGGTAAGTGTGATCAATGACACTCAATGACAGCAAATGCGGTGCCAAACCTAATGACTAAGATGGAATGCTTCTATTTAATTGGTTGTCTAATTCCCTCACCGGAACACAACAATGCGAACACTGCTGCTTGTACCGTCAAGCAGCAGTGTTTAGTCGCGTTCATCGATCATCATCATCATCATCATGTCGGCCTTTTGGTGATCCACTCTTGGATGTAGGCCTCTTCCCTCTTCTTCCACTCCCGGCGATCTTGCGCCCGTCTCATCCAGTCATGACCTCCGTGTCGTCGAATGTCGTCCATCCAGCGTTGCGGTGGTCGGCCACGCCCTCTAGTGTCCGCTCTGGGCCTCCATTCCAAGACTCGTCTTGTCCAGCGACTCTCGTGCATTCTCGCAATGTGTGCTGCCCATGTCCACTTTTTCTTCGCTATGACAGCCATGACGTCTTTCACTTTGGTCTTATTTCTGATCCATTCGTTGCGTTTCCGGTCTCGAAGGGTGATCCCGAGCATCGCTCTCTCCATACCCAATCCCATCCACCCACCCACCCATCGATACAATGGTAGTAATCTGGACAGACCCTACACAAAGGAAGGAATATGGCACTTTCACTAAACTAACATCTTTCGTCGGTGATAGTGATAGTGCACTACCTCGTAACGAACGAATTCATTAAGATGCAAAATACACCTTAGTACGCAATCCACAAGGCACGTTTTGCAACCAATTGAATTTGTTAGTTGCGCGGTTGCAGTATCAACGACGATGTAACATTTAACAAATTTATTTATGATTTTTGCCAACCTTATTATTATTACTCTGAATAACTTTAAGGTTCTCGGAACTTGGGTAAAGCCGTCTTGTATTTATTAAAACAAAACAATGCACCATCGTTTATTGATTAAGTGCATGGCGCACACGTGACGTGGCGAAAGGGTGTTATGCAAAACAGAACTAGTTTAATTAATATAAGAAAAAAAAGGAAAATACACAAAAAACACAGCTAAACATGAAATGATTAATCAAACATTTTTACTAGAAATATTTTAAAATAAATGAACGTAAATACTTAGATTTGGACAAACTAAAACTCATGTTTCCGGTATCTCATGTAATATAAACCGTACAATATCTACAAAACAGAAAAATTACATGACAATTAATAAAAAAAAACATTAAATACAAATTGCAGCAACGTACAGATAAATATGCGTCTAGAATCGTTAATATAGAATAATATTGATGCAAACTGCATTCATGCTTAGCTATCAAACTATATAATTCGCAGAAATGGACGTTGTATTGCAAATGTAGGAGGGATCACTAAAACTAATAAGTAAATAATTAAAAAAAGATGCTAACAGGGTTTGGTCTCTAGAAAGGATGGTTGAAAGAAGAGTTACAAAAAAGATATACAAGAGATATAAGAAATATACTCGATGTATGAATGTGGAAGAAGCTAAAGAAATTTGTCAAGATCGTAGCAAATGGAAAGAAGTGGTCTCTGCCTACCCCTCTGGGAAACAGGCGTGATTTAATGTATGTATGTATGTATGTGCGTTGATCATTTTCGCGATTTACTGAATAAGGGCCAAATCAAAAGCACCCGAAACAGACGTACGAGCATGAAGAGATTGATGAATGTAGAGGAAGCAAAAATTTATGTTTAGACATTAGCTATCTCATGAATCATGATATTGAGTCAGACTGGATACTGTTTTTCGTTAGTCTTGATTACAACGTAACGTGCGAACGAATCTTTCTCATTTAAAATTTACATGTAACATGAAAAAAAACGTTTCTTAGATTTAACAGACTGGTTCACTCATGCATGATGCGTATTGAAGTAATATTGAATTGATGTTAAGTGGTTATTTATGTTTTATGCTCCATATAGTTTGATTGATTGATAAAGTCACAAGTATATGATCGCTATTGTACCTTGTCGCTTTCATCGTAAACTATTTAGTTCACTGACTGACTTAGCTGAGCTGATTCGTCTTGTCTCTTGTAATCCTCCGACAAAATAAAAAAATGCATGCAACATGCTTTGCCTTTATCTGCCTTTGTGACATTTGCATCTGACAGAGAGTGGCAAAGCATAGTGGGTTAAAATTTAAAAGGTTAGGCTGTGACTTTAGTACACCACAGAGTAACAGAATACTTGTATTCCGAAGTCTGACAGACAGTCCAAAATCAGATGAACGTATACATATCAAATGATTTGCCTGTCTGCAATATTCTTACGGCCCGCTTTATAACTGTCGCTCACCACGCTTCTACACATTATCAGTTGTCAAACGACAGTTCAAGATAGGCCGACCGCCAAGTGAGGACGATCGTCCGGCCGCCTGCAGACCACCCGCAAATGTACAGCGAACTGTTCGAAGAAATCGTTAGGATGGTGGGGTTATTATGACTGCACCTTAGAGTCAGTTAATAACGATTAAGTCGTTCCATCCGACTTTGAAAATGGAACGATTTTATTGTCTCTGGCGTTACTCAGTGTACGGAATAATAATAAGGACAATCATAATACCACTGGTTGTATTAAGTGATTATTATGACATTCAATAAATCACCATAACACAAAGTTGAGGATATGGTTAAATTATTAATTATTTATTTAAATATATTAATTACGATGCGAGTTAAGGAAAACTGCGGGCCTTTAATACATGGGTGTGTCACTTGTTAAAGTAAATTGTCAAAATATTTTTCCTTATAACCTGATAACATTTTATCCGTAATATAAAATGCCAAAATGGTGTAAATACCCGATTTCTATTCTACTCGGTAAACCCTAATTGCTTTTGACATGTTGTCGTATTGTTTGCAACTCGGCCGCTTTCAAGTAAATAAGAGCTGTTAGCCGAAAAGAGCCCCTGTTTCACAAAAGTTTGTTAAAATTAATGTCGCCTTAAGTCGTTTGCATTCACTTTCAATATGAAAGCGGCAGGTTTTCTAGTGGGACATTAGTACTAATAAACGTTTGTGCAACTGAGTGAAACGTCAGTGGTGTCTCTGTCATGATCTCACCCACAAGTCCTGCAATGTAACTACATACATACATACATTAAAATCACGCCTGTTTCCCAGAGGGGTAGGCAGAGACCACTTCACACACGAGAAAATACATAACTAGTTCCTTAAAGCCTTCTAAAGCAATGTGTTAAAAATATACTATAGTATATATTTAAGACATTGCTTTACTATACTATGCTGTAGGTTATAGGCCTACTATTGACATTTTCAACTAGTCCCCATACTCCATACTAATAATTGGGGTCGTAGTGAAAAGGGTTTAAGTCTTCTGAATATCAAGTGAAAAAAGGTTTAAGTCTAATATACTCCGTTCATGTATATACCCTTTCTTATTACGAGTTAAGTCGACTTGTACGGTCGGCAAAGAAAGTGGTTAACCAGTTTTGACAAAAGTTTCTGTGAAATGGTAGACCACATTTTTGGTGACTGTAGTCTTTTTCACCAGAACCTCAGTGAAAGTAAGTCGATTTGTTTGTTACGCTTCCTTATCTTAACAACTGATCCGATTTTAAATTGGATATGAACCTTGAACTCCACTAATGTCCAGCAGCGGCCGCCTTTCGGCTAAAATGAGAATTTTGATTAACGCCAAACAGCAGTGTGAAGTTCGCATTGTTGTGTTCCGGTTTGGGGATAAGACAGCCGGTGAAATGACTAGCATAGAGGCATTCCATCTTGGTCCTCAGGGTTGGCAATGCATTTGCAGTCTTAGGATTGCATTGCAGTCTTGTGAAAGCGAATGTCTGTCACAGTTTCCACTTACCATCAAGTGGCCTGTATGCTCGTTTGTCTTCTCAATGCTATAAAAAAAAAGTAATTAAAATAACTGTCTAAATTACAATTGTAGAAACACGGCCCTTAAATACTCGTACTAATTTATTTATCGCATAAGGATGTAGACACAAAAATGTAGAATTAGTACTGATGAACTAAACAAGCTGAATGAGCAATTTAAACCAATCATCGGCGAACGCGCCGCTTCGCGTCCATTCATTCAAAAAAAAAAACTGTATTCGAAATTCAAAATTTTTAAAAAGTAGTATTGTCACTTACGCCCTTATGCGTTTTTTATTTAATTGTAATCGGACTAATATTATAAATGCGTAAGTTTGTGTGTGTTCGGCTGGGAGGATTTGGGTAAGATTTGGAATGGAGATAGCTTATACCTTGGAGTAATAGATAAACTACTGGTTATGCCGTTCCCGCAAGAATAAGAATAATCGGAACTTCGCGGATGAAGTCGCGGGCTGGTTATTTATAAAGTTCGCTTGTATTTGTAGCTTATTTATTAAAGTAAAGATACTCATACAGTACCTATTGGATAACCTTATTAGCAGGAGATAGCAAAACAATTCCTTCATTAATTAAAACGTTTATTATTCCCCGCTGTGAACAAACAAGTATTTACAAATGGAAATAACCTCAAAAACTGACATACAAGCCTCTTTCTTGATCGCAATCACGACATAACCACAACAAGTTCCCTTATGCTTCATAAGCAATACGTCCAAATGTCCCATAATTCTATGTAACATACGTGATTAGAATCAATTGAAATGATTCCAATGGCCTTGAGAGTAAAGTTCTATTTACGTTGTACTGGGTGAAGCTGAGTGTACGGCAAAGTGACCTCTGCCGCACCTGCGACCTTGACCGGCGAACTAGATCTGTCAAGACTGCGGCAAAAAAAGTTGCGTAGGCGCATTCTCAAGGATTTATGCGTTTTTCACTCAATTTTCCCTTAATCATTTAGCCGCCAAGACGCCACAGCAGTGTTAGGCCGGCCTTACACTTAGTAAGTTTACTATTTTTTTTTATGGCATAGAGAAGACAAACGGGCACACAGGCCACCTGATGGTAAGTGGTAACTGTGACCCATAATATACATTTGCATTCACAAGACTGCCATACAATCCTAAGACTGCAAATGCGTTGCCAACCCTGAGGACTAAGAAGGAATGCCTCTATGCTAGTCATTTCACCGGCTGTCTTATCCCCAAACCGGAACACAACAATGCGAACACTGCTGTTTGGCGGTAGGTTAATGGATAAGATGGTGGTAGCGATCCGGACTAAGATAGAAATATTTTTTTCTCATTCTAACAGATAGCCGTGTCCCTAATGTCCCTATCTTACGTAAGTAAAACTTACAGGTGTAAGGCCGGCCTTATGGCTTGACAGCCGCTATATTATCACCTTCATTATACTGCAGGCCTAGTATGATTGCGTTTAAAGCGTGACAAAATGAGGATAAAGCATCCGTCACTTTAAATTTTATTAAAGGAAATTTTATCCACTTTTTGTCACTCAATAAACTCAGGCATATTAGGCGTGACGAGCTGAAACAATGCAGTCAAGTTGACCGTATAGGGAGGTGACCCCAGAAGTTAAAAAAAAACAGAATGAAAGTGAAAAAAATAACTAGTCATTTTGGATTATACATATTATTATACAACTTGACTACCAACTGGAGTCCTATATAATACTCGTAGTATATTATGGATAGGTATTTCTCACTCCACAGTTACGTTGAGTTTCGTTTTCATTTTGCTTCGGGATCCTTTCGCTAGAAATTCTCTGATTCTTCAACCATACATACGCGTGGACAATGTTTATATTCAGAATGTTTATACCCCACGACACGATCTTCACGCTTAGTTACATCTAATTCTCTGGATTAATCAGTCATCGGTCATTGACATTCGTAGGACAAAAATAAGGCACCTATGTCTTCTTAACTGACGGACAAAACACAGCCTAAACTGCTGTATTTTGGAGTTTATATTACTTGGGTGCTCTACTACACTAACGGTTTTTTGAAAATCAAAATTAATAGTAATTCTACGCAGGGCTGCTGCTTCCTCTAAAATTTTGTTTAGCCTGTTTCGTTCGGTTCTTTTGGCTTTGCGAAGTCAAAGAAAAACGCATACTTTAGCGGTAGTCGTAGCGAGCACAGTAATGCAGACTATTGAATTGCATGATGATGTTATGTAATGCAATAAAACTGTTGTCGTCATTGGCTAACGAGAGGAATCAAACCAGATGACTGTGTTTGGAGTGATCGATGCGCGGCAGTTACGTTTACAGTCTTCTAGATCTAGATTGTTGACACAACTCAATAGTGTTTGAATCCGTAGAGCATTTTTACAACGTAATAAAGATAGTATACTCATTTATACGACGACTTTAGTCTGAACATGTGAATCATACAAATTCTCGGTATTTCAATAAAATTTCAATCATTGTCACGTTTACGAATCGCCTTAACTATTCAAAAACGTGTTCTAAATCTGTTGCAAAACCCCCTAAAATATACTCAACAATAATACCTAACAACTCGGTTGTGTAATAAAATTGAAATAAATAATAATTAAGGCGGAAAAAAGTAACATCACTACTCAGCATCTTGACCACGTTATTGTCGACAGATAAAATACATGTACGTATTGCAAAACCAGTCGGCGTCTTCGTTAATAAAAATAATCACGAACAAAATAAACATTACCAGTTTATGTCAGGATTGCATCCTTCAATGACATTTCCACCAATACGTGCTGCGTTTGCCGAACACCTTCCAAAATTATTGCCGGCGCGCTACAAGTACTTAAATAAGTGTCTTAAAATTGTGCAAACAATTTATTGGTGTTTTTAAAGTACGGTGAAAAATAGCCCTAGCCAAATACCAAACGCTACTATAGTTTGGCCGTTCTACAAGGGCCGCTGTCATCTTAGTACAAAAAATATGTGTTTGAGGTTATTTTTTGTACTAAGATGACAGCTATCAAATCGGCCCTCTTAGAGCGACCAAACTGTAACATTTTTCTTTTCTATGCAAACTAAAACTCAAAACGTATGTGGGATGATATTCTCGTGCGTACCGATAGCACACATGGTCAACTGTCATGTCAAAGTACTATACATTGCAAGTTTAATTACAGCTTGTAAAAAAAACTCCGTCGCACCAAGCTGCCCCATATTTCACCATCCTGACAATGACAGGTGACAGGTGACATTTCAGTGCACGTGGCGCAACTTATACGAGACCCACTGATGTATCAGACTGTTAACTTTGCAATGTATATCGAATTGTCACTTGTCACATGTCATTGTCAAAGTGGTGAAATAGGGGCCTGCTCGCGCAGGCTTTAAGTCGTGCGAGTCTGCGCGTGCACATTTCTTCGATTGCCGATACCTCGCAGACCTTCAGCGTGGATGATGTATGTGTGTTATGTATGTGCTCGCTATTACCCCACATAGTCAAGGTGGCTCGCTAGGTGCCGCCTGCGGCGGCGCTTGTTCTCTGGGAAGTAGGACGATCGATTTATTGTCTGCCTACGACTCTCGAGAAAGGTGATAGACAATTATGTATTTATTTATTTATGTTATTGTTTTGATTATTCAATTGCCATCCGAAGTGAGAACAATTTTCAAACGAATATGAAACCCTTTCAATTTATAATATGGTACGCATTTTACTTTTAAATTGGTTAACTTAACAAAAACCTTATAGGGTAGAAGTGCCGGTTTAGGGCATCTTGGCATTGTTTTTGGCCACTCTAAATTTTAACTAACATGTAAAGCATTATGAAATTAGAAAATTATTTTTATATATACATACATACAGGCAGTCTTAGTTGCCTTTTACGATATACACGGGAAGACACTGTTTTATCTTTATATTAATCTCCAGTCTTAACTGTTTATGAATATTATTTCTAATAACGGGTTGGCTTAAAGTAATGAGAAGGTATTCAATTGACAATAGCAGGCAAAAAAATAATACAAAAAGAATTTTGACAGCTATAATAAATAGAAAATATGTCAATTATTGTTAAAAAGGCAAATAATGATTAGCTGTGTTAATAAAAAATGTCCACAAGGAAGTCATTACGTGAACATGTCTATCGCCTACTTGGACGACGTGAAAAATCTGAAGTGGTCTCTCACTTCAAAGCTGAAATGTATCTCCACCTACAATTTAATGTTTGATCCAGCGGTGGGAATTTGGTATTAGGACTAAATATTTACCAAAAACGGGAAGATCACCCATTCTTAATCATTGAAACCGGAGGAAAATGGCAAAGTTTGCACAAAACAAAGTGGATGAGTCCCAGATAAGTTAGCTGTAAAATATGCTGTTTCCCGTTGGTGAGTAAGGAATATTTTAAAGAAATACAATGTTCTACACTTAAAGCGTCAAAAATCACTCAAATATTCCGACATACAGCTTGAAGAAATTCCAAGAAGTGCAAGAAGTTGCGAAGAAAGTATCACTATGCAGGGAGCACCCAGAATTGACTAAAAAAGCGTGACGTTCATTTCGTATCGAAGGATTCAAACCGTCCGAACGTCGGTGTAGCTCGTCCAATGGAGGATTTTTTGGTAATTCTCAGTAGACTAGTTTACAGTGATGGGCCGGAAGCGAAATCACATACACAGTTGAAGCGCCGGGTATAAAAGCAAAGAATTAATTGAAAAAATAAAAAAAGATGTTGTCCAACGTACCTATGATGAAAACGGTAAGAAGAAAGCTGCGAATTTTTTTAAATGGGCGAGGTTTTCTATTTTATAATGATTGATTATCATGCTGGTTTTAGTTTATTTGTATATGATAAAAAGCTATATAACCTAAACAAGTAAGTAATTTAATAAAAAAAAATGAGAATAAATTTTTCTCATTACTTTAAGCCAACCCGTTAAACCCCCTTGCAAAGACAACGAGCACTTGGTCCCACTCCCACATCACTCATCCAAATGGTCTAAACATACTGTAACTAAATGTAAATTAACGCTTTAGCATGCTATGTAAACTATCATTATTTGTATAGAACCATAATTTTTCTTCATAAACAATATTGTTTTTATATTGTGGCATGAAATCTTATTTAGCTATAACTATAACTAAAAGTATAATGAAAGTACTTGAAAAAATCGAAAGTGCCCATTTTCTTCGCAACCGTATTTTTGCGGCTATTTGTTTTAAGTAAAACTAATTAGTAAAAAATGTAAATCATTAGATAATTACGCTTTTGATCTCGGTATGTAATTAAAGAGTCATTGACCCTCGATTGAACACATGTTTGTAAACAAAGGTGTTTAATGACAGATGACGCAATCCTGCGTGCTGGTTTCAAATTGGTTTATATTTATAGAACTACAAAATTATTATTAACACAGGCTTATTGCTTATCATTATTATTGCTTTTTCCTCGAGAACTAACCAAATTTTCGTGTTTAAACTATTCTATACTAGCTTTTGCCCGCGACTCCGTCCGCGTGGAACTCATTATATCGTGGCTTCATACTAATTTTCATTTTGGGATGAATTTCTTCGACCAAAGGATCATGGGCACTTTTGTATGGAAATTGGGTGTGGCATCAACAGAATTGAATCCTTTACATTTAAAATGTAAATAGTTAAAACATCATTTCTTACTATAGCCGCAAATACCTAGCTTATCGGAGAATAAAAATATGGGCACTTGAAAACAAGATAATAATACAGTCTATAATTATAAACTTTAGCTAAATAAATAACAAAGTAAAGAATTTTCTTAGAATCAGAGCGTTGTTTTGTTGTACAGAATACACAATTTTTAAGATACATTACACAACAATCGACCTCTGTGTAACTCTTTTCAGTTAAGTTACTTAGGTTATGTTGATGATATAGTGTTATAATCAAATACCCTAAACCCAGTTCTATAATTATCCGTCACAATACTATAATTTCCAATGTTTCTATGGACTATATCATCAACATAATCTTGTTTTCAAGTGCCCATATTTTTGTTCTCCGGTGAGCTAGGTATTTGCGGCTATATTAAGAAATTACGTTTTAACTAATTCCTTTTTAATGATGTAGGTTTAAATTTTGTTGGTGCCACACCCAATTTGCCCATGATCCTTTCACCTAAATCGGTTCAGCGGTTTAAGCGTGAAGAGGTAACAGACAGACAGACACACACGCTTTCGCATTTATAATATTAATATGGATGTTAATTCAAATGCGTTCAGTCGTTTTTGCAAAATTGAGCGACCAACAACCACATATTTTTATCAGCTTTCACGTATAAATAAATATATTATTACTAGCGACCCGCTCTCGCTTCGCTTCGGTTTATTTGAGTTTTCTATAACACACGTACATAAAACAAAATTTATTATACATAAAAACCTTCCTCTTAAATCACTCTATCTACTAAAAAAAACCGCATCAAAATCCGTTACGTAGTTTTAAAGATCTAAGCATACATAGGGACAGACAGCGGGAAGCGACTTTGTTTTATACTATGTAATGTACCTAGTGATAATTAAGGTTTGAGAATCAGATATTTTTTTACAATTGTGTTCTCTTGTAAAATTACAATATGTGGTAGATCTTATTTCCATGACAGTAATAAAAACAATACGATAACGTCGATAACATGTCAAAAGCAATGTAGACATAGTTGAATGACCCTCGTGTAATAAAAAAACAAAGATTTTGTTTTTGACGTGACAACGTCTTAAATTAGGTTGCGGCTGGGAGTCACCTTATGAAAAAGTGTAACGCTCGGTAACGTTACGATGAGTCACCGAACGAGAGAGAGGCCCGCCGAATGCCTTGCGTCTCTCTCCCACTCAACTATGATCGGTCTGCCGCGCGCGCAGCACTAGAGAATTAGGCGCATTGAATCGGCGCATGCTTGTGTCTCTGTCTTTGTCTTTCTCGAACGTTCTTGGCGTTGGAAAAACAAGAAAGCGTCATAATACAAGTTCACACGTGTGGTTAAAGTATCGTCAGCTGTGTCTGTAGTGAAAATGTGGAGTGTTTAGATTCGTCATTTACAACAACTACAACAATAAAGGTAAATAATTGTACACTGATATTTCATTATCGTAAACTATGATTGATTGATTAATTGTTAGATTGACACAAAAGTTGAGAAACTGAGTTTATAGGTTATGTCATACTATTGATAAATGTTGATAGTGTTAAGTAAATTATTAGTTTAAAATTAATTAATTAATTAATTATTATTTTACAAATTTTCATTAATTTCAAATTTATTTAGCAAAAATTTGAACCTTCGATCTGAATAAATGTTTTGATTTTCGAATTGATTCTTTAAAATTACAAATATTAAGAAAAAGTGGCTGATATAAGAAAACTTGATTTAAACTGTGTTGAGCAAGAATTTTAACATCTAATTTAAGTAAATGTTTTAATTTTCAACTTCATCATTTACAATTACAAATTTTAATTAATTTCAAATTTATTTAGCAAAAATTTGAACCTTCGATCTGAATAAGTGTTTTGATTTTCAAATTGATTCTTTAAAATTAAAAATTCATCCATTCAATTTCAAATGTTCAACAGGAATCACCACTCTCAAAACAATGGAAACGGACGAGCAAATGCCTTCAACTTCCAGTACCTATCCTCAACAAAATCACTCAAATAGGAATTAGTTAAGTTTAAGTTTACATGTACAATGTTTTAGTAAACAAAATATATTTCTATAGTTAAAATTTGTGCAATTCTTATTTTCATTCAATTCCTTGTTCCTATTGTGCAATTTAATTATATTCATATCAATAAATATTCTACCGAGAAAAAGACGTTGTCACGTAAAATCTTCGCCCGTAAAACCGACTTTACAGGCAACCAGTTTTTTTTTAATCCTTACATATATATTAAAATGAAAAATGTGTTTGTTCAGGAGTCCTTCTTTTACCCTTTATCGAAATAATTCGTAGGTACTGAGATAGATAAAGAAGTAAAGAGCCAGAAAGACGGGATAGGGTGATTTAGCCGGTTTTCGTCCAGTTAGTGGAGTTGCCAGCTTTGGAGGACCCAAATAAAATGTTTAAGTAATAAAATGTAAATGCATTATATTTATTTTTAGTGCTCATATACTCTATTTTAAGTTTAGATATAGCATGAAGTTGTAATCTTAACTGTTTTTTTTATAAAAAATGATAATGATGAAAGTATGGATTTTACTAGTTTTCGTCCGAAAATGTTGGTTTCCGTCCTAATGTTATCTAGTTTTCGACCACTGTATTTGGGGTATAGTTTAAAGCCATCAAATCAAATACCAGACTTTTAGGTAGCAGTACTTTTAATAAACAAATTTCACATTTTGGTTTTTTAATTGTTACAGGACATATTCGCAAATAATTCGTAAGGTATATATTTTGGCAGGAGTGGATGTGGATGAGTGGATGGACTCTTCGGAGTAAGATGCAGTTTTCTTTCTTGGATTTTTCCCAATGAAGTCATCTACAAAGAAAATAACGAGCTATAAAAAAAAACTATAAAACTGAGCTATAAATAGCTTTTCTTTGTAATTGGGTTTTTTTTTCATTTTCTAACAAATTAAATATTATTTTAAAGAGAAACAAATAAAATAAATTTTACTGTCCGAAAACTTGTAAAGTGTATAGAAGCAGTTTTTAGTTTTCGTCCCCTGCAATTCAAGCAAATGGACGATAATATAATCAGCATAGGAGTAGTTTTTAGTTTTCGTCCACACCCATTAAAGCATGTGGACGGAAATATATTCAATATTTACAACAGTTTTCAGTTTTCGTCCACATATTCAGGATATTATTTTACCCACGCAACACTGACAAAAGAGTGGACGAAAATTGAATATCGAATCATGTAACCACTAAAGATCATTTCGCATTAAACACAAAGTAAAATCTTAACATTGTTGGATATTTTCATGATACCAAATATCATCTGACATTTTAGTTTTCGTCCAGGCGGACGGAAAACTAGATTTTTTGCAGTTTACGTTATTTAGTATTAGTCCGCTAAAATTTTATATGTTTACCGTTAATAATATAAGATTACGACATTAATTTAAGTTAATTATGTTCAAAATAAGTCTTATGCACCAGAACATTTATCACAAATGCGTAAATAACAGTAAAAACTCACCGTGAAATCTCTTGCTGGGACTATTTTTCGAGCACCGCGATGACATGCTCGTCGCACGAAATCAAACCGACAACTGCCGTATTTTTTTTTAGAGTCTCAACACGTCCTGTAATATTTTTAGGTTGGTAGGAATGATGCTTTGTTACTAAAGGGCGCGACTAGTTCAAACTTGCGCGATGACAGCTTTTTGTATATCTATTCTGTGCTTATGATCAAAACTACTCTGCGTACTGGACGAAAACTGGAACAGGACGGCAAACCGGCGAAGTCACCATTATTTCAAGAAATTGCAAAGTACACGCAGAAAAAGATGTTTTTTTTATTGCCCTACGTTAAACTCATTAATCATCATCGCCTTATGGAGTGAAACAGTACCCATAGGCTGCGGCTCCACTGAGGCGGAGATGAGCGGAGCTGTGCCAATATTAACCAATAGAATCTAAACTAACGTGCGCAAGGCGCGCTCGACGTGACCGCATGCGCCTTCTATTGGTTAATATTGGCACAGCTCCGCTCCGCTCCGCTCCGCTCATCTCCGCCTCAGTGGAGCCGCACCCTTACTATGGGTTACAATTAACGTACTCGCTAGCGGGTCGAAGCTCTGTCCCTCGCAGTCGCAGACCCCGCGTGTATTCTTATAGAGTGCAAGGGACAGAGCATTCGACTCCCTAGCGAGTACGGCAATTGTAACTCATGGTAATGGTACTGGCTGCATTAGTTCAAGAAATTACAAAGTTCACGTAGAAAAAGCTGGCTCATTTCTTGCCCTACGTTAAACTCTTTAATCACCATCGCCTTATAGCGAAAGTGATTAAAATCGGTTAAACAGACGCCCGACCAGCGTCGCGTTTCAGCGAATTCGCAGAAATGACAGAGGAACTTTACACTCGCATAACAATTACTGGGACAAACTTTGTTTAATTAGAACTACGTTAAATTGCTCTACAGTTACTCATGCGCTTAGGAATTTGTTAAGCACTAACTAGGTACGTTAATTTCAGAATTAAAGTTTAATTACTTTTTACATTATACTTGACTACTTATAAATTGAATGCACGTCAATTACTTGACCCAATAATATATCTTTTTGAGTGAAATCTAGTACCTGGGTATAACTAGTCACGTTAAGAAAAGGTTCCTCACTTTTGGAGCGTTGAAATAGAGTCGAAAAGTGACGAACCTTTTTTTATCGTGACTATACCTACCTATACATACACAGCGGTTTAAGAGCATTACAAAGCTTTATTCAGAACGAGCTTATACCCGTGACTTTATCCGCGTCGATATCTATTACCGTTCTTCCATCGGAACTTTTAAAATTACTGCGAAGCAGCCAATTTGTTAATTAGGAATATTAAGCTATAAGTCCAGCAGTCGCGAAAGAGTAATAAACTAAACTAACACACGCATTTTTTTTATTAATAATATTAATTAGATTAATATTATTATTTCAAACCAAGATATTAAAATAACCTGATCAAAAACCATTAAATACGCCACACTGCATGACTCCTAGTTGAATCTATAGTAGAGCATAAATGGTCGTAGGGAAATACTGCATGCAAAACTGGCAAAATTAATTAAAATACATGTTTACGAGTGCCTACCTCAACCTGGCGGCTTGGCGTCTCGACGGGTTTGGAACAGGAAAGTCCAATGAATGGGTTCTGGGAAAGTCCCGCGGGAGAATCTGACGCAACACGGTAGGTATACCCACGACTGGTCATTAAAAGATTACATACACACATACATACACATACATAAACACGCCTTTATTCCCAGAGTGGGGTAGGCAGAGCTACAGAATTACCAACAACTCTAAAAACTTGTTGATAATTCTGTAACCACATTTTGCACACTTGTCTTAGGTTAAGATATTTACCAGTGTATTAGTGACAGGTTGCAAGCCCATCGCCTAACAGTACTATACGCCTTTATTCCCTTAGCCGACTCTTACGACATCCACGGGAAGATATGGAGTGGCACTATTCTAACCCGGCAACCACACGGGTAAAATAAATAAAAAATAAAAGAATATCTATAATATTAAAAGATTCTCTCAAAGAAACCTTTTCGTAGTTTTTTTTCAAAGTCACTGTCAGCTTATCAAGTCCAATCCAATGAGTCCCAATACGGTGGGTCTACGTTGAGCATCGTGGAGATCCTGTCGCCACCTTCCGTCTCCATCAGATCAGATCAAAGGTGCCATATTATTGTCTTCTCATCGAAGTTACGTGAGTTGACCAAATTTCAGCTCAATCGATTTCCGGGACGTGGGTCAAATCTTACGTGCAAGATTTGACCCGAACATACATACTCACGAACATATACATAGATACGTTGCAAGTTAATAAAAAGCTCATAAACATACCAATATTGTCAATATCTAGATGACGCGAAGCTTCATTTGAAACGGCTGAAATTCCAGCTCATGATGTACATAATTGGTTTGTTTTTCGACGTACACAGTCAAAGTAAAAAAATATGGGAAAACACAACTCAAAATATGCCCCAATGCACCTATTAATATATACTATATAAATATATTGAGTATATATATACTGCAGTGTAAGAAGAACTTCATAACACAACACATTTATTTATGAATTGATTCTTCCGATACATATGTTTACTCGTATGGCGATGTTAGGTTAGATCACTTTGTATTAATACTTTAGCTACAATGCATTTACTGATAATGTAAGTGGTACCTGTTTATGCACTGATTGACTTCTGCAGCTCAATGCATTGAAAAAAAGCTCCAAATTCACATACCCATTAAAAAAGTATCATTAGAAAAATTGTTAACTCCAATCCAATGTCCAATCAAATGTCCACAAAAATGACAGTGCATCTAATTTCCCACCATTGTGCCTTCTAATTATGAAAGTTTCCCATGGAACCATGGAATCAATGTGTGTTTTCGTCCGGATCCATAATACAAAAGGTTTTGGATCCAGTGGATCCAAATTGTACAATTCAATAGGCCCTTTTTGTAGGTCGCCCTTTATTGTCTGCAAAGTGGCATGAATACAAGGCTTGATGGGGTAAATGCAACTGTTTCTGTTAGGTAGGTTAGAGATGTATCTAGTTTTGAACCCTGTTACAACACAATACGGTGAAAAGTAGATAAATCGCGTTGTGATCACTGTCTGACTGTGGTAATTGATGTTTTCCGCTTGCTAGAAAATGCAATTTTCATGATGGATAGCATTGTTTTTTCCTTTAAAGTATATCTCTGTTTTCGTCGAAAGGAAAATACAACACGACAACATTAAAATATTTTTGCGGGACTTTACCTCTTCTGCGTAGGTGTATGTATGTATGTATGTAAACTCATTATTGCACAATAAAAAAAAAACAATTACAAGTAAATTCGTACATAAACTTAAGATTAAAATGTACATAGGCGAACTTATCCCTTTAAGGGATCTCTTTCAGTTAACCTGACCATGATTGAGGAAACTGTACGAGGATAGGCAAGATTACAAGGATGTGCACAAAAATAAAGAAACTCATAATTCTACAGCTAAATATCCTATTTGGATTTGAGAAAAGAAAATCCAAAACGTTGTTGAGCAATGATAGACCAAAATTACAGATATGAACTTTGATCTTAGGTACAGAATTTCTGATTCTGTTGCGGAGCTAGCGTTATGAGAAAAATAAAACTATACGTCCAAAACATCGATACAAATTAAGGGTAGTAAATAAATACTTGAAGTGCTACATACATATGGTGTATTCGGCGGATTTCGGAAAAAAAAATCGACTATACCTTTATTTAACATTCAAAAAAAGCTACCATAATGATTATCCGCCGAACCCAATAGATGGCCCACACCACACTATACCACAGCGTACGCTCCTTAGAAAAAAGGCGTATGTTTCATAGAACTGCGTATTTAATAGTGACCTTATTTATTAAGAAAGATGTTAAATTTGCTGTGACTATCAAATTACGTTTACGTTATTTTGAAACGCAGTACAGTAAGAGTGTATCATTCAACGTGCAGCATGTGTCGCGTACGGGTCGCATGCTCTTGCGCAGCCTTGCGCTTTCCCCGAAGTAAACGCGCACGCGTCGGCCTTGCGGACCGATCCGATAATTGTCGCGGTGCGTTTATGAAATCAATCTGCCATGTCACTTGACTTACTTGATTTTGTTTTGATAATCATTTTGAATTTTAGGCTTGTAATTCGAAACACTAGTACCTATTGATGTTTATAAACAAGTTTTTTAGGCTAGATTACTCAAAAGTACTCAAAACCCGTAAAGGAAAACAGCAGTGTTCGCATTGTTGTGTTCCGGTTTGGGGATAAGACAGCCGGTGAAATGACTAGCATAGAGGCATTCCATCTTAGCCTCAGGGTTGGCAACGCATTTGCAGTCTTAGGATTGCATTGCAGTCTTGTGATTGCGAATGTCTATGGGTCACAGTTTCCACTTACCTTTAGGTGTCCTGTGTGCTCGTTTGTCTACTCGATGCCATAAAAAAAAGGCACCTATTAATACTACCGTAAAGCTGGGTGATTACGGATTTATGGGTTACCATGGACACAACCTAAAATGAATCATATGTAAGTAATTTTATTATCAATTTAATACTTGTTCTTATTCGTAACAAGTTATGACTTATTTTAATTTTTGAGTAGGGACACACTCACCCCGTTTTACGGTACTATGAAAAACACCGAAGCTAAGTTTTGGTAGTATGTAAATACGACAAAGGAGTAATTCGGGCTGTAACAAATTGGAATACCTACCTAAGATCTAGGTTTGTTCTGTCTCTTTTCCATGATTTAATCATGAACGAAGAGTAGAAGGGACGTCGGTTTCTTGGTCACGAGGGTCAAGTGTAAGTCTATTTAATATAAAAAAATAGGCTCTTATGGTGTGGCAATGAGTTTCAACAGACTAACAAATAACCTATTAATAAAATTGCTGACCGGAATGAGCAGTCCAAGCAATGACACATGCCGTTAATGATTCAACGGAACAGCTGATAACGCTAATGACATAAGTGCTTGCCGATGAACATTGTCGTTAAACAGTGTGATAGAAAATCGTTTTCACAACACAATGCAATATAGACTATCAGGCTTAACTCTCCTCTATACATGATATATGTATTATTATTAGAGAACGCCGACTATTCGGCAACCATTTATAGTCGGTTAAAGTCGGCGACAAGTCGGCAAAAAAATTTACTAAATGAAATAGGATATAAAAAGAAATTTTAATATTTAATTTAATTTATATTTATTGTTTATTAAGTCATGTAGCACGCCGGCGAAATAATAACGTAAACAAAACTGCCAACACAGAGGCTATTTTGCTTAACGCACTCGCAATCGCAATTGTTTTCATTTTGAAAATCGAAGGCTTGTCTGCATACAAAATGAAAACAATTGTTCCGCTTTGAAGCCAATTGAGATTGCAAATGCGTTAAGCAATAGCGACGCTGGTCAAAACATGAACGCGAGACAAATGACGTGGGTGATGAAGCGAAAGGAACGTTTCCGATTGCACCCGAACTTAGCTAAAAACCTACGATCGGCATTGCCGACTAGTCGGCCGATTAATCGGCAATTCAAGAACCGATTAGTTGGCCGACTGGCTAGTCGGCAAAATCCGTAGTCTCTAATAATTATTTTAAAAAGTCACGTTTCCAGCTGAATCAGCGAATAAGGAATATCCATGATTTTTTTTCACAGCTTTAGTAAAAGCTGATTCATGCAACAGAGAGGTGAAAAAAATAATTGAATTGCAATAAAAATAACCAATGTATAAGCCAACAAAGATTAGTTCCTATCTCTTTCTAGCAAAACAGAATTTAATGTGAGGTTTATTATGGCCGTCATGTTACAATGACGTTAAAGTGCAGTTCGGATCTCTCTGTCTAATTAACAGTTTAAAATGCTTGTATCATCCGCATTTCTTGACCGATTTGAATTTGAATTTGACTTTTGGTCATATCTTGTAAAATCGGGAAAATTTAGAGCAAAATGTGGCCTCTAGTTGCATTATTTACCAGAAAACGGCTGTTTAAGGCAAAAAAAGATGCATTTTGAGGTTATAAAACTGTTTACTCAATAAAACAAGTAAGGTGGTAAGGTAAAAGCTCCTATTATGGACAGTGCTCCAGTTATGAACAATTCCATAAATATAAGTCTCTGAGATTGATAATGCTTTTAGCACAATTAGATTATATTAAATTATTCGGGATTACTACTATTAGAATAAAATGTTTAGTATTGATATAGTTTTCATTTAAAAAAATGATAGTGTTCATCACTGGAGCCTTGTCCATAATAGGTGCTTTTACCTTATAGACTTTGGGTCCAAATGGCTTGCTAGAGCAAACCTATCGAATTCTAACATTGTATTTGGCAAGTGTCGTATTACGTTAAATGTACTTGTTCTAGAAACTCGTTGACTAATGAGTTTCTGCCTTCCCAAGATGGCGATGGCGGTGGTTTAGCCGTGACCCAAGTTTGGAGCCATTTAAAAGAAACACTATTAACCTTTGGATATAATGGTCTATTCATATAATAACATCAAAGACATTATAAATTTGTCAAGATCGTAGCAAGTGGAAAGAAGTGGTCTCTGCCTACCCCTCTGGGAAACAGGCGTGATTTAATGTATGTATGTATGTAGACATTATAAACAAATAAATTCTTGAATCGGGCGGACTGCGCCGAGCGTACGCCGGATGTACAGTGGCGCCCTCATTACTATTATTGTGTTTTCTAATAAACTAAAGTATTTTCTTGAAATTAAGACTACGCCGAGCGTAAACCGGATGTACAGTGGCGCCCTCATTACTTTTATTGTGTTTTCTAATTAACTAAAGAATTTCCTTGGAACCAAACAAAATGTGTTTGTAGCGCAAGTATAAACACAACTTATAGGGTATATCATATAGTTTAATAACAATTCACCTTCGAGATATTAACTTAACGAAAAAAAGTGGCCACCTTTTCCCGTTAAGCTGACTACTCAAAGGGTAATTGTTATTAAAGTTTGTTACGTATCCCATAAATTGTGTTTATACTTGCGCTACAAACACATTTTGTTTGGTTCCAAGGAAATTCTTTACTTAATTAGAAAACCCAATAATAGTAATGAGGGCGCCACTGGACGCTCGGCGTTTGCTCGGCGCAGTCTTAAGCGATAGGTTTTTGTACTGCAAATGAAAATACAATATTACATAGTTTAATAGCAATTCACCTTCGAGTTATTAACTTAACGAAAAAAAGTGGCCACCTTTTCCCGTTAAGCAGACTACTCAAAGGGTAATTGTTATTAAAATTTGTTACGTATCCCATAAATTGTTTTTTTCCTTGCGCTACAAAAACGTATCGTCTGATTGCAAGGAAATTCTTTATTTAATTAGAAAACACAATAATAACCCTTGCGTATACAAATGCAAAACAAAAACAATTTAGATATTAACTCATTCTCGTCTTTTGGTGCTCAAACCGACAAACACTGCTAGATCAAAACAGTAGTAAGTCAAAATACAACTGTATTTTAAAATCAACTTTAATACAACGTCTATGAACTTGAAACAAAACTAGCAAGGATTTTGACTTAATACTGTTTTGATCTAGCATATTAACTATTAAATCTGTTGGAACGAGTGATTAAAAAAGGACTTAATATTAACGGTTTAGTGCCAATCCGTTGGCCTGTCATTAAAAAAAACCAATCAAACAATGAACTTTAAGCTTAGGCACTAAGATTTAAAGAAGCGTGTTTTAATTTGCAAGTGCAATTCGGCGTAAACAAGCCGGTTTAGCGATAATGACGCGCGTTATTCTTTAACAAACGAATATAAAAACGATATCGAATTTACCGTTGATCCATATTATTTTGACATCTAAAAACTAAGCGATTACTTTATATCGGAAGTCAAATTGTGTTGGTCATATTTTAAATTGTTTACAGTTTTAGTAGAGAATTGTATCACGATAAGCGAAGCAATAAAAACGCTTCTCAGTACCGTTGTTTCGATTGCTACGTTTTTTTTTTAAAATACGTAATTGACGAATATACTTATCTTATAGGCTATCAACTCTTTGATAGTGAAATACAGTAAAACCATGAACAAACATGTCTATACACGTCTTGACTCTACTCTAGTCCCTTTATTCATAAATAGATTTGTCCGCGCAGAAAAATAAAACAAAGCCTATGTTCATCAGGGATAATGTAGGATTCTAATGGTGAAAGAATTTTTCAAATTGGTTCAGTAGTTTCGGAGCCTATTCAATGCAAACAAACAAACAAATCTGTCCTCTTTATAATATTAGTGTAGAAGTATGAACAATAAACCTATTTTGAGCTAAAGTTGCTGTGTTCTTTTCTGTCAAATTCAAATGTTACAATAAAAGATAAGGCCAAAGCATGTTTAAAACGTACTTTAGCTATTGCGCATTTATGAAGTGGATTAGGGGTTATTCCCACCTGTTACTACCAAAAAAAAAAACCCCCAGCTGTTACCAGTGGTAACAAATTAGTGGTAACAGGTGGGAACCCAGGATTAGTATGTAATATTTCCCTAAACAACCGTACAAGTACCGTAACGAAAATGTTAAGCACTTTAATGCAATGTCATATTAATCTTCAAAGTGAACATCAAATGGCTAGCTTAGCAATGACAATGACGTTCACAATGACAAGGTTGTAAGTATGCTCAATATTTTTATTGGGTGACTCTGCAGGTACCTACAGAAGACCATCGTACACAAATTGATCTAGTCTCAAACCACCAAGGGCCTTAGCCACGACACGATGCAAGATTACTTCCACTTACTATTACTTCCACTTACCTATAAACACACTATAGTCATTTTATGTATACAATCTTAGTGAGACGGTTGAAAAATGCAAAAAAAAATGGTTTTCCATTATTCTATTACTGTATTTTGTAGATTATTGTTCAAAGAAATAGAGCGCCGATAATCTATGTTAACCTTCGAATGCGGTTATTATCTGCTTTGACTGAAGCTCGTTGTCCTAATTAGTGGTTAACTACACAATGGCTTTATACTTATTCTTAAGTGGATAAGCTCAGTTGAAAAAGTTTAAACTATACTAGTTAGTAACGTTTTACTTTCCTATCTCTCAAAATGTAGGGGATGGCAGTTGACCAAGCGGTTTATCGTAATCGCAACGCACCAGAATGTCATCCAATACATTTTAAGCGATAGAAAGAAAAACGTTAGTATCGTTTGCATTTGGCTAGGGCCACAATAGGTGCTTGTACAGCGCTTCTGTTTTCTTCATGTAGTTCGGCAATCTTCGTTTTTGTATGAAATACGAGTGACAGATATACTGTCAGTAGCGAGTGCAAGGGTGACAGCGATAGCTAGCCGAACTGTATTAAGAAGCTGGGTACATATACATACTATGTTAGTTGTTTCAAAACATTTCTATAAGGATGGTGATTACAACATGTTAGAACCAGGTAATTGTCATAAAGTTATTCATGGACATGGACACCAGGTCAAGATTTACCAGATTTCGATCTTCTGCTTAGTCCTATAAAGGTGCTTTTTGCGTGGATTTCGTCATCATGTAATTTTTATGGGTAAAATCAGGTTCTTTTGAGATTAGAGCGATTATGGTCGAGGAAAACAGTACAGGGGGCTATTATGACTTAGCTATATGCAGTCCAGTTTACACTGAGAGAACCGGACAGAGCTATACAACTGTTACAGCTCTTTCCTTTACGCTCGCCGTAAAATGAAATGCATAGCCATGTCATAATAACCCCCAAGAAAGGCCTCGTACACTTCTTACCTACAAGTACTATCAGCCAAGTAGAACCCTGACCTACCATAGAACTGTGTCACAGTGACGTTATGATTCAAGTCGTAAGAAGAGTCAACCAAATTGTTTTATAATGTCACTGTGACACCGTTCTATAGTGGGTCAGGGTTCCATTAGGCTGATAGTACATCAGCTTGTATCTTTGAGTGTGTTTCGCGTATGGATACGTGCGCATCCATACAGAATATGTGATAAAAAGGGAAGTACAAAGTAGGCACTTACGACGTGCCAAAACGCTGTTTTATTAGGAAGAGCGCCTTTTGTTTATTTACCTATCCTCTCAGTCTATTTTAATTCATAGGCCACTAACAGAACTATGTCAAAGTGACGTTATATATGAATTCTTCAGAAGTCTCTTACGATTGGAATTATCAAATCACTTTGACATAGTTCCATGGTGGCCTATGAATCCTTTGACCGATTATTGCAGCAAAACAAACAAGACGTTAAAGTGACAAAGCACTAAATTGTGCAGCTACCTACTTATAAGGCCGACCGTACTATTTATGTGGAACTTTTACCTTCGATGGACTAAGCAACGTTAACGTAAAGTCATAGTTAAAATGTGTATGGCGACTGACGATGTTGTACTACAGACCATAACCTATCTCTGTGCCAAATTTCATCGAGATCTGCTCAGCCGATCTGGCGTGATTTAGTTACATACACCCAAACTTTCGCATTTATAAAAAGTAAGGTCAGGTGTGGTTGCCGGATTACAATAGTGCCAATCCGTGTCCTCCCGCGGATGTCGTAAAAGCCGACTAAGGGAATAGTACTGTTAGGCGATGGGCTTGCCACTTGTCAATACACTGGTAAACATCTTAGCCTAAGTGTGCAAAATGTGGTTACAGAATTAACAACAAGTTTTTAGAGTTGTTTGGAAATTCTGTAGCTCTGCCTACCCCACTTTAGGAATAAAGGCGTGAGTTTATGTATGTATGTAGTAAGGTAAGATACGATCATTTTAGAAGCAAGATGCCCTAACTCGAAATTGAGGAGGATTCATTCGCAGTTCAATGTTTAAGATGCGTAAAGTTCTAAGTATGTTGGTTGTGGCTGCAACTTTATCTGTTTAATATTTTTCAAGTATCTAGTAGTAGTTAACATGAATGGTAATAGTTCTGGTGTGTGGTAGGTCAACAAGTATCCTAGTTTAGGAGGAAAACGTTGATGGTAGTCTAGTGAAAGTTATCTCGAGATTTTAGCGGTCACCAGCAAAGTTTAATCGTCGGTGATACTGCACTACAGCGTAACCAACAAATTTATTATAGAGCAAAATAAACCTTGACTTCTTAGAAAAAAAGTGCGTTTTGCTCCTCATGAAAAAGTGTTACTTACGCGTTGCAGATTCACCGACGAAATAATCCGGCTGGTAGTTACGTCGTATTATTTAGACATAATAATAACGGTTAAATTCAGACAATTAATTTCGTTTAAAATACAATGATTACAGTTTTTTATCTACTCCTCTTTCTAAATTTTAAAGGAATAGTCCTAAGATATCTTAGGCGTGCTCTAAAAAGGGATTTAAGGAAATGCATCATCTAAGGAGTTAAATAACTCTCCTTTTGATGCAGTCGGGTAAAGGGAAACTAATTCTATTAGTCCTCCAGTAGTTGATATTTTTCGATAAATGACTCGCTGACTATTTTACAATTTTCTGCAAAAAAGAACTATTGCATCGTTTTGTCACGCACGCAGGAAGGGCAAACACTTTTGCGTTTGTTGTAATATAAAGAACAAAATTCATTGTAATTACCACGAATTAATCCCCATTTTATACACAATGGCTATGTTGGTTAGCTGTTAAATATAAATTGTGGATGTAAATGAAGCGATAATTGCATTTCAAGGCAATGGTATGATAACTTCAGTAATTTATTTGTCACGACTTTCGTTGTCGGTTACATAATACTACGTCATTTTAAACGTAGATTCGAATGACGTACAAAGTAATCTTAGGCCTTTATTTGAGGAAGATATATAAGGTTTGAGGAAGGTATGTAAGGGCAGATATTAGTGCGGTCCCGTTGTCTGTACGTTTATCTTTTAAACTACCTACTCAACGGATTTGAATTCAGTTTCCAGCAATAGATAGTGATTCAAGAGGAAGGTTTTTATGTATAATAAATTCTGGTTTAAGTACGGGTGTTAAAGCTCACATAAACCGAAGCGAAGCGAGGGCGCGGGTCGCTAGTAATTACTAAATCGTCAACATAATAGCCAACAAACAAACGTTAGCGTTTCAAAGATAAAAAGAAAACAAAATCAAATTTGACTGAGACAGGTAAGAAACACAGCGTCAAAGGCCAAAATAAATCAAATAATACGAGGAATGCATAAAAATGCAATAAAACTACGTTCGTGACCGGCGCCACATCCCAATTATTGCAACAAGGCAAAGATCGTGAGTTATTGTCTGCTAAACCAATTAAATTTAGCATTCGTCTCATACATAAATTTCATCCAAAGATATTCGTAAAGAATTCTTCTAATACGTGACGTGGATATGTTGTGTCTTATATAGGTACTTACATGTATTTTTCTTTTCAAGGCAGCGACCAAACGGTTTAAGTTTTATTTATCTATCTTTACCTGTTTATTGGATTGTCAGTTGTTTAGTTCAAAACTTGCAATATTGATCCAGATTTACTATGAGGGGGCCTTATATGATCACGTGACATATCTACATATCTCAGACATACAAAACATGAAATGAACGAGATCAAAAGAGGTACATAAGTACTTATTTCTTCCGGTTTTTTTTAATTATTTATTACCAGAGGGCCTCGTATGGTTGCGTTTTTCGCGTGACAAAATGTGGATAAAGCATCCGTCACTTTCTGACACGTGTCGAGACCAATAGTGGCTGTTGTTTATACGTGACCATAGCAACCCTTTTTTAACGACCAATAAAGACTGAGTTTAGTTTGAACCAATAGTGGCTGTTGTTTATACGTGACCATGGTAACCATGTATCTGTGGGCCATGTAGTGAAATGACATTCATTATGACGGAATGTGTCATACTCGGTCGATAAGCAGATAACCTACACTGAGCAAGCAAAAACAGATCTTAAGGTGGTCAACCTTTTCAGTCCGCGACTGTTCATAACATTAGATAAGGTTAAGTTAGTATTTTAGACTATGCCAATTTCAGAGAAAAAATGTTATGTGAAATCATAATTATGCGAAATAATACATAAGGAACAATAATAATTATGCGAATTAATATAGACCCACAAACACGATCGAATGTAAATAGTCCTTTTAACCGTTACCCTGCTGAATGAGTGTTGATCGTTGGAGGTGTTAACACATAAATTGTCGGCTTGTTAGTCGGTTCTGGTTACTATCATGTCGAAGCTAATTTTACAAACCACTGCCCTAGTTTTAGACTTCTATACACATATTCTTGATTAGATGATCCTATTTTACTATTTCCTCAGAAACGGTTCATTTATTAGGGGATACAATAAAACAGTTTTTATTTACAGACGTAATCTTAATTGTTGTAATATATTATTTCGATTTCCACTGTTTAACGTCACAACTTTCACAAGAAATTTGGTACAAAAATACTTTTTAGCCCGGTGACGTAATAAATCACACAGAGGGTTCCAGACCACCTCATAATAGGTCTTATTATATTCTGATTTTAATTATATATCTAATAGAATCAGCGCAAACCCAACTCTCACCTCGTAGGTACTTATTTTTCATCAGATTTTTTTCTATATAATCTTACCAAATTTGACGCTTGTATGTTTTACCGTTTTTACGATAGACTAATCCTAACCCGTATCTATTACGGTTCAAAAGAGGTGTATTCCCACTAGTTCTACTGTCAGTACCATTATTATAGTAGTTGAACTATTGGGAACAGACCTTCAAAGGTCTATAAGATACAGCTCTGTAAAGACGGACAGACGGACAACATAGACATATAATAGGGTTCCGTTGGGTTCCCTTCGGGTCCGGAACCCTTAAGAGATTACCTAAATTACATAAGATTACATGTCGCACAAAACTGAGATAATGGCAGAAACATACGAATTAGAAATTACGTCATTTAGGAATTTGTAAGCGTCATAATGTCGCGTCAATACTACGATACAGATCTCATTAAACGAGCCTACGCTACAGATAAGATAAGAAAACGCATTGCGGTCAATTACTCATGAAACAGCACGATTGAAATCTGTTAGATCTTGCACGTCATGTCGGTACCATAAGACCGTCATAACGAGGTTATATCGCGTCTCAAAAAAAACGGGTACCAACCTCGTCCAAAACTAAGCTCTTGGCTTCTACTATGGATTCTAGAATACGATAAATCCACTATATAGAGAATTTTTTTATTTTTATTTATTACTAGCGACCCGCCCTCGCTTCGCTTCGGTTTATATGAGTTTTCTGTAACACCAGTACATAAAATAAAAAAATATTATACATATAAACCTTGCTCTTGAATCACTCTATCTTTTAAAAAAAACCGCATAAAATTCCGTTGCGTAGTTTTTAAGATCTAAGCATACATAGGGACAGACAGCGGGAAGCGACTTTGTTTTATACTATGTAGTGATTGCCATCGAAATATAGGTGGCCTACCGCGGGAAATGGCTGCAAGCAAGCGTACAATGAGGAATACGCGTCTATGCAGCTACGCTTCCGTGGACAGTAGGCCTTACCCTCCATTTATACCATCGCCTGAGGTTTATATTATGTCCTTATATTATTACTAGCTTCTGCCCGCGACTCCGTCCGCGTGGAACTCGTTTATATCGTAGCTCCATACAAACTTTCACCCTCTATTTCACCCACTTAGGGGATGAATTTCGGGAAAAAAACTATCCTATGTCCTTTCCTAGGATTCAAACTATCTTTGCACCAAATTTCACCTAAATCGGTTCAGCGGTTTAAGCGTGAAGAGGTCACAGACAGACAGACACACTTTCGCATTTATAATATTAGTATGGATATCACTGGAGATACTTTTAAACTTGTTTCCGACTGCTCGTTTCTTATCTTATCTATCATTGTCTCACCTCACATCCATGACACCCATGCAGCAGCATGCATGGAGTACGTAAGCTAAAGATTTTTTTATCCTTCTCTTTTGCAGCCCGGCTTGTCTTACTACTACATTACTAGGTAGATAAGAAGTCAATCCTGATTCATAACATAACACAACCATGAAGTTTCTGAATATTGGTAATGTGGAATAAAAGAAGATGTAGTGACTAAGATTGAAAAGGGCATGCTTCGATGGTTCGGTCATTTGGAAAGGATGGATGAAAGAACATTGACGAAAGAGATATACAGATCGAAAGTGAGTGGACGGGTCGGAAGGGGCCGCCCTAGGCGTACTTTTTCGAGTCAAATCGGAGAAATACTGGAAAAGGGCCGAATCTTAAGTACCCGAAACCGACGTGCGTGCATGACTCGATGTATAGATGTGGAAGAAGCGAAAGAAAATTGGTCTCTGCCTACCCCTCTGGGAAACAGGCGTGATTTAATGTATGATATGTATGTAGATATGTATGTATGATAATGTTATGATATGAGGTGTAAAAATATATTTAGAATTGTTTTTTTGCCGCCAATTTTATCAATATTCTGACTGACATAGTTCTATAGTGTTAGGTACCAGAAATAAATTCATACTGTACACACCCAAATTGTTTTTTTAATTGAAGTTATCTCCACGTCACTTATCTTAAAATATTAATTACGCTCGACAACGAGATAATATTATTATCGTGTTACTATAAAGGTTGGTTGGCTACAACAGATACCTATCTGCTTTTAAAAATGAAATGCAATTTGATAACTCACATAAACCGAAGCGAAGCGAGGGCAGGTCGCTAGTATATTACATAGAATTTGAATTTTGGAAACGGCTCTAACAATTTTCATGAAATTTAGTATGCAAGGGGTTTTGGGGGCTATAAATCGATCTAGCTAGGTTTCATTCTTAGTAAACTTACCAAAAAAAAATACCAACCATCCAGGTACAGTCGACGCCATAAATATGTTTACACTTTAGTACTTCGTCACTTTACCCGCTATGACAATTTCAAATGGCAGTTTAAACATGACGCTAAATAGACAAGGTACTAAAGTGTAAACATATTTATGGCGTCGACTGTACTAGTTAATTAATAGATAATACCCCTTTATCTTTAATAGCCCAACCGAATTTCAAGCAACCTAACTAAGAACCATTCTGTTCAAACTAGCTTTGTTTTAAACCTCGTCCAAATCGGTCCATCCGTTTTGGGTACAACGATGTCACAGATACCACAATTCACAAACACTCATATACATAAACACACCCGTTAAATACTCGTATATATCATCCCTTTATTTTGTATGCTTGTCCGCCCTGTCCATTCATCTTAATTAAAATGAGTATGACATTATAAAATAATCAGATTACGAGACTATCCTATGTGACCTGAATTTAAACTTAAGTAGCTTTCAAAGTAAATCAAAACTGTATTTAATTAAATATATTATATCCTAGCGGCTCCACCATCTGCTGAATTCTACCTGTCTCTGGCCTGTGTGTGTTACGACCTGCCTGTGTGTAATTGTACCTTTTATCTCACTATCTTATTTTAATTGTGATCTATTTTGAACTCAATGACCTTAAAATAAATCAAAACGGTGTGAAATAATATAAACACTTTAAAAAAAAAATATAAATTACGATGTTATACTCGTATTAATGTTAACAACTGTCTTTATTACCATTTAAGTGGTTTTAAAATGATATGAACTTTTAATGTCATAACAAGAGTAATGGCCCATCATTTCCAGTTCAAGAAGATTTCTTTTATTCATACGATATCACGTCAGGCCAACCCTCATAAGCCCATAAGCAATATAATATAATCGAATCTGCTTTGGTGACTGAATTCTTAAATTCAGTCACCAAAGCAGATTCGATTATATTTTGTTTGCAATAAGGTCGATATTACCACAGGCGCTTTATCTTAGTTACTCCGTATTGGCTTAGGACGACCGATTTAATAATATAATGTTTTGTTCAATAAATGCCTACTCTATAAATAAAAACACCTGACAAAATGGCGCCCCCTCCTTCCCCTGCATTTACACTTGCAAGATATTGCTATAAGTTTCGAAACAAAGCTAAATACAAGGCAGAGATGCAGATATTAACCACTCACTCTTACCCATAGTTGCGTCTCAAAAGTTCTCTTTGCAAGTGTAAATGCAGCCTTAGAGCGGTTTAACTTTAATTTCAAGTTAACTGAATAATAGTTTAAACAGAAATATACTTACCATACCATTTAATGGTTTTAAGCTTCGTATAAAAACTTGACATTGCATGTAACCAGAACCAACATATATTTGGCTCTTTTTTGTAAATTTATCCTAGCGTCTCCACCATCATCGGCTCATTTCCCCCTGTCCCTGTGCTATGTGCGTTTATACATGTATGTGTGTAAATGTACCACTTATTTTATCAAGATGGTTTTCTCCCACAAGCTCATGCAGAACCCCCACTGCTCGAGTGCAGTGCAAAAGTGACGTAACCGGGCGATCGGATTGTCTTACGACCCTCACCTTAAGAACGAGGTGTTATTATCTTAAAAACGGCTTTTTGTCGAACGAGTTTTAACCTACCTTATCAATATACGCCCTAATATTCTGTTTGTATAGTCAGCATAAGTAGGAGGACATTTGAAGAGTTTAAAATGTATACACGATTCTATTGTTAAGACAATATCAGCGTGTGTAGATAATTTGACCTCTTCGACTGTCCTATTTCTGATGCTGACTGTATGCTCGGGACAACATATATTCGTTGATTAATAAGACGTCCGTCGAGTTGTAAGTGAGTTGGTTGAGAGAATAACCTATCAGACTGCGCGTGCGTACCTTGACCATACGCTTACCGACTAAAATAGCTAAGTTTAGAGCTAACTGGGCCTTTATTCCATGTACTAGACCATCTTGCTTCGACATCGTTATCATATTATGTTGTTAACGTTATAACGGACTAAATAGAGCCTTGTGGCACACCTATTTTCACTGTAGCTCCATCAGATTGAGTTTTGTCTACAACAACTGTTTGAGTTCTATCACGTAGATAAGAAGACATAAGACTTAAAGCTTTATTGGCCAATCCATAATGTTCTAATTTTAAAATAAGGGTCGTATGATCCACGCAATCAAAAGCTTTAGAAAGATCACAAAATATTCCTACTGCATCGCAAGATTTCTCCCAACTGTTATCTGTGGGGCTAGACAAGTTGCCATCGTTCACGAACGCTAGCGTTAGGTGATCACTGGCGACATGTGTTGTCATTGAAAAATGTATGGGAATGACGTAAGTCACGTGATATATCACTCGTTACAACTGACACGCTGAAAAGTGATCACTATCACTCGCGCTAGTGATAGGTTTGACGACTACAGTCGTTACGCGGTACTATTTTGACACAAAGGCTAGACAAGTTGCCCTTTTGACAGGTCGAATAGAACACGAGCACCTATCGCCATGTCGACCTTCTAGATCAAAACAGTATGAACCCAAAATCCTTGCTAGTTGGTTTTAAGTTCAAAGGAGTTGAATTAAAGTTGATTTTAATATGCATTGTATTTTGAGTTACTACTATTTTAATCTAGCAGTGCGATATAAACGTCGGTATCTAAGGGCGGTATCTAAGGACGGCCGTAACGACCAAGAAACTGTCAACTGAGTCCGTGTCATCACTGTCATCATTGCCTCGCGGTCGCATAAAATATATTGTTTGAACATTGATTTCTTATTAAAAATGCTTCCTCTGAGACTTACATATACGCTGCTCACAACAGTACGAGCTTATCCAGGCGCCGACTCAGAGAAATCTCTCGTGCGAGCCTGGAGGCCGCGGACTGGATGCATGAAATGCTGTTCAGGAACATTTTACGTTAAGCAAGGTCTCATTTAGAGTTCTTTGCAGCCTTTTGCGTTCCCTGACTTCGTTGAGGAGATTGAAGGAGGTTCTCTTTGAACTGAAGGTAAGCATCATTTTGATTTTAACATGTATAAGTTGGTATGTGCATTATATAAACAATACCTACAATGAAACCTGTCAGTACCAATAAAGATATTTATTACGATTATTTCAGGTGCTGTGTGCTTTGTTGTGAGCTTTCTGGCGACAAGGTCGGATCAGAGGATCACGGGGTATCTAACCAATTAACGCAACGGACCGCTGCTAGTAGATGCATCCGTGAAGTGGGGGATGCTCTCAACAACGACACAGTCTTGAAGAGGAGGATCGTCTTCCTACAATCGGATGAAGCTAGGTCTCGTATAAGACAAGAGTAAGTTATGACATATATTTAATGAAAGTATTGGATGTTTCATTCCCTGAATATGTGTAATGTTTTTTATTCACGAGGTCCCGCCCAAGATTTAAATTAACCGAGGGAGCGTTTTTTCTTTCATTGAAAACTCTTTATTTATATTATATACAGGGTGTTAGGTAGAGCGTTGTCAAAAAGAAACAGGCGAGTAGAAGAGACCATAAGCTATCCATTTCAGGTACTTTAACCCTTAATTTGTCTAAGGGCTATTTAATACAGTTTTTTTTATAATTTTATTACAAGACACCGAAATTCGACCTTTAAACCCCGAAAACAAAGGAACTACTTAGTGTATTGACAAAATTTTAATTTTGATAGATTGTTAAATGTTGTGGTGTTCAAATAAAACTGTTACTGGAAGCGTAAAGCTACTTTAAAAAATAATGGGGGCTCCCAAAGTTTCAGAAACCGATAAAGAAATCTTTGAACCTCAACTTTACAATGAAATTAAAAAAAAACCAAAGTGATTACAATTCTTCCAATTTCCTAAAAACATCTCCTGTTCACGCCCATTCTAATGGTATGCCACATGCATAACAAAAATCTTAATAATTCGAGTTATTTGCTAATAACTTGTTGAATGTGGCGAATTCGATGTTTGAGAAAATTTACTTCTCTGTTCATTTACCACGTCTTACGCAGTTAGATAGTGTTTTAACATCCTTCTAACATATGGAAGATAAGGTTAGGTTAGGTTCGGTTAGTAATTTATTAAAATTTTATTAGTAAAAATCTGAGGATATTGACTCAGGATCCCCAAAATGGTTTTTATGTCTGGGGACATGCAAAGAATTTGGTTTATGCCACCGAAGTCAGAAGCATCCTTCTAACATATGGAAGATAAGGTTAGGTTAGGTTAGGTTAGGTTAGGTTAGTAATTTATTTAAATTTTATTAGTAAAAATCTGAGGATATTGACTCAGGATCCCCAAAATGGTAACTTTTCTAATTCATAGTCACAACACAAAAAAAAGTTTTTTTATACAACAATTGCTCAAATTGATGACCATTTTGACCAATACAGGCACGATATCTCTTCCGTATTTCGACTGTCGTCGTTTTTAGTTGCATTTCTTCTTTCATCACTTGAAAACCATGTTCAATTTTCTCAATTAAATGATCTCGGCTTCTGACTTCGGTGGCATAAACCAAATTCTTTGCATGTCCCCAGACATAAAAACCATTTTGGGGATCCTGAGACAATATCCTCAGATTTTTACTAATAAAATTTTAATAAATTACTAACCGAACCTAACCTAACCTTATCTTCCATATGTTAGAAGGATGTTAAAACACTATCTAACTGCGTAAGACGTGGTAAATGAACAGAGAAGTAAATTTTCTCAAACATCGAATTCGCCACATTCAACAAGTTATTAGCAAATAACTCGAATTATTAAGATTTTTGTTATGCATGTGGCATACCATTAGAATTGGCGTGAACAGGAGATGTTTTTAGGAAATTGGAAGAATTGTAATCACTTTGGTTTTTTTTTAATTTCATTGTAAAGTTGAGGTTGAAAGATTTCTTTATCGGTTTCTGAAACTTTGGGAGCCCCCATTATTTTTTAAAGTAGCTTTACGCTTCCAGTAACAGTTTTATTTGAACACCACAACATTTAACAATCTATCAAAATTAAAATTTTGTCAATACACCAAGTAGTTCCTTTGTTTTCGGGGTTTAAAGGCCGAATTTCGGTGTCTTGTAATAAAATTATAAAAAAAAACGGTATTAAATAGCCTTTAGACAAATTAAGGGTTAAAGTACCTGAAATGGATAGCTAATGGTCTCTTCTACTCGTCTGTTTCTTTTTGACAACTCTCTACCTAACACCCTGTATATTATAATAGTAGTATGGTTTTCGGAAAAAAATAGTACTTAGTTACTTATAGCGAGGTCAAATAAGTATACCTAACCGATATCATACAATTTATTGATAAAATAACTTTTGTGTGTTTTAGGCAACTAAGAAAATCCTTCAGAGGGCTGGTTGACGATGCCGGATGTCCATATACTATTATCAACCCCTTGTCGCAGAATTACACACTCCGGTGTTTCATTTTTACACTGAGCCTGCAGCCTGTATGGAAGGAGTATCTCAACTTCCATTCAATGTCTCAAAGGTCGCCCTCTAGGTTATATTGTAGTGCGGAGCAGTCCTTTTATAATTGGAGCCAAATCCAGGATGAGCCCTACTAATTAGAGGCAGGATTATACTTAATTGTTTGGTGAAATGAGTTTGAATTACTATTAATTTATTATGTTTAAAACCTAATACAAAAAAATGTTATGAATCAAAAAAATATTGATTTCAAGTATTAAACGTTCAAAACAAAATCGAAGTACATTATTTTAGTAAAGTTTCATTGCTCGATGTTACACTGGTGGCCATATAATTAGGAACCGAACGCTTGCGTTTTTCTCGTAAGATATAATACAATTATGACTTAAATTTTGACCACCAATCAAAATTTTCTTGACCAATTTTATTTTTAGTTTTCACTTATCATTATATAATAATCTAAGGTTTAAATGTATGTACAGTTTGTCGCTGCTAAAATCGAATATTTCATCAATTTCATGTTAAAAAACTTTGAATGGACACGTCAGCACTAAGTTTTTAAATCCCTATAAAAATATTCGTTTTTAATAGCGGTAAACCGTACAAAAATTTGAGGCTTAGTTTATTAATTAACGATAAGTGTAACTAAAAATAAAATAGGTCTAGAACTTTTTGATTAGTCAAAATTGAAAGTATATTTGTAGGCAATTATATGGGAAAAATGCAAGCGTTCCTAATTATTTTGCCACCACTGTTATGACTGGAGGTCACGACTAATTTGATTACGATCTCGGAAATGGATTATTCTGGCCTGACAGGATAGAGAGCAACTCCCTGATGCCAAATATGTCGTTCTGCCTGCGCACAGCGGTCACATTAACTAATATGGCGGCTGCAAGACGTGTTATCTTTCCCAAAAAAAAAGAGATAAAGGAAATGGCTAAATTTTGTACATAAAGTAAGTACTAGTTTTATGACAATTTGTATTCAATCAATATGGGAACACAATAAGTAACTGTCTTGACATTTTTTGACATTGTTCAAATTTTTGGTTGCCCTTTATCCTGACAGCCTAAGGTAAAAGCACCTATTATGGACAAGGCTCCAGTGATGAACATTATCATTTTTTTAAATGAAAACATATCAATACTAAAATTTTATTCTAATAGTAGTAATCCCGAATAATTCAATATAATCTAATTGTAGCACTTTAGGAGCTTTTACCTTAGCATAATCCATTTCCGAGATCATTCCCATTTTTGTTGTGACCTCCTAGACTTTGTATATATTTTCTGCTTCGTTCTTAGACGGTGCGTCATGGCCACGAATGCTGAAACGTCATCTTAACTAAACTTGTACAGTCACGAGATTAAATTTGGTACCCACCTTAGGTCCAAAGTCAATGTGACATTCTACAATAATAAGGTTGAGTTTCCTAAAAGTTACAAATGACTTGACATCTCTAATGAAATTGACCGTTTCGTCCACGTTCATAACCAAGGTTTCATAACTGGTTATGAATAAGGATTTTTTTCCACTGTTTCATAACCAGTTATTAAACAAGACTTTTTTCCATTTTTATAACCTTATTTTCAAATCAATTGGACAGTGGCGACGGAGCTCCGCTTACGCGGAGGTCCTATTTCTGAGTGGTTTGGCCCTCCGGGCCTGCTGCAAAACTAACATAACCTAAACCTACCTAGTTTCTGGTTATGAAAATGGAAAAAAAAGTCTTGTTTAATAACAGGTTAAGAAACAGTGAAAAAAAATCATTATTCATAACCAGTTATGAAATCTTACTTGTGAAAGTGGACGAAAGGAAATTGACTCAAGCATATTTTTCTTGAAATGGGTGTCAAATTAACGCTCGTGACCGTACAGTCACCATCAAATATCGAAGTAGGCGTTCAAAAATACCCGCACTCAACTCAATTAATTAAGCAGTGTTGTAGAGTGTGTTGAGATATTTTTGCACACTTTGTTTGCTGCGATGTGTTTAAAGTCGTACCTACTTTAGTTGCTTACATTTACTCCAACCGACCTACAACATCCGACATTATGGGAAAACGAGCATATTTGGAAGGTATTATAGGAATGAAGACAACATGAATTTATTATTTTACTGAGCAGAAATTATGGAAAGTACATAATTGTATTAACGCAGACATCACAGGAACATCGGAGTGTACGGATCCAGTGAATCTGCACTGCAGTCCTTCTAGACAATGCATACTATGTGGCAAAATTGGTGGGCGAAGTGGCTGGAGACAGTGGTGTTGGTTTTTTTCTGAAATTAAAACAAAATGACTTATCATAATTTTTGTCATGAATATAAACTATAACTTTGTTTCTACATTTTTTTTACATTCAAGTCAAATATTCGTAAGGGCGCTAAAATACTGAAATATTGTTGGACAAAGGTTAAGAAATGTTATGTACTCGCTGTCTCCAACAATAATATATTATCCAATATAGGGCTGAAACTATTGGACACGTCTAGAGGCAGAGAGCGTGTCAGATAATTTTGAGCGTAACGCAATGTGAAATATAAATTATTATTGGCGACTGTACTTATTCTCATTTAGTTTAGGTATATTGGTTTTGCAGACATTTTAGAGAGATCAAATAACTTATATGAATAAAAAGCAAATTATTTACATAGATTTAATGCTTAATCTTTGGCCAAAGTAGCTGGTCACCCGAAACGTCATTTAGGCATGAGGATTATTTACAGTATTCAGCCATTTCCCTTATCGTTTTGTTTTGGGAACGATACCACACTTATTGAGGAAATTTCCTTAATGAGTTATCTCATGCCTCCCCCAATAACCCGGCACAAACATGTAGACTTGGCTAAAAGCAGACATATTTATGCCGTTTCACTGGTTTGAGCTGCCGTTCTCAGTTTGACAGAGGAAGTTTGAAGTGGGACCTAGGCAGCGTATCCATGCAGGTAACGTCCGCCAGGTTAGGTAAAATACTGAAAATACGGAATAAAACTGTATACACACCATGATCTGCATTTGCGAATATCATTATAGGTATTCAGTGGACTTCATAAATATTTTCGTAGTTCCAATCGCGTGTAGTCTAGGTCCCTGTAAATTAAAAATTAACTGTATATCTATATCACAAACACGCTGCTCCAGTTAATTGTATCGAGTACAGGCTAGTGTACTATTCTGCCCATGCAATTACGATTAGTATAGTACCGCAATTTTAGCAAATTTTATCCGATTTTAAGGTGTAGCTGAAAGAAAGTCAAACACAACTACACTAAATAAATAAAGAATCGTACATACATACATACATTAACCCTGAAAACATTACACTCCTTATTTTAGGCGGTCATGTAAAAATAGTTGGGTATGCCTGTGCGCCCCTGCTGCGCTTTCACGTGATTTGATCATAAACCTGTATCTGATCTTCATTATTGATTTAAATAGGGAAACTGTTTAACAAACACCTGGGAGACGCGTTCATACAAAGGAAGTAACTTTTCTTACATGTTACAAGAATTCATAACACATACATACACGTACATATTTACCTTAGAATAACACACAACACAATCACAATCTCATAACATTTTATGAAAAACAACATGTAAATAAATAATGTAACAAATACAACATAATACGTACCTAGAATGTTTATTTCCAATGCACATCCTGCGACAGCGTCAACTTGACTTTTAAGGTCGAAAAGTATAGACAAAATTTATAATTTTTAGAAAAAAAAACTAGACTGTCGAGCGAGGTTGTATTCATCGTGGGCATACACCTTGGCTAGATTAATCATTTTTGACAACGCATGTCGACAGTGATCGCCTAACGCTAGCGTTACATTCGATGGCGACTTGTCTAGCCTATAGCGCCAAGTGACAGGTGATCACCAAAGTGATCGCCTAACGCTAGCGTTCGTGAACGATGGCAACTTGTCTAGCCCCACTGTTTCGCATCAATAGTGGATCGTCCTCTGGTGAAGCCGAACTGGTTACTGTTAAGCAGTTTATTTATATTGAAGTTTGCACATGATTAAAAGGTATTACTTGTTACTAACTTGGCCTTGACTTATGATAATGATGATTAAAAATTGCTTTTTATCGATGTCGATAAACTTAATCGTCGTCTAATGAATCACTAGCCCTGGTACATTTTTGCCCCCGTCAATCCGGTGTTTGATCATAATAGCCACATTATCTTACAATTTCGCTCACACATCTATACTTGAGATGCAAGTGAATGCTAATCGAAGTTTCGAGAAGTAACCCGACCGGTCGCGGCTGTGCTATGAATGTCAACCGTGTTTATTTACATACATACATACATAAACTCACGCCTTTATTCACAGAGTGGGGTAGGCAGAGCTACAGAATTACCAAAAACTCTAAAAATTTTTTGATAATTCTATAACCACATCACACACACACACACACACTTAGGCTAAGATGTTTACCAGTGTATTAGTGACAGGTTGCAAGCCCATCGCCTAACAGTACTATACGCCTTTATTCCCTTAGCCGTCTCTTACGACATCCACGGGAAGACATGGAGTGGCACTATTCTAACCCGGCAACCACACGGGTTTATTTACAAGTCAAGGGAATTTATTAGCGTACCAATGTAGAACTCTGTCGCAATAAGGTGATGTATTTAAACGCCATACATTTCAAATTTAAGTGATGTGTGCTATCATTGTGACAGAGTTCTACATTGGTACGCCAATACCTTCAGACTGTAAATGCCTGAGGCACGGTGATGTCCTGTAGTTCGGACAAAAAGGCACTTCCAAAAGATTTTATTCTAATAGAGGTAGGCCCGAAGTATTATAATCTTATCTAACTGTAAGGCATTAGCGTGTAGATGTAGATGATACTAAATTACAACTTCAGTGTGCGTGCTTGGAAATTTAACTACTTAAAACAGACACGAGGGCGCTCATCCATTCGCTGTATACGAGTACATTTTCTCGATGGAAGGAAAATGTTTATGCTCGAGGTATTAATTGAGGTATTGATAACATGCCTACCTTAAGTTCCTCAGCTCTTGCAACTGAGGTGGTTGAGAGTCCGTCATACCCCCCCCCCCCCCCCCACTGGATATCGTAGCCAAGGGGGACGATGCCTAATTACCTTTTGCTCTCCGTCAAAAAAAAACGCAGTGGATCTGGATTATTAAAGTTAACGATAGAATTGTTAAAATCGTTATAATGGCATAATAAAAAAATAAAAAAAGGAACATTATTTTAATTTATCTTATTTTATTTATTCGGCTGTAAGTATACAAACACAATAAAATAAAAGCAGTAAAGAACTTAAACTAAATAAAGTTCTAAGATCCAGGGTCCTATTTTTTTTTTTTTTTTTATTAGCCTATTTGGGTGTCCCACTGCTGGGCAAAGGCCTCCCCTCTTTTCCGCCATTCATCCCGATTGAGTGCATGCTCCCGCCATTTGCTTTGAAACGCGTCTAAGTCGTAAGGGTCCTATAACTGACAAAATTAGAATTGACATAATGTCAGTGAAACGTGGTGAAACTGCAAAACCGCGGAAGTAACATTCTTAATGAGAAGCAAAATGCACATTTTTTCAAGCTGTTAAGGTTTATTTTGCTCTAGGTATAATCAATTTGTTGGTTACGCGGTTTGCAGTATCACCGACGAAAGCGCTGGACGCGATCGTTCGGCATATTCATTTACTCCTTGCAACCATAGTATTTACAAGTTGTTATTTCTTAAATACCCAGTAAAAAAGGGCTCTATTAGGGTGTAGCAATAAATTTAACATACAATTTAGCAGTAATGGGCATCTAACGTTAATTCTATACATTTTCGATTGCGGCGTACGTCAAATGCATTTTGCGAATCGTGTATAGGGCCACAGTCCAGCTTTAATCTCTCTACAATCACTAAATAAAGCGATAAAATCTGCAAAGTTAGTTAAAAAAGTTTTATTTGGTCGTTCCGAAGGTCATACGTTGATTAGTTGACCTTCCGACTGCATCTAATCGCTGAATTAGAATGGAGGCTTTTTGTGCGGGCTTCACTTTTTACTGATTCATTGCACTGCTCTGCTAAGACAAATGGCCGTATCTACAAAAGTCCTGTAGCAAAATGGAACCTCATTACTAACGGAAAATGATTCAATCTGCTTTGTTTATTAAATTTGATATAACACCTTTTGGCTTATGAGGACAGTGCGGCAAGCGTGAAAACAACCTATTCAAGTGTTGAGGTGACCTGTAAATGCACAGTGAATGCATCTAAATTATGAAATAAATGTTATATCTACAATATTTGAAATCTTTGGTAGATTCTTCATGCTTTCACTAACTTATAAATCCATCAAATTAATCGTGTGCATTATTTTTAGGCTGGTTTTAGTGTCACGCGGACCGACGGCGCGGATCGCTCCGCGCGGAGCAATATGTATTAAAGCTTAGGAGCGTTTTAGAATGGCGCGGAGGCGTCCGCGCGGACGGCCATCCGCGCGGACGCCTCCGCGGCAGTCCGCGCGACGCGTCCGCGCCGCGGAGCCCTCCGCGCGGATGGCTGCTCGCGCGCCTCGCACTCAGTGTTGCCAGGTCTCCTGATTTATCAGGAGATCTACTGAATTTGGCATCCCAAGTAACACGTAACCTATATATTAACCAAAGTGGATATGGATTTATGTCCAAAAGTCCGAATAACACTTTTAATTGGCATCGGCAAAGATAAAATAGTTTTTAATAGCATTTGGTTCGTTTCGAAATGCTTAAAGCTATACTATACTCTTAAATAAAGATTAAACTCCTACCAAAGCATCAGGTATTTATAATATACAGCAACTTAAATAGCTTTTACACTTCCACAAAGGTTAAACTCTTATAATAGTAATTTGAAAAGCCCAATACATTAAATAAGCATTAACGAAATATTTTATCCTGCACAGAGCTGTAGTGGCAATTTTTTAAGATCAAAAACTTTTTAATGATCTGTGTTTGTGTTCATTTAATGCTAGTCCTATAGTAACATTCACTAAACAGTTGATAAAATCTTAACTCCGTTTTCTTCATAATCTGTTTCTTCAATAAAGCTTTTAGTCGTATATTGATATAAAGAAATGTATTTTTATTATTGCAAGGAATAATTACATCGTAATTCAATTTTGCGAGTGGTTATTTTAGTAACATACTATAATCGTGTTTGTGTGCGTGCGCGTTATATTTTGTCGCCATGGATAAAAACGATTGGAAAAGAACTAATAATGCTAATAAAGTTTTACCAAATGATTTGCGATACCCTAATAAACACGATAGAAACTAATCACTATGGTGTATAATGGCAGCAAACATTATAATGTTCTTATGAAGTGTTGCAATATACCTGAATACTATTATTGAGTGTCTTATACTTTGGTAAACAGGCCCAAAGTATTTTGGTTAGCTATATTAAGATTAACAGCATTATTATACTTTCGTTGAATGCGTAAAGCATTTATATTATCTGACGCCATTTGCTTTCTGTTTCCCCTTGTTACGGAAACAATTAAAATGATTAAAAGTGACTAAATTCTGATTAAAAGAGCACTTTCTATAATTTTACTTTATGCGCGGTGCCTATAAAATCAACTCTATTCATTAAAATTAAGCTAAGAGCTTATAATTTTACAAAACATATTAAGAGTCGATTATAATTTTCTATATTTTTTGTGATAAAAAGCATTGTCACGAGGGCGCGTGGAAATATAACCACAAAACGTAACATGTTTTCTCAGTAAACTGACATCCGCAGCTGAATTTCACTTGCCATTCAATATTATTTTTCACAATTATTTACAATACTCGCGAATCTTCACTGCTCCTGCACCAAAAGCTCGCAATAAATACTAAATGTAACATAACTTTTTTAAAATCTATTGAGGAATTCTTTTCTACAAAGGAAATAAAACAATTAGCATTTGAATATGTTCCGTTTTAGAGATTGTATATTAATATGGTGTATATTGGCTGTACTGTGGTCGCAATAAATGCTTTAAGTCTAGTGATTTGTTCTTTACCGACTTCAATAATAACTTTGTGCAATCATTGTAATGCTACTAAGCAGCCTTTATAAAGCTCAATGCTGTATAATTTGGGGCCCAAATTGCTCTTAAAAAAGCTGTAGAAAAGTAAATACAGCTGATATAGGATTTGCATATAATGCTTTGCGCGTCAGTTCGTGCTGTTGTATGTTTTTTATAATGGTGTTTTGTGTTACTTGGGATGTGTCTACTGATCTACTGAATTTGCAAAAGAAATTTAGATAATCTACTGAATTTTGTATATATCTGAATTTACTTTAGGTTTTTTGTAGAAAGATCAATGGATTTTTTAATGTAATTGCAAGCATTTTCCGTACAAAGAACGTATCTAGCACTCATTGGGAATCTACCTTTATAGTGCGGGTGCACAAAATGGAATGATTCGAATCATAGGTACTCTAATCTATGGAATCGACTGCGACTACTATATTATACTATAATCTGTGACTGTGTTTAACGTTCTGTTTTGTTTGAGTTTGATTAATTGATCAGTTTGAGTTTGAGTTGGCGGCAAACAAAATACAAATGAAAACACTGTATTTTCTGCTGTAGCAGTCAGTTGTGTAGTGAAGTGAAGTACTATTAGTGTTAGTGCTAAATATAATTAGGTAAGTCAATGAATTTATTATGATTAACGTGGTTGAATTGTTTGACTTTTTTTTCACTTGAAAATAATTATAAAACTTTTTTGTTTATGGCATATTTATAAAAAGAAATCTTTTAACCCTACAAAAGTTGATTGAAAGGTAGGTTCTACAAATAAAATATGTACTGTGCTTTTTTATTGTTCACTAAATTTTATATATAAGTACATTACTGAAACTTATTTTTATTTTCTTTACAGCCGAAATTACGGGTAATATATGATTAAAATCGATTTGATTAAGAAGATAATGCAAAGGCTGTTGTAAAAGGTTATTCAGGTATTATAACAAAATCTCCTGATTTTTTTATAAATCTCCTGATTTTTTGACCTTATATCTACTGAATGTTTCAGATTGGACCTGGCAACACTGCTCGCACTACAGTGAGCGTTTTAGTTTCGCGCGGAGCGCACGCGTCCGCGCAGTACAATCATGGCGACTCGCGATGTGGACACGGGGCGAGTTATTGATGAAGTCCGTTTAAGGAAATGTTTGTGGGATGCCTCTGACCCCCTGTACAAAAACAGAGACGCAAAGAATAAAGCATGGGAGGACATCGTTAACGCCAAAACTTCTGGTCGACGACATCCGAAATATATTCTCCCGCGACGGCTCTCTGCTCGATTAAAGGGTGAACATGTAGTCTCCTTCTACGCATTTTTTTTCCCTGTGTAATACAAGGCAATAATAAGTAACACTTTCCTCATTGGATGCATTGTTCGCGTCTGTACTCCGAAGCAGTCAGCGCGATACTAAAACGACTTGCGCGGATGATCCGCGCGGTTCACGTCGGCGCGGAGCGTTCCGCGCCGACGGTCCGCGTGACACTAAAACCAGCCTTAGTGAGTGAGTAAATAATCGAGTGTCGTCTAAATTATGAACTAAAATATAATAATTATTTATTATCATATTTTAATAAATATCAAGGGGTCAATGACCTATTCCCAAACTAAACTCTAGGCTTGTACTATTGGTACTTGACAACGATGTAGGTACTCAGGAACAAATATTCGCGCTCATCACACTAATATCTGCCCTTACCGGGATTTGAACCCTTACATTTGTAATAATTTTATTTTTGCTAGTTTTAAGAATTTATTATTTATTACTTTTTTTTTTCTTTTTTTTTATGGCATAGAGTAGACAAACGAGCACACAGGCCACCTGATCGTAAGTGGAAACTGTGACCCATAGACATTCGCATTCACAAGAATGCAATGCAATCTTAAGACTGCAAATGCGTTGCCAACAAGATGGAATGCCTCTATGCTAGTCATTTCACCGGCTCTCTTATCCCCAAACCGGAACACAACAATGCGAACACTGCTAAATTACCCTATTATTACTTAATGTAACTTACTTTTAAGTATTATTATGTTTTATGATTGAAAAAATGTTTGGAGTTTCTTGCGGCACTTCTTCTCCGCAATGATGGTCTTGTCCGAAACGCTGGTAGACTTACTCACGAAAGAGACTTCATGTGGCCTATTTACTGAATAAATATTTTAAATTTTGAATTTATAACTATGACTCGGTTGTTAAATGAATTTGATGATAAGCCCCATGGCCGTTTTAACGATTTAAGGACACCTAACCAATATTTTCATAGTTCCGTGCTCGAATAGCATACAAGCGTCAAATTTAGTATGGTGATGCAACAAACCCTGACGGAAAATAACAAACACAAAAAAATAGTCAAGTGCGAGTTGAGCCTGCGCTGATTCGATTTCCTAAAAGTTACAAATGACATTGACGACTTAAGCATATTTTTCTTGAAATGGGTCCCAAATTAACGCTCGTGACCGTACGATGGTGGGACCCATTTCAAGAAAAATATGCTTGAAGTCGTCAATGTCATTAGAGATGTCACGTCACTTGTATCTTTTAGGAAACTCAACGTTATTGTTGTAGAATGTCAGATTGACTTTGGACCTAAGGTAGGTACCAAATTAAAGATCGTGACTGTACCTACGCGTATGTGCTCTTGCTTGCTATCATTCAAAATGTATAGGATGACAGTAGCCCACGTGGCTTATCAAACACACCTAGAATGTCATCCCATAAATTTTGAGTTAGTACCGTTTGCATATTGGCCAGTGGGCCTACTATGGCTGCGTCTATATCGCGGGTCAAATGTGGATAAAGCATCCGTCACTCTCGTACTTATCTAAGTGTCAGAAGGTGACAGATGCCTTATCCAAACTTTGTCACGCGATAAACGCAGCCATATTACACCCGTATTTATAGTCAAGAAAAGCAATTACTTGAGTATTATTAGTGTCAAAAGTCATATAAAAATCGTTACTTTAGTCATTACTTTTACAATACAATACAATACAAATACTCTTTATTGAACACCAAAAGAAAACAAAACACGGAACAATACATTTTAACTATAGGTATACAACAGGCGGTCTTACCGCTAAATAGCGATCTCTTCCAGACATCCTTGGACAGAGAAATAATAAAAACAAAAATACATGGCAGGCGGTGTAAACTAAATTATACAGAACTCAAACTAAACTACAAGAAACACTTTTGTTATTGTAAAAACTACATACACAAATATAAACTAAGTAGATATAAATATACACATAAACAACACAAAAAAAAAACACAACAAAATTTACTCAAGTAATTACTTCTCTTGACTATAAATACGGGTGTAGGGCCCCAAGTCCTCTATAATAGATAATTGACGACTCGCTGGCCTAGTTGGTAGTGACCCTGCCTACGAAGCTAGCGGTCCTGGGTTCAAATCCCGGTAAGGGCAGATATTAGCGTGATGAGCGCGAATATTTGTTCCTGAGTCAAGGATGTTTTCTATATATTTAAGTATATATTTCTCTATATAAGTATTTATATCGTTGTCTAGTACCCATAATACAAGCATTGAGCTTAGTTTGGGACTAGGTCAATTGGTGTGACATTGTCCCCTGATATTTATTTTAGTAAAATAACAGTTTTCGGTTACTTTTATGTTTGATTTAAAAAAAATGTCTTGTATTGTATTGTATCTTGTAAAAAGCAACCAATTACTTGAACTGTGGAATCCCGATGAGCATTTATAATATAAATGTGGACGCAATTGCAAAAACTAAGGCCGCTCGCCGTGACCTCGTGTTCGCGCTCCATTTGTACCGTATTGTTATTGTCCCCAACCGATAACTCAACTTATTACTGCTTGCTTCTCTTAACTAAATAAATAAAATCTAATCTTAGGCAAATTAAAGAAGTTCTGGCTTGACTCTATCTCCTAAATATCAATTATCCTCTAGGTACGTAAAATGTAGTTTATTATATCTATTTATGTAGGTATTTGAATGTAGTTTTATTTTAAATTTATTTATATAAGTTTTATTGGTTACTAAATGTGTTATATTCTTCTTCTTGTACACTTGTTTACTCGTTGCACAACCGTTCACTCTTCTCAATCTCTCAAGGGTTAGCTGGAAGAGCTCCCTTAAAGGGATAAGTTCGCCTTTGTACATATTTTTATATTAATTGTATTGTTATGGTGTTTCTTTTGTACAATAAAGTGTTTACATACATACATACATACATACTAGTTTTACAATCGACACGGACGAATTAACTGGCGAGTTTAAGTTGTCCCATCAGAGCTACAAACAACGTTTTAGGGCGTGCATTCTTAGGTAGCTTACTTTCGACTTATTGTTCGACAACTAGAAATATCTAAGATTTGCACTTTTGTATGTTTGTAACGAATAAACTCAAAAACTACTGGACCGATTTCAAAAAACATTTCACCATTAAAGCCGTTCGATTTGCTTTTTAAAGTGCTATGTATAAGGGTTACCTTTACCAAATCCGTTTCGTGTACATCTTGCTCGATTTTGCTTTTGTAACGCTATATTTTGAGTGATGCCATAAAAATTAAAAAAAGCCGTTCGATTGGCTTTTTAAGCGCAATTTTTAAGAGTTACCCTTATATTTGGTTATGCAATAAGAGGGATATCAATTTACTGCTGCTCTTTAGGCTTCCCTTATATGATGTCTACTTAGTCTAGTTTAACAAACAACTAAGTCGTAGGTATATTTCTTCCAAAGGGGTTATTCTTTTAGTCGGTTGTACTTCGCGAGGTAAGTCTTTTAAAGGCTTTTATCGGGGACTGGATGGTCGGGTTCCTGGCTAATTATCCCTGAGCAATTTAGGCAAGGCTTTTATCGGGGACTGGATGGTCGGGTTCCTGGCTAATTATCCCTGAGCAATTTAGGCAAGGCTTTTATCGGGGACTGGATGGTCGGGTTCCTGGCTAATTATCCCTGAGCAATTTAGGCAAGGCTTTTATCGGGGACTGGATGGTCGGGTTCCTGGCTAATTATCCCTGAGCAATTTAGGCCAGGCTTTTATCGGGGACTGGATGGTCGGGTTCCTGGCTAATTATCCCTGAGCAATTTAGGCCAGGCTTTTATCGGGGACTGGATGGTCGGGTTCCTGGCTAATTATCCCTGAGCAATTTAGGCAAGGCTTTTATCGGGGACTGGATGGTCGGGTTCCTGGCTAATTATCCCTGAGCAATTTAGGCAAGGCTTTTTTCGGGGACTGGATGGTCGGGTTCCTGGCTAATTATCCCTGAGCAATTTAGGCAAGGCTTTTTTCGGCGCGGACGGAGTCGCGGGCTACAGTTAGTATTCAGACATGTTATTGTCCCCAACTAAATAACTTTACCTACTTACGAGTGAAACGGAAACTTCGAGATGAGACTCCAGCATCTTATACTTCAAGGGCCCTACTCAAAATGCATAATGCTAAGTTAGCGATTTATAGGATAGGATTATTTATAGGATTGACGAACGGTGAGGACTTATTTCTATCGACTCGAAAGGTATGAGTTGACATAAGAAGTTGACGCGATTTGTCTTTCGAAAATAGCTGACTTGGCGTTATGAATCTTGACTAAGCTTTCTGATGACAGATCGAATCGAACGCTTACGTCAACTCCTTACATTTCTAGTAGAGAAACGCTACAAGCGAATACATCTTGCCTAGGCCTACTAGCAGTAACGTACACGCTATTCGTATTTTGGTCTTTTACATTTGTTTGGCCGTTAAGGTTTCTGAAATAGAAAACAATGTTGCAAAATATTTAATTTTAAAATGCTAAGGCACTGTATTTTAGAACATGAAATATTTTTCAATAAAAACTAGGGGTGATTTCTGTTACTCCATTACCTTCAGCATAATTAAAATTCGACGTAACCAATTTTTGACGACGCGCTGGCCTAGTTGGTAGTGACCCTGCCTACGAAGCTAGCGGTCCTGGGTTCAAACCCCGGTAAGGGCAGATATTAGTGTGATGAGCGCGAATATATGTTCCTGAGTCATGGATGTTTTCTATATATTTAAGTATATATTTCTCTGATTGAGTATTTACATCGTTGTCTAGTACCCATAATACAAGCCTTGAGCTTAGTTTGGGACTAAGTCAATTGGTGTGACATTGTCCCCTGATATTTATTTATTTATTTATTTAAATGCGTACCCGACGTACACTCATACGTCATATATTTTGCTACGACAAGGTTTTAAGTCACGTGAATTGTCCTTGACTGTATGGCTCATAAAAACTATGTCGTTTTCCTTTCCGCCGGCGCGAGGAAACGGTCCATATATCGTTTGACACAATTTGACGCGCGAAGGCCGGCGAACAATGTGCCGTAAACCTGCGCGTACGCCGACTCATCGGCGCAGCTCGATCGCACGTGTGAATCTTACTATTACTACTATTTAATTATAGGTCTTGAACGAATTGATAGGCTATTATTATTTAAGTTTACTTTTATTTATTTATTTTTGAGAGCATTGAGAAGTATGGTTAGAGTGAACGTGTATGATACAAAGTCCGGATAACTGGAGTTTTTTTTTTGACAGCTTACGTCAATCTTTTACTTCTATTTTGGATAACGAAAACGGTTTCGTTACGCATCTTGTCTAGGGCCTCACGGCGATTACAATGCTTGCACAGTCATTGTGAAGCGCTTCTTAAATTTACAGTAACTGACAGAGTTTTTTTTTAACTTGAATTACGTTAAGAAAAAAGGGCACAGGTGAAAATCCCTTCCGGAGACCTAGGAAGGAAGGGCCCAGGTACTGCCGGGCTCCAGCCCCTGTGACCATCTAGAATTTAGACTCCCGTGGATACTACCCCAGCCAGAGATGAAAGGCCAGAGGAGAGCCCTTCCTCCGTTTACTTGTGCGGTGTTTTCCAAAAAGGGGGAATAGGAGTGGGGGTTGGGATGGAGACTTATAGCTAGGTGAGTCGTGGAGTGGGAATCCTGACGCATGCTTACAGACTACGGGCTTCTTTTCTTTTGCCCGACAGTGGAAGGGTTGGGTCGGAGATCTTTTTTGGATCGCTTGTGTGGCTGTAGACGACAGAGCATTTGGTGTAGCAATGACCATATACAATCCTTTATCACTACCCATGCGGCACTATCACGGTTTGACATACATCCCCGTAACCGGGCGCCGACAGAATGATAAATTGCCCTCGCAATCTCTCCGATAACATACTTGTGTTTATTTATAAACGTTCATGTGCGAAGTGAAACGTTAAAGTGTGAAACTTTGTTAATTTACCGAATATTATTTTACGCCCAATTTTACTGTGAAATATCAATTTTTGACTAACGGAATCTCATGTCAACTAAATTTGCTACCACATGCTGAGTGGACAATTTTTGATAATCCTATTGCCAATTTTTGATGCTCTGATAAGGGTCATGATATTTTCTATTATTATCTAGTAGATATGACTACAGATGACTAGGCCCCTATTCTACAGGGTAAAACCATATTGCCTTGGTATGTTATCGTATTCATTTTAACTCAACCGCCATCACTATCAAGTAAACAAGCCATTGTAACGATACAATATGATAACATGTCAAAAGCAATATGGTTTTACCGAGTAGAATCGAGGCGCAGGTCTGTGCCCCTAGACAAGGTGCATTGCGAGATCGTTATCGTTATCGAAAATGAATAGGATTGACGTGTTGCACGGTCGTATCGAACGCTTATGTCAATTCCATACATTTTGGCAGTTTTCGAAATCCGTTCACGTTAGAGTTAGGTATCTTGCCTACGGCCAGAGACCTGGTGACAGTAGATTTAGAAAGGTTTACACCATAACATAATCCGTGATCACAATTGCTTGGCGCAACAGGTAAATGATTAAAATAGTGTATACTTAGAGGTGCCATTTAATTGAGGGGTATGATATACGGGGATGAGACACGATCATCTACTCACCACCGTTGCCCCCTCCCCGCACCTCAATTATACCTCGGGTCTCAATTTAGTTGTACGTCTATAGCACACTTGCAAAAGAACGGGTTCTTAATAACAGAGGATTAATAATTGGTACTAATACTAACTAAAAATTACCTTTTTTGAGAATTGATATTATGATCGATGATATACACACATAACTTTTTAATAATAAATAATAGAGGTACAATATTTCGCCCTGAGCGACTGCGCGTGTCGATAATAAGAGGCTCTACTTTGAAAATCCCAGTTGAGGGTTTACGTTAACTCCATCCCCGTCACTCATCATTCAAGACTTAATAGAAAGAAAGGGATGAGTTGGAGCTAACGTAAGTTTTAACTTCGATTTTCAACGTAGTTAAGGTATAGAGGAACACTAATACATTGTTATACTTAGTTAAATTATTTAAAATAAGTACGTCATGTAAGTTTGCTTTTACTTTTATACAATTCCCGAGAAGAGTAAATAGGTGAGTTACCTGACGCCGGCGCCTGCGCCGCTACGTCATCTCATCAGCCAGTGGCCCTCAACATTTTACAATATATGGTCATATAAAAATATTATTATTCTTAAATTATAAATTGCATGTAAAGCAAAGGTGAAATGTCATGCTGAAAAAAATAGTTAATCGTGATGTCTTTGACATTTTTTATAAACTTTAATATTTTTGAAGCAAAAGATGGGTATGAATGCTATGAAGCAAAAAACAATGTCCTTGCAATTTAAAATAGACGAAATTAGTTTATTTTAAATTGTCTATTGTTAAATATTTTTCAAAAAAGATTTAAGAACTGGCGTTTCCACAATCCATATTATGCTACACAACACATCGTAATCTACGCATATACTCACTCGTGCTCACCCGTGTAGGTATTTAGTTAAATAAATATTCAACAAAATACTCAAGATACTCAAGATATAGTTTTCAATTAAACTTCACTCACAATTAAAAACATCTCCTACGGTTGCCAACTCCTGCGTAAAGCATCCGTTATCAGCTACATATCTACCTATGACACATATACATTATATTTGTTTTATATATGTTACGTACAGAGCCAACAATAATTTATCGTGACAGAGTGTTTTGCATGCTCGTGACTGTAGCGAATCAAAGTTTTCATTGTGTGTGTTAGTATGTTAGTGTGTTATGTCATGGATAAGTTACAAGGATTTCAATATAGTTATTTACCTGTATTATTATGTCGGTAGGTGAGCAAAACGCGTTGTCAGAAGTAGTAAACCTTTTATAGTAAATAATTATTAAATAAGCGCACCAGTAGGTATAAGTATGTATTATGTTCTGTAATTGCTTGTTCTTTTTATTTTCTCTACGTTTTTTGGCAATGCAATGTCAGATAAATTTAAGCTCTCCCTCCTTTCCTTTCCCATGACACAGAAGAGGAAAGTGCTAACTTAAATCACACTACACACTACTCACTATTGATGAGAAAACTTCTGTTTGCTATTAATATGATTTATTCATTACTATTACTAATTTTAACATGTAAAAGTACATGTTAGAATTGCCAAGCATGCAAGCTTGTACCATAGAGAGGAGCTGAATAGCAGCCACAGACTTATGTCCTTTAAAATCATAGTTTTAAAGAGTGACCCAGGAGACGTCGCCATGGCAACGAGCTACAACAAAAAGTTGATAGGTCCTTGTAGATGGGTCGTCTTTTAAGAAATTTTGTTTTCATGGAGTTTGGAACGAGAATTAAAAGGCCACGATGTACTACAGTGTTAAACTCTATGACACGCTTACTTCAATTGCTCTTAGATATAGTTATAAATATTTTCGCGATTCTTAAAAAATATATGTAAACAAGTATTGGTTTTTACTCAATAGATTCAAGTGTAATTTCGCATTTTTATTTATTTATATGGAATATCGTGTGTTTCCTCAAACGTTATTAATGTTATTATGCACCTCGTCGTAAACTAAACATGTACTCGCTAATTAACTATATGTTAATCACTCGCACGTGCTCATCCGCGTATTTAGTTAAATCAATATTTTATTATATACTCAACACTCCGAATGTTGGCTATCTATGACAGATATTAGTTGTGTTATGACGTTTAAAATAAAGATGGCGGTCAAGATTTTCAAACTTAAAAAACACTGTAATTAAACTGTCAATTATTTCAACGATAAGGTCGGATACACACAAGGATTGTCTGAGCTCTATTTTAGTCAGGAAAATCATATTGCTTTTCACATGTTATCGTATTGTTTTAATATCCGCCGCCATTACTATCAGTATCAGTAAATAAGAGTTATCGTACTGTTGGCAATACAACATGTCAAAAGCAATATTATTTAACCGAGTAGAATACAGTCCCTGGGCTTTTCTGACGACGTGCTGAGGGGTTATTATGACGTGGCTATGCCGTTTACTTTACGGTGAGCGTAAAGGACGGAGCTATAGCAGTTATATAGCTCTGTCCTTTTCTCTCAGCGTAAACAGAACTGCATTGCTATGTTATAATATCCCCCTGGCCTAGTTGGTAGTGGCCATGCCTACGAAGCTAGCGGTTTTTTGGCAATGCAATGTCAGATAAATTTAAGCTCTCCCTCCTTTCCTTTCCCATGACACAGAAGAGGAAAGTGCTAACTTAAATCACACTACACACTACTCACTATTGATGAGAAAACTTCTGTTTGCTATTAATATGATTTATTCATTACTATTACTAATTTTAACATGTAAAAGTACATGTTAGAATTGCCAAGCATGCAAGCTTGTACCATAGAGAGGAGCTGAATAGCAGCCACAGACTTATGTCCTTTAAAATCATAGTTTTAAAGAGTGACCCAGGAGACGTCGCCATGGCAACGAGCTACAACAAAAAGTTGATAGGTCCTTGTAGATGGGTCGTCTTTTAAGAAATTTTGTTTTCATGGAGTTTGGAACGAGAATTAAAAGGCCACGATGTACTACAGTGTTAAACTCTATGACACGCTTACTTCAATTGCTCTTAGATATAGTTATAAATATTTTCGCGATTCTTAAAAAATATATGTAAACAAGTATTGGTTTTTACTCAATAGATTCAAGTGTAATTTCGCATTTTTATTTATTTATATGGAATATCGTGTGTTTCCTCAAACGTTATTAATGTTATTAAACACCTCGTCGTAAACTAAACATGTACTCGCTAATTAACTATATGTTAATCACTCGCACGTGCTCATCCGCGTATTTAGTTAAATCAATATTTTATTATATACTCAACACTCCGAATGTTGGCTATCTATGACAGATATTAGTTGTGTTATGACGTTTAAAATAAAGATGGCGGTCAAGATTTTCAAACTTAAAAAACACTGTAATTAAACTGTCAATTATTTCAACGATAAGGTCGGATACACACAAGGATTGTCTGAGCTCTATTTTAGTCAGGAAAATCATATTGCTTTTCACATGTTATCGTATTGTTTTAATATCCGCCGCCATTACTATCAGTATCAGTAAATAAGAGTTATCGTACTGTTGGCAATACAACATGTCAAAAGCAATATTATTTAACCGAGTAGAATACAGTCCCTGGGCTTTTCTGACGACGTGCTGAGGGGTTATTATGACGTGGCTATGCCGTTTACTTTACGGTGAGCGTAAAGGACGGAGCTATAGCAGTTATATAGCTCTGTCCTTTTCTCTCAGCGTAAACAGAACTGCATTGCTATGTTATAATATCCCCCTGGCCTAGTTGGTAGTGGCCATGCCTACGAAGCTAGCGGTTTTTTGGCAATGCAATGTCAGATAAATTTAAGCTCTCCCTCCTTTCCTTTCCCATGACACAGAAGAGGAAAGTGCTAACTTAAATCACACTACACACTACTCACTATTGATGAGAAAACTTCTGTTTGCTATTAATATGATTTATTCATTACTATTACTAATTTTAACATGTAAAAGTACATGTTAGAATTGCCAAGCATGCAAGCTTGTACCATAGAGAGGAGCTGAATAGCAGCCACAGACTTATGTCCTTTAAAATCATAGTTTTAAAGAGTGACCCAGGAGACGTCGCCATGGCAACGAGCTACAACAAAAAGTTGATAGGTCCTTGTAGATGGGTCGTCTTTTAAGAAATTTTGTTTTCATGGAGTTTGGAACGAGAATTAAAAGGCCACGATGTACTACAGTGTTAAACTCTATGACACGCTTACTTCAATTGCTCTTAGATATAGTTATAAATATTTTCGCGATTCTTAAAAAATATATGTAAACAAGTATTGGTTTTTACTCAATAGATTCAAGTGTAATTTCGCATTTTTATTTATTTATATGGAATATCGTGTGTTTCCTCAAACGTTATTAATGTTATTAAACACCTCGTCGTAAACTAAACATGTACTCGCTAATTAACTATATGTTAATCACTCGCACGTGCTCATCCGCGTATTTAGTTAAATCAATATTTTATTATATACTCAACACTCCGAATGTTGGCTATCTATGACAGATATTAGTTGTGTTATGACGTTTAAAATAAAGATGGCGGTCAAGATTTTCAAACTTAAAAAACACTGTAATTAAACTGTCAATTATTTCAACGATAAGGTCGGATACACACAAGGATTGTCTGAGCTCTATTTTAGTTAGGAAAATCATATTGCTTTTCACATGTTATCGTATTGTTTTAATATCCGCCGCCATTACTATCAGTATCAGTAAATAAGAGTTATCGTACTGTTGGCAATACAACATGTCAAAAGCAATATTATTTAACCGAGTAGAATACAGTCCCTGGGCTTTTCTGACGACGTGCTGAGGGGTTATTATGACGTGGCTATGCCGTTTACTTTACGGTGAGCGTAAAGGACGGAGCTATAGCAGTTATATAGCTCTGTCCTTTTCTCTCAGCGTAAACAGAACTGCATTGCTATGTTATAATATCCCCCTGGCCTAGTTGGTAGTGGCCATGCCTACGAAGCTAGCGGTCCTGGGTTCAAATCCCGGTAAGGGCAGATATTAGTGTGATGAGCGCGAAGATTTGTTCCTGAGTTATGGATGTTTTTCTATATATTTAAGTATATATTTCTCTATATATTTATATCGTTGTCTAGTACCCATAATACAAGCCTTGAGCTTAGTTAGGGATTAGGTCAATTGGTGTGATGTCTCCTGTTATTTTTTTGTTAAGTATTTATAACAAATTGTCACCTGTCACCTGTCGTGTCACGCTAGTAAAGTTTGAAATTGTTTCGTAGAGTGTGTACTTTATTGATTTACTCATTCCGTCACTCGTAACTACCTAGCATATTGTGTGACGTACAAAATACATTCGTCACACATTTACCGTATGTCACACGTTGCCAGGTGGTTACTACAAGTGACGGAAAATTATCCGTCACTAGTTCCTAGGCTGGTAAAATGGATACTCTCAAAGAGAGCCAATCAAGATATATTTTCTTTTAGTTGACAAAAAAATAATAATATTCTCGTGATATTAGTTAGTAACAACGGAAAGTTCTTTAGTGATTTAAGTAACATCTTAGTTGATGTATCTAACGTGTTGTTAGGCTCGTATGGAATCAAGACGCTTGAGCATAACAATCATAATCTTGTTACAACGACGTTTATTTAGTTTTCAGTGTAATGGCTGATTGTTCCTGTAATTGGTCCAGCAAAAGCATGGCAGTAGAAGTACATTGCGTCGTTACAATAGCTCTCGCCTCAAACGCGAAAACCAACACGTCAATGTACTTCTACTTGAACGCTTTTGCTGGCCCATTGTAAATTAGCCATAAGGTCTCCGTTATCAGGATCATGAGGATCATATTTCAAACTGTAAACACCTACCTATAATTTTATCGAAATACTTTTCAACGAACGTATCATTATGCACAGTTTTGTCTGTAGTCACAATTACTACCAAACCAAATTTACGTAGGTACCTAATCAAGGTTTAACGCCCGTATTAATAAACTTATCTCAACTCTAATGCTCGTCTCGAGATGCGTCAAAAATGACAGTGCTCTATGGCTTGACGTTTACTTTGCCGTATCTTGTGACGGGCCTCTCAGCCAAGATGAGTTTATTAATACGGGCCTAAGATATTTGACGACGCGCTGGCCTAGTGGGTAGTGACCCTGCCTACGAAGCTAGTGGTCCTGGGTTCGAATCCCGGTAAGGGCAGATATTTGTGTGATGAGCGCGAATATTTGTTCCTGAGTCATGGATGTTTTCTATGTATTTAAGTATATATTTCTCTATATAAGTATTTATATCGTTGTCTAGTACCCATAGTACAAGCCTAGAGCTTAGTTTGGGACTAGGTGAATTGGTGTGAGATTGTCCCCTTATATTTATTTATTTATTTATTTATTCTAAAAACATCATTTTTTTAGCAGAAAATAACTGAAACTCTATGAAATGATACAATCGACGAAGTGAAATTCGATAATAAGATGGGCTACAGTAAATACCTAAATTGCGCCACGTTTTCAAAACCCCCTGAAACCTTGGTAGCTTCACGACTGTGTTGTTTGTCCACAAATTGGGCGAGCACGCGTGCGCCCGCGCCGACATGGCACGTTTCATTACGAAACCCGTGAAAATACACAAATTGAGACGTTTCAGAGGTTTGCATAAATTTGCCGGTCTGCGCTATCTACGTTGACGATGTGATTTTAGTTAGTTTATATATCTATACAGGGTGTTTGGCAGTCGGGTGTAGGGGTTTTAAGGGATGATAGTAAGGGTCATTCTGAACATTTTTGACCACATTTACTATTATGCTAAGTTTCACGGTTTCCGAGATATTGATCATTTTAATAGGATTTTTTGTCATTTTTCCTTATGTCCGTGATACGAAAAACCCCTTAATTCAAGTATTAATAAAAAAAAAAACAGTGTTTTCTTGCATGACTTGAATCACTATGAAATAAGGAAGTTTTAAAGCTACATGCCATTTTTTTTTCTTTACAACTTTTTGAGTAAACGCGCAGTTACTTTCTCCATACTAAGAGAACCCCGCGTTTGTTTTTCACCAAGTATGGAAAAACCCCCCAAGTTTTTCGTATCACGGACATAAGGAAAAATGACAAAAAATCCTATTAAAATGATCAATATCTCGGAAACCGTGAAACTTAGCATAATAGTAAATGTGGTCAAAAATGTTCAGAATGACCCTTACTATCATCCCTTAAAACCCCTGCACCCGACTGCCAAACACCCTGTATACTGCCGTGCAAAATTAAAAAGCAGTAAGTGCACAAATCTACCACCATATCTTGGATGCCAACTGCAAACGGCTCCTCAAAGTTGGAGACCATGTTACGGTGGTTTAAGTGTTCACTTACTGGAGTTTAAATTTTGTTCGGCAGTATAGCCTATTTAGTGTCCCACTGCTCTAAGGCCTCCCCCCTCATTCCTCCAGTCGTCTCTTGTTCAGGCTAATCCTTGCCGGTCTGGTTTGAATTTATCCAAATCCTCACGCCATCTTCTTCTTCGTCTACCTTTACTCTACTGCCGTTAATAGGGTGGGCTCCAGTCCAGTCAGGTCGTAAGTTAGTTTACGGTAAATAAAAATGGCGAGATATTTGGGCCGATTCGGATCGGGGTTCTCTAGTTTAAAAACGCGATGATATAGCTATGCAGTTTAGTTTACGCTGAAAGAAAAGAACAGAGTTATATAACTGCTATAGCTTTGTCCTTTACACTCGCCGTAAAATGAACTGCATACCAATGTTATAATAACCTCTCTGTAAGCCTTTTATAAACGTCAAGCTCTCACTCAAATGGCGAATCGTCTTAAAACACTGACAGTTCAGGATACTTGCATTGTATGTCAGTGTTTTTTTAGAAACAATAAGGGTAACGACCGAGTGCTCGTCGCTGACTAGTATTTGTTTCCATATTTTGAATTGCAATTAACTAAATAAGATTAACATTAGTTTTGTTGTTTGTATTTTAGCGATGAGAAATGTTTGTGGCTTTGATATTTAACAAAAGTGAAGGTCTCATCTCCCAAATCACATGAATCATGATCATAATATTACGACGCAAGTAAATATTTTCTGTTGACATGTCGAGCACTCGGACGTTTACCTTACATCTTTCTTATAATTTTAATCTTCTTTATTAAACGCTTTCAGTTCTTGTTTTAACAAGATATATTTTGCCAATGTCGAATTTTGGGCCATCACCCTGTAGGTACTTATTAAAGAAATAAGTCCATGGACGTCACACGCTAGGACAATTATTTGGTTAAAGATTATTTATTGTGCTAGACTCTCCATACGCTTCTGACAAGTCCCACCTCATTCTTATATTCCAACAGAATAAACTGCAAACCAGTGTCGTGTTTGACACACTTCAAATGTTATACCTAAATTGAAACCTGAAGCAATCTCGCTGTGAGATAAAACGTGATAGGATATTTAGGATGTTTTCTCTTTTAACAATGTCGGTTTTCAAAACGGTTCCGGGTGACAAATACTTACACTTTTTGTCAGTTGTGATTGACATAAAAAAGTCAAGACATACTGAGATTATTCTACTCCACTAGGCTGATAAGAAGTTAATCGAAGTAAAATGTTGCACAACCATGAAGTTTCAGAATATTTGTTTGTTGACAGCGTAAAACAATTCTGTTTTTATAATTACTATTCCTTAATACGCAACAAATAAGTTTAGCATGGTTTTTACTGCTGTCAACATCATACTTTTACTTACTGTTGTCATCATATGACAGGATCGTACTTTAAACGAATTTTGATTTGATTTTAGAGCTTTTAAATGAAAACTTATCCTCTTCGTAGTCCAAAAAACATGAATTTAAAAGTCGTTTAATTTTTACAACATACATACATACATACATACATATATACATAAACTCACGCCTTTATTCCCAGAGTGGGGTAGGCAGAGCTACAGAATTACCAACAACTCTAAAAACTTGTTAATAATTCTGTAACCACATTTTGCACTTTTAATTTTTACAAAGTTTTTGTAATTCAATAATATAAAAAAAAAATAAGAGTGTATAATATTTATATTTTTTATAGTGTCTTAAGTCCTTAAGCATGTTTACATAAACTCTTGTCTAAACGAAGCAAATAAGACAAAGTAACAAGAAAAATAAAGAATTGATGAAATTGAAAGATTACATTGAATTCCAAAATAGACTCATTTATTCGACGCATTAATCCCAGACATGCAGACAAAATGAATATCTATAGTAACGTTAGGAACGCAGCCACACGTTTTAACATCCAAGCGACAACTATCGATAGCGAATTCTTTGCAACACGTCAATAAATCAACGCAAGTATTGCAAAATCAGAATCCATCAGGAATGCCGAGTGTTCTTATGTTATCTTATTATCTCAACTAAAAGATAAGCAAAGACCACAGTAATGTCTCAACCTACTTCGAGGTTGTGGTTACATTTCAGCCTTATTGCTTTATGGCTAGTGTTTATTTTACTTATGATGATTATTGTTTTATGACTTTTTGGCGTTACTTTGTTGTATAATGTGATACACGTATGTCTATGCCTACTGGTATTTATATTTCCCTGTAATATCGATCGCGAATGATTCTTAAACCCCATCCAAAATAAAATAGTGAATCAATTTTTATCTATGGTTATGCCTAGAAAAACTGCCTTATCTACCATTTGCAGACACTCGTCATTTAGAAAAATACTAGAATCTACCGGTTTAACATTAGGCAAAACGAACCTAACACATTTAGTTTTTTTAGCATTGAGTAGTAAATTGTTACTAGTAAACCAATTAAGTACTTTAACTAGTGTGGCGTATAGGTTTTAATAATGGACTATTTACTCGAAGTTGAATTTCTCGTTGTTTTGTCGTTCCGGTTTCTCAAACAGACACTGTTTATTTGCGTTATACACGGTGGGGCCTGTAACTAGAGCAAAAAATTAAAAATGTACATTCTTCTCCTCAAACTACGCAACGTTTGTTTGACGACTTTGAAAAAAAACTTGCGGTTTGAATTTTATTACATTTTAAAGTTAATTCGAACACGCAAATGTACTATGAAATTGATTGTCTGTAGAGTGACTAGACTGACAGGCGATGTCAATTAGACGGAGTTTTAAGTACATTGAAAATACTATTTACTTTGTTTGAAAAAAGAACAATCTAAAAACTTTATGATTTTAAAAAATTGCTAAACAAAAGTTGTCTAGTTTGAGGAGAAGAATGTACATTTTTCATTTTTTGCTCTAGTTACAGGCCCCACCGTGTATACGAGTAAACATACTTTAAACATCGTCCGAGATCGAAGGCAAAGATTTTGCTGGAACTCTTGAAACTCCAATCTGTTTGAGCCATATTTTCAAAAGTTACAAGACCAAAAGTAAATAGCATTGTTAGATGACTTCAACGAGAAAATCAGTTGTATGCTGCGACGGCCGTTAGTCTATTACAAAATCATGAATATTGATCAATTATTGTCACCGAGTGTACAGAGTTCTCCGCAGGATCGCGTGCGCAGAGATGACGTTACTTAACGACGATTCGATGCGACTCATTATCATCGGTCAAATCGCTTATTGAATACAAAACTGACACATTCCAAAATAATTTGCTCTTGCATTAAAAATCTTATACAAATAGCTTCTAATTTTAAAATGCAACACTGACTCATTTTGGAATGTGTCAGTTTTGTATTCAATGAACGAACGAAAATGACACAGTTAAAGGGACATAGTTTTGTTTAGGTCAGTTTACTTAAGACTGCACCGAGCAAACGTCGAGCGTCCAGTGGCGCCCTCATTACTATTATTGTGTTATCTAATTAACTAAGAATTTCCTTGCAATCAGACGATACGTTTTTGTAGCGCAAGTAAATACACAATTTATGGGATACGTAATAAACTTTAATAACAATTACCCTTTGAATAGTCAGCTTAACGGGAAAAGGTGGCCACTTTTTTCCGTTAAGTTGATAACTCGAAGGTGAATTGTTATTAAACTATGTGATATACCCGTTAAGTTGTGTTTTCATTTGTAGTACAAAAACCTACCGACCAGTTTCAAGAAAATACTTTAGTTTATTAGAAAACACAATAATAGTAATGAGGGCGGCACTGTACATCCGGCGTACGATCGGCGCAGTCTTAACCATCAATGTATTATTACAATATAAACGTTAGTTTACATTATGTAACTCAAACAGCAATACAAAAAAGTTACAGGAGAGAATCGCTGCAAAATAAATGATAATTTCAACTATTCAACTATACTCAACTTTACCATACGTACTCACATAAAAAATTGTAGTCCGAATGTATATTCATAATCATTGTAAGTTATTAAGTGTTTTTACTGAAACGGGTTTTATTTCAGGGTTTTTATGAAGCAAACCTAAGCTAACCTAACCTCATTTACCAGTTAGATATTTCAAAAATAGTTGTTGATACCTGACGGTATGTATGTATGTATATTTCAAAAATCCTGAAACAAATCCGTTTTATTAATAAACACTGTATGACTTGAGTTGATTATGAATAACAATACATTCGTACTCGAAATAAGTATGTGAAACCAAGCGCTCCCATTAAATTCATACACCTGCCCCCTATTTCACCATCCTGACAATGACAGGTGACAGGGGACATTTCAGTGCACATGGCGCAGCTTATATGAACCCCATTGATGAGAAAGCTTCTTAACTTTGCAATGTATACCGAATGGTCACCTGTCGTTGTCACGATGGTGAAATAGGGGGCTGGTAGTTAAACGGCCAAACCAATTATCAAGAAACCTAGATTCATCCCCATTAAACTAAATTTGGTTAAAATTTCTCGTCTGAATTGTTCAACTCGTTCGGAAACCTACGACAGACTCATAGTTATTTGTCCCATATTTTCACTTTACTTCGGGGGTTAAAGAAAAATGAATCCAGAAACAATTAAATAAGGCAGACCTTTAATAACCAATAAATACTTCAATTAGTAATCAAGGACGAACTATAGTATGATTGACAAGCTTCATGGAATCCTAGACGTGCGTACGCGCAACAATGACGCCGTCAAGGTTGTCAACTCGCAATTAGACCTAATTTACTTGTTTACTAATGATTCCCTTCCAACGTGCGCTTTTGACGCTTTGAATATTCCCACGGATAATTTCCATAGATATTTGTTGGATGTTGGTTGTGATCTCTAATGGTGGCACTTCACTTGTTAGAATTTGCCAAATATTGGCCTTATATCTCTTATCTTTACATAGTATAAAAAAAAGTCGCTTCCCGCCGTCTGTATTCTGCCCTCTATGAACGCTTAGATCTTTCGAACTACGCAACGGATTTTCATGAGGTTTTCATCTATAATTAGTGGTTCAGGAGGAAGGTTTCTGTGTAAATTCTGGTAAATTAAACCGAAGCGAAGCGAGGAGGTCCCGTAATTATTTGTCAAATAACAGCCAAGTGTGGCCACCATAACGCAAAATGTTTTCATCTTTGACCAATCTATGTAGACCCCTGGACTAATAACACAGAGATATATTTTAGTTTTAAGAACGCCTGAATCAACCTTATCGAAGTTAGTGCTATGCTCTCATCGCCCTCTATGATTATTTCGGTCTTATTCATCGTTTTGAAGGTGTAGGTATATTTCAGTATTTAATAATTTTCATTTTATTTTTGACTTACACAATACGCGAAATAATGGTGGTTCTTCCGTATAAGCACGTGGCTTTGCACATAACAGAATTATTTTCGTATTCAACAAAAAATGGGGTTTCCACGTCACTTTAGTTTTTTGGTGTCTAAACTTATCTCGTTTTTATAGCGTACAAATAATTACGTGTTCGAGATTATTCACTGTAATTTTATCTTTATCACACAGTTTATTTATGTAGGTATCTATCTCTTTTTATTGCTTCGTACCGTTCGGAGGCCCTGCCTCTGCATCTTTAAAAACATCTACCACAGACCACAAAAGGAGTCTTCAAAAAAGAGACTTTGAACGCTATGTTGTTTTTTACTCCTTTTTTTCTAGACGTTGATAATCTTAGGGATACTTCTCATTCCATTCTTGTTGGTCCGAATACCGTAGACATTAAACCGTTTCCTCAAAAAAAAACTTTTCATTTGTTAACCACAGGTATTTTTGAAAAATATACAAAGTTATGTGATTATTATGAGTCAAACCAAGATATATTAGAACAGCATTAATGCAGTCACATTTGGAATGCATCATAGACGATCGTACGACGTCAAGCATAATATAGGAAATATAACCTCTTCAAGCTTAAGGCAAACGAAAAATAACCTTCAAAGAAATCATTACGTTTTCTACATATGTGGTGATGATTTAGAATATTTTCCTCAAGTAACTAACGAAAACCCGTTATGACAATAACAACAAGCATTCCACGGTACAAAAAAGTCCTAAGTCCTCCAAATTTCGTACGCAAAACGGCGTTTTCAACTTTAAGCTCAGCACGACCGTTCCCATGGTGAAGTTAACCACTATCTGTCGCTATCAGCGATTGCGGGTGATAATGGAGCTGCCTTCAGTACCGCGTCGACTACCGTCGCTGTCTGACGTACCGCTCAAAGTTGCAACATAACTTGAACAACTTTCGTGACGTAAAACTTAAAACCAAAGCACACTACAAATAAACAAGAGAAACTGATTTAAATTAAACCCTAATCTAAGTGATGTCGAATTTATAAGTAAGGTGTGGAGTGTTTTAGACGTTATTGTAAGTTGTGTGATTGATGCCGGTGGCTTAAAGTGGATCTGTGAAGATGTGTTTTTGTGAGGTTTTACTTACAAGGTCTTTAAGTTTAATTAGGCCTGCTTTTGAGGTTTAGGTTAGGTTAGGCTAATTAAATAAATGTTGAAGATTTAAAATTCGATTTGTTCTTGTGTTCAAGTTATAAAGCTTTTTAAAGGTTATTGACGGACATGTAAATAATTAATTTAATAACAAGATTTTGAAGGTTGTGATGTTTAGTAGAAAACCTTTTTAACTTTTTTTTATCTGTATTTTTTAAGTTTGACTGTCACTAATGCTTTAGAAAATCTACATTTACCTATATTCTTGAATACATTTTCTATCACGCATTTACCTCTTTTTTTTAGTTTATTGGTTACCTAACCCGCAAATTTGTATTGAAATATTTTTACGCTCCACTAACCTGTCTTTAGACAAATTAAAACTGTGAAGGTCGCTTGTCAATGCGTCAAATTCATATGTAAATGAAAGTTTAAATTGTTAATAACTACATTTACCAAGTAGTACCTACTTCTCTCTCATTTATTTAGTAATAGATAAGGAGAGATAAAAATAATTCTACAAAGTACCTATAACGTCTTCAATTTTCGATCTACATTTGTTTTTGTTGACGCCGCCACCGGTAGCGTCGGATTTCGTTGCAAACACTACTTACATCAAAAAGCTATATGTTCTTAGTATTGTTTCTTAAAATAAAAAGTAAAAACTGTTTACAATAAGCTCTAATTACGGTACAAAAATGACTATCACGTACAAGACCGGTTCATTCGGGTACCATGTGTATAAGTATTAAGCAATCGGTGCACTACTAGTTTGTTTGCGTGCGTAAACATTGATTGAGTGCACATGGACTTAAGTTCACGCTTTCAACCGATAGATGTCGTGGTTTTAAACGTCAAATCAATTTTAATTGTGATTGGATACTTCGTTTCGCGCGTGTTCCTGATTGGCTGAATTGCTAGCAAGGTTATTTTAGAGATTTACGTTCTTGAAACATGTATTTTTTATAATTGATTTCCATTGTTGCCTCCAAAAAGGTGCAAATAAAATACCACAGAATTAAAGCTATTAAAGAATCATCAAAGACCGTTTTACAATACGGAAGACTTTTTAGGCACTTTGTTTTTTACTTTGCGAAGACAATAAGTTTTTCATAGTTATCGGGTCTTTTTTGTTTCGGCCTTGTGTCAGTTGGGTCTTGTATTTTCTACTGCTGCGGGCAAAACAACGCGTAAAAACCGTTATATTGCTGCAAATTTAAGTTAGGATTTACGTAAATAGACATTAGATATAAATGGTAATAATTGATATCATATCTGCACATTTTCGACTAGCGTGCTAGTAGTGCTAGTAGTAGTAGTAGCTTTATTATTATCTGTCATAACACAACACCCAATTCGCTGATGAGCGAGTTTAATATAAATAAATAAATACCACGTGACGGTCACACAAATGTAACTTGTCCCAAACTAAGCTCTAATCTTGTACTATGAATACTATACAACGATAAACTTACTTATGTAGATAAATACAAAGCAAAATACATAGAAAACATCAAAGACTCAGAAACAAATACTTGCGCTCTTGACAAAAATATATGCCGTTATCGGGATTTGAACGTAGGACCGCTAGCTTCGTAGGCAGGGTTACTACCACTTAAGTATGAACTTAATCATAACCAAAAAAATATCACACACTTACATTACCTTAAAATCATTCCACTCATCACTTCGCGATTGCCCACTGCTTACGAAATCTTGCGGCTGCTCAAAAACTGCTCCTACACCGTCGCGCGATGCATCGTGCACTACTCATGTTAGATCTTAGAATTTAATGTGTTTTAAAGTTTTTTAACACCAAAATTATAAAGTTAAAAAGTTATTAGAATCTTCTATTATCCTTTAAGATTAGGATAATAATTAAGCACCAGTTTGTAATAAATTCCATCTTTAGCAAATCGCATTAAAAATGCTGCAATGTAGAGAGCTGTAGGCAAATACCAACCTCTACACAAATATAGTAGATACATAAAAATCAGGTTAAACGCTGAAAAATTACTCTCCTGTGAACTATTGCTACCCGACCCGATGACGCCGCCCACTAATTACTGGAGTACCTAAACTTTTGTGCACAAATCACACCAATTTGGGGACAATTGGCTTGTCGAGGCCACTTATGATGTAACCGGTGGGTAATATTGGACAGTTAGTTTGGTTGTTAAAACGATTTGGGTCCTTGAACCGATTTTTTTAGTCGCGCGACAATCGTTTGCGATTATAGGTTCGAGACGTAAAGATGGTGTTAAGCGACTTTTTAAAAAAGGATTTTCGTTTTTATCCGATCTGCTTGGAGATATAGTCGGGGACTCACTACTTAGAGAGGTTTCTTATATTAAAAATAATATGATCGTTTTCAACATTTAATTTATTCAGAAGTGACTCATACCTGTATGTAATGTGGGTTGGTGTAGGATCGTATGGACAATCCTGTACTACATGTATACATATACGGATTTCAGCAGTATGCAGTATACTATACATGGTTCAATCATTTAATAACTATGCAACCTGAATTTTATTGTTTTCGGATACTTTGCGACCAGTTATCCAAACTTCTTCCGATCAATCTTGCTTATCAAATCTTACAAGCTTATCAAAAAGTAAAACTGCTAAGGCCGATCTTGCAAAATCTCTTAACACGATTAGATTTAAAGAACAGGCATGTTTTAAATCGCTTTCGTCAAATTCTTCAAAGGATTCAATGGTGCTGTCAAAACAACGACGTTTATATCCTTAAGTCTATAGTAATTTATTAAAACAAGTGATCGCGGTTTCGACAGATAAGACCAAAGTAAGTCGTAAATACTAAACCCATAATCTATATCCGTTTCTATGAAGAACTTCTTCAATTCCAATAATTTGAACCATAAATATAAGTTTAGCAGCAAGATTATTTTCGAATTATTTACTATTCAAGGTTAGTCTTTGCGGATTTCGATGACAGTAAATAACATGGTATCGAGTTAAAATAATGTGGCCATAGGAACTTCAATGCCTAGATCTACTATAGTACCTACTCAGATCCGTCGAGCTTGGTTTCGTTTGATTCTTCTTCTAGTCTTTATCATCAGTGTTAACAGAACTGTTGACAACAAACTTTTGTCTAAAAGTATTTAATTCAAAAGTAACAACACAAAAAAAATCGTTGTGATGTAGACAGCTATATTTTCCTTTACAAAAATTACGAGACTTCATACTTCAGTAGCCCGTTTCGTGACGAGGTCACCACGGTGATTTATCACCGACAATCACTGGAGCCCTATCACCAACACGGACAGATTTCAACTTATCGTAATCAGCTGATAAGCAACGCGACTGCTAGCGCCTTTTAATCTTTAAGACAATATTTTTATTAAAAATATCTATCGTGAGTAAAATTCCGTAGTTTTTATGAGTACGCCTACGAAATTGAACGCTGCGTACGATACACGTATTATACGACTGTCCATGAACGAGGGTATTGTTTTTTTTTCTTCAAACTATTTACTAACTTCTACAGTAAGAGTAGGTATAACTTGTTTACCTATTTTAGTGTCCTTTGGTTTGAATTTGATGACACGAGTGGTACTTCGTTAGTATACAAATACTGCAATGTTGAAAAGTTTGAGGTCAGATATGATAATGTATTTCGCTTTTTAGGGCTTTTGCCTAGTAGTGGGACACTCAGACTCATCGGAAAGGATAAAAAATATTTCGTTTGCTGAATTTGCACAGCCGGGAGAGAGGTTTCTAATTGTTAAATGCACAAAATAAAATGTCGTGAGCAGAAAATTCTGACCCTAGGCAATAGTCGTTATTATTGTTAAGAATCAACAGTAGACGTCTTTTGGTGAATATGATGAGGAATATAGTGATTATAACGATGATTTTAGGGTGCAGAATAATCAATTGGGAATAAATAACACGCTTCATAACAATAATTTGGTTTCTTTGAATGCACACGACGGTTTTGAAGTAGCGAAACGTGACTCAGCCTCGAGTACTGGCGTTACTTAACTCTGGCTTTACATACGAAGCGAACTATCTAGTCTGAGAGGGCACTTATAGGCTTAAATTCCTACAAAATAACATGTAAGTCTCATTGTAGTCATTATCTTTTGAATGATTACACCAACTTAGTTGTTCACGCGTTGAAAATCGTCTTTTGGTCGTTGTAAATATGACACAAATCTTACGTATGCTTCTTCTAGGTATCTATGAAAATCGGTTACAGACAACAGGAGTTGACTTCCATCAATGACTACTTATATTAAAATTGTCAATACAAAATTCAAAGATGAACTTGAATATGTTATGTTCCTGAAGGTTTTACAAAAATAGAGCATAAAATCGATAGTCTAGCAACAATAGAGACAAACGACGCACACGCATCGCGCATTATATTTTCGAAACAATAGTAGTAGGTCAAGTGACATTTGCCTGGCTACCGCTGAGCTGTCTTGACGGTGTTATCTGACAGGTTAGGCTGTTTATTTGTTCATTATCAATATTTCTTTACGTACTGAGTGCCAGGCTTTCATGATTTCTTCACAAAGAGGACCCGATATTGCTCTTTTGGCACTGAAGGCATTTACTTATTATTTCATCAGCGGCGCCAAGCCGCTATCGTATCTATTAATAAGTGTTATGGTTTTGCCACACACAACATTGTTTCTATTATCCCGCGTATTTTTTAGGATCAAAAATGTCAATCTAGTCAAATTGACGGTTGTCCCTCACATTAAAAGGTTCAATCAAGCAAGTCCGACTCCAACTCGGCCTCTGGCCGATTAATAGTATTCAATTCTAACGCCCGATCCCTATGTTTAAACCGCGGACAGATAAGGCTTATTTTGAGTTAAAATTTGACATTTGCCCATACAAAATGTGTAAAATTTTAACCCGAAGTAAGTCTATCTGTCCGCGGTTTGAATATAGGGTTCGGCCATTATTGTCTTTAAATTATAAGGCAATATACATGTCTGATTTTACAAACGTTTTCACTGTTAGTTTGATGCTTAGTATGCTTTGTATCTTGTGATTTTGCTACTGTAATGTTTTGACATCATCATTCTACGATCACGAGTTTCTAATCATTGGTTTAATCCATAAGACTTCAATCATTTGTTCAATTCTACGATTTTCATGGGCAAACATTTTCGGTAGTCCCTTAACAAATTTTAAAAATCTTTTGCCCCGTTTGATCAAATTTCTAAAAATCCAACGGTGATGAGGTAAAAGGTCTTTCTCTTTTACTCTTACTTAAAAGAAAACGTTAAACAGGCAGACGTGCGTAGTGTCAGCAGAAAAAGCAAAAGAAAATTCCAATGACTAAAGAAACAGCACTCTTCTTTGTTGTGGTTTTAATTTAATACCTTTTTCATTAGTGTTAGGTACTCCACTTGTTTGATACCTTCTTATGAATAATTAGTTTTTTTCCAGTTTGGTTTGGGATTGAGAATCATTAACAGTTCAAAGAAACTATGTGTCAGTTTATTGTTACCACTTTGACGAGTTTCACCCATCTTGATTAATATTACACTTGTACCAATGACACCAATGTAGTTGTCCATAAAAACTATACGTTCAAACATTTTACGTAGTTCTTAAGACTTCGAACCAAAAAAAACCTCATTTATGTTGTTAAATTGTTTTTCGAGACACCATTGATTCTTAAATCAGAGTTACGAATGCAAAAACATGACAAAGTATCCGACCGTTAAGTGGTGTTGTCATAGTTAATTCTCCGAAGCCCCGAACAAGGTAGTGCACACAGCTAGTGTAAACAAGCATGTCTACCGAAAAACTGATTATCTTAGCAAAATATACTTACCTGCTAGCCATCCGTCAACCAGAAACAGAGAGAGAAATTATGTAAGAGATTGGAGATATATCAGAGAAATTTATGGTCGTACAAGTCTAAACTGAAGACCACAGCCAAAAGATTGGAGAAAAATGTGATCGTTTTCACCTTATTGACGGACATACCTCTAGGTTTTACAAAACCAGCCTGATGTGACGTATCTGTATCTAAAATCTTGTCGCATTCTTTTGGTTGGTCGTGCGTGACGTCCAACAATAATTGGGTGACACGGCTGAGAGAGGCGTTCGAAATGCTTCAAACGACCTAAATTCTTAAAAACCTTCTTAAAATTCAAAATTAGCCTCTTTTCAACTTTGCATTTTCCTCCAATGCTCTATATCTCCAAGACATTACATTTAGCACATCCTCATACGTGCACAATATGGCACAATGCTTCTCTTTGTCACAGGGTATTACAAATATTACCATCTTCAGTTTCACGACTCACTCCACTCTATGGTTCACCATTAACTACATTGTTAACTTCATTATCTTCGGCCATGTTTTTCTCAGAGTTATTGTTCTCTTTAAGATTTATAACGAGCCTTTTGTCGACTTAGTTTTAGTTCGTTTCAGTGACAATGTCCGTGTAATTGAGATTGGTTTTGATATTTTTACGTTCGATTTCTATTTTCGAACGTGTGGAGCCTATGAATGCTAAACTTTATAAAACCACTTTAGAAACTTCCAATTTAAAAATTAATGACAAATACATTTCCAAGCTTACTACATTTGTAATAGTTTGTATGCTATGACCATAGGTTGATCGATTTTAAGATAATGGCGCAATATAGGATTTAATTTGTGATATTCCAAGATTTTTATCAATAATGGACATCGTTCCAATTGACCGCTGATTGATTTCAATTTTTTTATCGCATTGTTTGATGACAAACGTCAGAATTTGACAAACACATCCGCACTAATATCATTTAAATATATTGATTACCTATTTATTACTTTTTAATTACACCATTAATTAAGCCAAATGTAACAAAACTATCGAGGCGCCCTTCGCTTCGGTTCATGTGAGCTTTCTGAAACACCCGTACTTAAATAAGAAATTATTATACTTACACAATAACCTCTAATAAATAAACACCAGCGGACAGTCACACAAATTACCCTAGTCCCAAACTAAGCTCTAGGCTTGTATTTTCAGTACTAGACGACAATAATCTTACTTAAACACAAAAATACGAGCTATACTGAAATAATAAACATAAACTGAAAAAATATCTAACTGATTGTGTAAACAACATCAAGATCCATAGTGGTTTAGGAACAGTTAGCTTATATACAGACAGACAGACTGACGGACGCGGAAAGTAAAGAAAGATAAAGATACTTTTGACTTGTTAGTACAATGTCGTTGATTACTACGGCAGAAGTAGGTCAGTTTTTTAACTTCCTCTATACTCACACGCAAGAAAACGATGAGTAGCGAAGGCAGGGTATCATTAATATGGTGACATTCTGTGTCACCTACAAGTTCGACGATATGTCCCAATTTAAATTGACCCCTGACAAGCAACGTATAACAACTATAAAATAGACAAAAATATAGCAAGGATGTACAAAGGCGAACATTCCTGTAAGGCAACTCTTACTGATAACCTTTTTAAGCCATTGAGAAAAAAATCATGACAACGAATAGTCAAAACAAGTACAGTCAAGGACTTTAATTGTTAAGCCTCTATGGAACCCTGTCATAATGACAGCGTCATACCATATGAAAGCAATTACGCTAAAATTAATGATCAACGTTATGCGACAGGGTTCCATAGTGGCTTAATAATTAAAGTCCTTGACTGTACAACAATAACAGAAATAAAGACAGGGCGAAATGTTTTACAGGAAAATGTTGCTAAGCTCTTATAAACCAAACAAGCAAGCAAACTTACAGTATCGATAATTGCGTTGTGCTCATATTGCTTGCGGGTCTTGCATAACAAATGAAATAATTTTACACGCCCCATTAATTATCTTTAAAGGTTTGGCGTCGAATTATCGCTGTGATTGATTCTTATCTGATTTCCCATTTATCGCAAATAGGCCAATGTAAGAGATACTTACCTACGTCAAAAGAAAAATCAACGCATGAAAAAAGTGTGTTCTTGGAAGTTATTGAGTAATTCGCAGTGTTATCATAGTGAAAAATATTCATTCATCAGAATTATCAATCCTTCTTCCTTTTGGTTTCGCACAGCCAGGAAAACTGCAACTAACTAGAAACAAAATACTGGTAAGGAATATAATTAGTTTGAGACTTAGACATGCTTTAATTGACGGATACATTGTTAGGTGTCCTTCAAATAACAAGAAAATCTAATCCATAAAACTGTGTTAACAACATTGTTGATAATTATCATAGATGCGTCAAACAGATGCCAAACAAAGGGCGGCTTGAGTTCTTACATATTTGCGTCGCGGACGTCGCTGTCCTCAAACAAACTCCGTCTTCGGTCTGTTTTAAGTTATATCATCCAACGAAGGTCTTCTGTCAAAATGCGCTTGTTACATAGACACCTCTTCTGTCCGAGATCTTTGGGATCGTTCCTTTTTTCCTGACCGTCTAAGAAGAAAGAAGGATAAGGAAGGAGTTTTTTGTCTTATTTACAAATAAATATTTTCAGATATCTGTTTAGTAGGAGTTGCTTCTTCGTAATGTTGCCATGTCGATAAAAATATATTTGCTATATCACAAGAACAACAAGAGTTTTTACAGTTTTGCACTGAATAATGTTTGTGAACTAGTTACTCCTCGTTTGGATTGGTTTTTGTTTGTTTCGAGTTTATCTAATTCTCCAAGCATCCTTGGTCGTGTCGCACTTCGTCTCTAACAGATATTTCGAGAGTAACTAATCTATTTCTTTATTTGCCTTGTTGCTTATCGCTGAAATTGAAATGCGTACCGTCGCGAGTTTATTTAGATTTATTGTTAAGTTTGACCTTAGGATTTACTTCTTTTACTGCTTTAACAGTTTCTACTAACAGTGTTTCTTCTGTTACAATTACTCTAAATAATTAAATATCTTCATTAGTTTATTTTAGTTATTATTATTTTAGTTTTACTGTATTGGTCATCATCTCATCATTGTCTGCGTTTTACCCTCCACAAAAATATTGTATGAGCATAGGTCGTCTACAAGGGATTATATTATAAAAGTTAACCTTTACCTACTTGAGTGCTTAAAGTTTTTTCTAATATATTGAGATTAGAGCTAGCTAAGGGAAAAGTGAGGTCTGAGAATGTACTGGTCGGCCATTCGCATATTTGTTTTTTCTTAACAATAGTTTGAGTAAGTATCTTCAAGAAATGTGGAAAGGTAGTTGAAGTTAATGCAATCAAAAAAATTGGACATGTGCCAGAGGGTTGCCGATAAGGGAGGCAAATTACGAGGTCTCTCTTCTGGGCGTACTTGTAGTAAGTACCTACTAGTATAACATAATGTAATGTGAGTTCTTAATGTAAAAATACATGTAACACTTGTTACGCGGTAACGTAAATTACAATGATAACAACAAAATAATAGAGAAAGATAACTACACGGTACGAGTACGCAAAATAATTATGTCAAAATGATAAGACGAATCACGTTTTAGCTCGTGTCACTAATCTATGATGGTACTTTAAAAGTAAAAAGAGATTTAGTGTAAAATGCTACGCAAACAAGCTTGTTTAATGACTAATAATCAGACAACTAAACACAAAATTATCTCAGAGACACAAGCAAACTGGTGGCTGACGCAACTAACAAACACTGACACAATAGTTAAAATCTTAAATTGCCAAAATCCTGAAACGACTGACGACGTTACCTAAATATTTGATATTTGAAATTGGTTGATAGTGTTATCGTCAACTTAGCAATCAGGGACGTGTCACCATGCATCATCATTCATCATCCGAGATCTTGACGTGATTCTGCGACATGTGGCACATTGATAACACCTGTTACTACGTCGCCTACGATATGGTATTCTTCCAAATCTTACATAACGACTCGTGTAATTTTTGCATCAACAATATCGTCATTTGGATTTAGGTCTTTACCAACTTCAGTTACTTTGGGTTCGTCACAAATCAGAACGGTACCTCGTGCAACATCAATTATTTGTCTATCTCCTAATTACGAGCTTAAAACGTCACCAGTGCATCAATCACCGTATCTTAATCCTATGTTATGTCTTGAAATTACTTAACAAAATCGACAACCTTATCAACAATTTTATTTTCTTCAGTATCTACGAAAGAATTAAGCAGTATTAAGTAACCAGTGATTTGAAGTGAGTGATCAGTATTACAAGTGATATTTTTGGATACATAATTGATTAAAGATGTGTATGAACAGTAGTGGAAGTTAGTGAAAATGATTGTGAGGTGACGAAGGAAGCTGGCGGGGTGCGTCGCATACGAAAACATTCCACTACTAAAAATTGTGACCAAGGGCCCACTGGAACAGAGCAAGGACTTTTGCAAAATGACCAAGGGCCCTCGGAAAGTGAAGCTAGTCATTGTAGTCAACAACAAGAAAGAGTGAGTATTGAGCTTTTTTTTTTACTGTGACCTATTGCCTGCGATCAGAAACTTGATTCAGAGCTCGCTATATTTGCTTAAAAATCGATTAAAATCCACAAATATTCGTTTGGGACGAGTACGTTTTCGTTGACTGAAAATTTTAAACCATATATTTGTATCGGGACCGTATGCAATAGGTTTAAAATATTTTTCGGATTTTTATAATGGAGTTTAATTTAATCCTCTGCTATGATTATTGTCTTGACAAATGTTTTCTTTGAGTCTTTTGCCAACAGTGAGTCTACGTGTTACAAGTATGACCAATGTTGTCAATGCATTGTTTTTTTTTTATCTATAAAACTAAGTATCCTTGAACATTTTAGGTACCTGATTTATTTGGATGGCTCACTCGAATTTTATTCACCAAATTTTCGTGTTTGCCGTATTAAAGAGCGTCATCGTAAAATAAAGGAGTTAAATGTCAATCTGCGTTAATTAATCTTTGATAATCTATGACGTCATTAACCAAAAATTTGTTGATAAGTATACTTTGAAGTTTTTAGTTGTCACTGAGTAAGTTGTCACTGATAACAAAACAGAATCCATTTCAATTAGGGTTTTCCGTCGTGACGAAAGTGGAGAGTGAGTAGTATCACACGCTTTATTAAATGTGGTTTTAATGTAATTATAGTTTACCAGATTCATTTGCGAGAGTCATTTGTTTGTGGTATATGCTTTATCGTAATAATTATAGTGTCATATGGAAATTTTCTGATGTTTTTTTCCCTTTGTACGGATATAATTTCTTGGAAAAATGCTAATTACGCTTGTAAATTTTTATTTAAAAGTCTCCTGGTTATTAATATGAACCTGTTCTGCATAACTGCAAACTTAATAATTCTTGGAAAAATACTTGATTAAAGCTTGAAAATTTTAATTATAAACTTTCCTGGTTATTAATATGAATCTGTCCTGCATTACCGCAGACATTTTAATGATTCATTAGCTAAAGTCTTTTGAAACAATGACTAGTTATCTGTCTCCAATAAAATCCCAGATCCCAATGATCCAGTTTAGATCATCCCCGAGACAGGGATGCTACTTGGTCGACCATTGAAAATCTGTGTGACTTTATATTCGAAAATCATTATGAACCGTAGCCTTACCATGAGTTACAATTACCGTACTCGCTAGCGAGTCGAATGCTCTGTCTCGCAAGCGTGTCGAGGGACAGAGCCATCGACTCGCTTGCGAGTACGGTAATTGTAACTCATGGTAAGAGTACAGAACTTACTTATAACGAATTTCAGATGACGGCAGTAGTTCCAATGGCAAATTAATAACTACGAAAGCTCATCATTATTCAACTCCTTAATATATTTATGTTAAAAAATCCCAAGAAGAGATTCTTGCACGCAGGCCATATGGTCCATAATAAGTTCTTTACACAACTGAATACTTGTGTAAATAACTTATATGCAAATTACGCCATTCAATCATGCATTGTCGAATCATTTGCTACGGACGCTTTACAATACAATGACATGAAATTTCCCCTCCTTAAGTTTATTTACTTACAAGTACAACACAATAATTAAATAAGTACACTTTATATTTAGGCTTGCTATATGCAACATTGTCAAGTATATTTGGCTTAACACAAATTATTTTATAAGACATATTAATCGTGTACTAAACTAGCTAAAACTATTAGCTTTACCAGAGTACATTGTTGCCGAGGCTAGAAAGTACGCGATTTATGGACGAGTCATATAGAGGGCCAAAACGTAGATGAGGCTCGATAGTGTACCAGTCGGTAAATTGCACTTTCTGCCGAGGCAGACATAATGCTTTTCTTTACTACTGCGAAGTTTTTTTTATTTAATATTTATGTAGGTTACGTAGGTATTATGGAATTGGTAAACTTTTTTCTTGTATCAATACGGTCTGTCATAAAAGTGATGTTTTCTGACCCCAAACCTGACCAAAACAATTTATATTTTCGATCAATGTTGAGAAAAACTTATTCGTTGTTACTTCAAGGTCTAAATGCTGTTCATGTATGGTTTTTTTTATAGTAACATTACAACGAGAGCTTCTTTTATCACGGAAAATAATGACCACCTTAGCATCGTCATGATTAGCATATTGGCGTCATCGCAGGTTCCGCTGCAGCCGTGATGATCTTGAGCCCATCCGGTCATCAAGGCTGGCTACTACTAGCACTACTAGAGTACTAGATCTAAGATTAAGACGTCAGGTCTCTAGGTCAATGTGAGGGGAAAGGTAACCGAGAGTAAGGGAGGGGTTTGATTCACAATCGATTAACAATTTCTATTGTTTCTCAATTTAGATGTTGTAAATGTGCTCCTATTCCACATGCGGATGCATCGCAGTTGTAGTTATGCTACTGAATTTCAATATTTTTTTTGTGATTATTCTGGAAGTGCATAACAAACTGGCATGCTTAAAGTTCTGCCACTGTGTATTCATGCACGGATCTCATTTAGTGTATGTTTCTACTGAATGTATTCCATTTAAAGTATCAAGATGAAGTCCACGGTGTTATTCATACCGTCAATATACTTTTGACAATCTCCTTGACAACCAATCAATTGCTCATTCGCAATTTATTGACAATTCAAACTACACTTCTCGAATTCAAATTATTCTTGGTACTATGATTATAAATACAAACAAAATAACACGTTATACTAAATACTACAACGTACTTCAATGAACGGACTTGTGAATGAAGAGGCTATTATATGCAAATCTGTTATCGCATAATGGTCTTAATCGCTGCGTGTAATAAGTAAAAGATCGCCCGCGTCCGGCCAAGCAAGGTGTCATGCAATTGTTCATAATAATTATATTACAGATAAAACAAGAAAAAAACGAGCAGTGATGACGGATGACACGCTTAAAACGGAAAAGATGAGAATGATTAATGCCTACTATTCATCTTTGTAGGCTTCTATGATTCTGCAGATCAACTGCTAAGTTCCTATAGCTCTGTCATTCGAACTCTTTCATTTCCTAGTTAGCTTGCCACAAAATAATGGTACTGAGGGACAAGCTATAAAACTTCGGGTTGCACTTTCCATGACGCATTTTCATCCCCTTACCTCTTTGTATCATCAAATGTGTCAACGAATAACTAAGTAATATTTGTTATCTAACTGTATTATTATAAATAAACTCCACTTGAGAGTTTATCTGGTCTGCATACCTTTAAGTGGATATGGTATTTCAAAACGTTTATGCCATACGTACACGTGCCTCGTAATAAGGTTTCATCGCGGCGTATATTATCCTGGCTGCAGCATTAAGTCAATGTCAACCAGACCGTGATTTTGTGATAACTATTGGTCAAACTGAATTTGCGTTCTTAGAACGAAAATTTTAAGATTGTTTAAAAAGGAAGGTTTTAAAAAAAAAATCATATGCGCAAAATACGGTTACCAAGGGAGTGTCCATTTATTTTGTAAAGCTATTGAAATGATCGTCGATGCATCTCGACTAGAAAATGAAATTCCATTTCTACCTTCGTAATAGCATTATATGTATGGATACTAATAGATGTTATATAACTGCACGCTCCGAATAACTTTTCAACCTTAGTAATAAAAACAAAGGTTTCCCAAGAACTAACATACGAAGATAGAATCGTAAATCGTAGCCTTGGGCACACAATGACACGATAATGGTTTATTGTTATAATTACGATAACAATTCAAATAAGTATGAGGTTGAGTGAGCGAGGGCCCATGCCACTCAACTGTGTATTGTGCTAGCCACGGTTTATACTACATTGACGCGCAAAAATGGAATGCGTTTTGTCCGATAATATGGACACGTTAATGTATTGTGAACATGGTGGAGCAAAGGAAAATGCGTAGAAGGATTATAAATGACTAAATCCAGTAGATTGTCCAACCTACAATAAGGACCTTTCTGATGATAGTAGGGTGGAACTTGATTACTTTTTTAAAGAAAAAGCTACCATATTTTATCTTAAATGCAAATCAAGAACCGAACCTAATATTTTTAAAGATCGGAACGTATGCTATGGCACTGATTCAAGATTCTCTGTGATTGCCGACCATCAGACGATCCGCCCTTTTTCTATAAAAAATCCATTGATGTCTGGGTTTAGCGCAGCGTTACTATTCGTTTTGTTTTTATGCTCTAGCGTGTTGTACGTATCCATTGACGATACGCGGAAGCGTTTAGTTGTCATCTGAGTGTAACGAGCTCTCACGGAGCGATTTGCTTCGCCCTTGGTGCTTGCCGATTGACGCCGCCACGGAAGGTCGCAGGCTCTACTGTAACTGCCGTAATAGCGAATGGAGCCTTTTTGATTTGGCATGGATAGCTGGGACTTAGATTATTACTATGAAGCACTAAATTCGAAACTTCAGATACGCCATTTTTCTCGGCAGTCGATGCTAAACCGAGCAAAAGATGGAGTTTATTGTAAAAAAAAACATGACTTGCAACTTTACAAGACGTGATTTTTGGAAATCCGATTTGACCCTAAACTGTGTTGGGTGGGTGTTAACTGGCAAGTTGTAAAATCAATAAATACAAGCAGTTGATTTGGTTTTAAATATTGAAAATTACTTTTCAATTGAGGAAGTATTTTAAATAGCGTCTTTTTGTGTTCTCACTTTGCCGAATCATCAAGATATTGTATCAGAGGTCAGATGGCGTAAACGCTAAAAGTTCACCTTATAATAATTTTAGTGTTGAGAGTGATGTCATACCTCCCAACGATAAGACTTCTGTCTTTCCCAAAATAATAGGTAACCATAAAGATCTGAATCTTAGTTGCGACATTCATTGAATAATAAAAATGAGTACCTATTAGTTTATCAAAACACGTTTCAACGAACGCATCATTTTCATTTCATCAAAAGGCATTTCTCATAAGTCTAACCTAACTAAACCTATGTAATTATTGTATATCCTGAAAACATCATGGTTTCAGCAGAAATTAGCGTCCGATGAAATGATACAATCGATGGAGTAAAATTAGATTAAATGATGGGTTACTAATAAAATTGCATACCCAACATGGTATACACGCATTTTACTTAATCTTCTTAATCTGCTTTAAGGTAAAAACCAACTGGCCTAAGACAAGATGCATTCGGCGTTCGTTATCGTTATCTAAAATGCATAGGATTGACGTAAGCTGCCAGTCGGTCGCGTAGAACGTATGTCAATTGCATAAATTTTATCGGTTTTCGAAAATCGTTTACGTTAACGTTAAGCATAATCTTCGCCGTTTGATTATTGTTAGTTATATTTAGCTATCGTTCTTAATTTAAGGTGATACGTCGTTTCTAAGTAATAGAAGTTGTGAAGTCAAGTAAAGTACGTAGTGTAATTGGAGAATATCCTTAATGATTCGTAAGACGAAATAGCCTGGCAGTTGAACCGCATGACAAACGACACTCGCTCAAGCGTGACGCTACCACTGTTTAATTATTAAACAGCCAATCATCTCCGTCCTTGGCTAACATCTGGACTTAAGATTCTTTCGATTGACAACGTCGCGTGCCTTCATTCATATTAACTACCAAAACAATTGACACCGAATTCTTGAGAGATGCTAATGGGTTAAGGGTCAAGATATGCTGGTTTGGTCTACACTTGAGGAGATAATGCTAGTGGCTGTGGGAAGTGGATCAAATAAACAGTGGAAGCAGAAATAATAGTGATACAAGATGATTAAGGGTTGTAGGTGACGAATTTGCCGCATTGTTCTCGGTCCGTATTGTTTACCTAAGAATGGTTAATGTCTTGGAATGGATGGTTTTATTTGAGATAAATGAATGTGCCGCCTGCCAACTGCTATATTGCAGAACTTGAAATGGTTTGTAAATTTAACACTTTCCTCCTTTTTCTTTTAATTAAGGCGTCGTTCCGTGTAGGTGCTTGGTTAGAATAGAGCCACTCCATGCCTTCCCGTGGATGTCGTAAGAGGCGACTAGGGAAATAAAGGCTTGTAACTGTCAGGCGATGGGCTTGCAACCAGTCAGTAAAACGCTGGCAAATCTTAGCCTAATGGTCAACAAGTTTATTTTTTATGGTTCTTGGTAATTCTACCCCATTCTGCGAATGTGCGTGGATTTATATATGTGTATGTACTCGTAAAGCGTCGTGTTTAAGGCGCGATTGGGAATTCCAAAATTCTGTGATCTACTGAAGTCTTCTGACGTTCAAGTGAAAAATGTTTTAAGTCTAGTACCTATATACTCATGATTTACAGCCTTTTTACTATCAGCTACGTCGACATATCTGCGTTTTCACTAAGGTTATAGTGGTAAAAATTTGCACCGTCAACAAACTTATCCAAAGGACCATGTGAGCAGTGCTGACCACGTGTGTCATTACAGTAATGACGGGAAACAGCCACTACCGCGTAACGATGACCGTCATTATGCCATCTGCATTAGTTGCATGAGAACTTATGTCATTCAAGGTCGCGGACATCCTTGAAACCCTGGTACTCTGTGACCCTCAAGAGCCTAACACTGTAAGGTTACAGGGAACATTTCGTATACATTGCAAACCAGATATGTTCCTTAATCACTGAGCTTCATATAAACTGCGCTATGCACACCGAATCGTCGTTTGTCACCTTCACTGATATGTTCGTTAATGGGGCCTGATCAACCGACGAGTGTATAGTGTTACATCAGTCATATTCATGATAGAAGCCATTTTTTCAGAAATGGCTGATCTAGGGCTTTATTCTACTCGATAAAAAGACTGTAAATATGACTTTTGACATGTTATCGTAATGTTTTCAACTCGGGTGCCATTACTACGAGTATCTACAATCGGGTACATTACTTAACAAGGGCTGTAAAAGAAAGAAAGCCCGAAATCGCAGGTATTTGAGACCCGAGCCGTAGGCGAGGGTTGTAAATATGCGATAGAGGGCTTTCTTTTTTACTGCCCGTGATGAATACACAATTTTACGTCTTCACCTGGCCACAATGCGAGTTTTACCGTGCGCGCAGCGTGCGATAAAACTCACATTATGGCCAGGTGTTACGTAAAAGCTATTGTAATGTCAAAAGCGATATGGTTTATAAAACGTATAAGTACAATATTGTTATAGAAACTTTTAAAAGTTTTAAAAGGAGGCAGAATTGATCTTGCCCAAGCAGCATAGATCTACTAATATGTTGTGACAAAAGCCTTGACGTTACACGTGTTTAACAATAGATGGCGCCCATCATGAATGAGACGCCATTCAAGGTCGACTTTTATGAATGGAGCTTTTACTATAGTGACGCAGGCGCTGAAGATGTATAGTTCTCTAAAGAAATAGACGTTCGGATAATTAGAATATTAATGATACTTCGTACAAAGAAGTCTTTGTTGGATATTTTAATTTCATTGCATTTGCAAAGTTATGACGTCATATTACGGAAGCTGTTGTTACTAGATCCTTATTATAAAAGTACTAGCTTCTGCTCGCGACTTTGTCCGCGTAGAATTAGTTATATCTTGCGGGGAATTCGATCATCGTTATTCCCTTAGGAACTTTTAAATTTTCCGGGTTAGTCCAGGCCTTGGATAACACTGACACTGGGTTCCAGGGTATATATAAGCTATCTTCTTTTCAAATGTCATCCAAATCTGTCGAGCCGTCACAGCGTGAAGGAGTAAGTAAATTAATAATATTGGATTGCTAGATTCCACTCGCAGGGTAAAGTCACCAGTGGTCAGCCAGAGCCCTGTAGTCGGCCTCTGTCTATACTTTGTATGAGTGGAAAGAATATGAAAGGTATATTTCCGACTTCATACTCGTATAAGGTGGACTACTCTGGCTGGCCACTGGTGACTGTACCCTACTTTGAGTTTGGTTTGAAGTAGAACCCAAATCAAATCAAAGACAAATTGATCGACGTCACTGTCATTAATCTAAAATAATGGACTAGATAACATTGCTACTTACATATACGCACCTTGATAATCATACCGTCACTAAACAAATGCTTTATTTGAAATCCAACTTCATTTTGATGGCAATATTGTCATTATTCGAACTCTTATATATTTTGTTTAGTGACGGTTTGATTATCAAGGTACGATTATTTAATACTTGCTAATATGTTGATATATTTTGTGCAGATTACATATCACTTCATCACTACATAGTATAAAACAAAGTCGCTTTCCGCTGTCTGCCCCTATGTATGCTTAAATCTTTAAAACTACGCAACGGATTTTGATGCGGTTTTTATTAATAGATAGAGTGTTTCAAGAGGAAGGTTTTTATGTATAATAAATTTTGTTTTATGTACGTGTGTTATAGAAAACTCAAATAAACCGAAGCGAAGCGACGGCGGGTCGCTAGTTACCGATAAATGTAAGATAAAATATCAAAACTTAGAAATGCTTTAAAAAAAATCAATGCCTCTTTGGTAACTATGTTCTATTCTAAGCGTTTCGTTAAGTAGGGCTTTTACCCGACTGTGGCGAAGCCCAAAAGGGGTGTTGTGTTTGACCTGTATGTATGTCAGTTTCTATGTCCCATCGTAACTACTCAACAGGTCAACCGATTTTGATAAGTAATACGTCACTAGATTCATCTTGTTAGCGCAAATGTCACATGAAATTAAAAAAAAAATCATTTATGAATCGATCTTATCTGTTTTAATGTTTTTAACATATTATATCGACACTTAGTATCCTAAATGTTAAAATTATAAAGATAAGGTCACCTGAAACCTGAACCTAGAGAAAGTAAGGAGGCCTAATAGTGGGATGGAGTAGGCTTAGTGAATAATCACGCTTTTAACGCGTGCGTGTCCCGGGATCACTCAAACATACTATATCAGTACCATATCTACAAACCTAATCTAAGGCTTTAACAAATCCCTCTCTGATTATGCACCGGTTTATACTCAAGATTTATCGGCATTGCGACAAAAATAAACGTTGAATCTGTTAAAATGCCAGTGGAATTTATTGTAGCATGAATGACTTTTAGATAATAGATAAAAAGTACGCCTCATGATTTAAAAAAGCACAGGGTTGGCGATGCGTTGCAATGTTATCGGTAGGGTTAGAACATTTGGTGGTAAACGGCCCATTTATCCGATCTCTGATTATAATACATACTTACTGACTTGATTTTGACCATAATACATACCAGTTTAACGAGTTTATATTAACTTTGTTACGAAGGATATCTCCACTGTGAAAGCGTAACAAACAAGCAAATATTAGTAGGTATGGATAAACTGAACGAAAAATGTTTTTTTTTTTTTTTTTTTTTTATGGCATTGAGACGACAAACGAGCACACAGGCCACCTGATGGTAAGTGGAAACTGTGACCCATAGACATTCGCATTCATAAGACTGCAATGCAATCCTAAGACTGCAAACGCGTTGCCAACCCTGAGGACTAAGATGGAATGCCTCTATGCTAGTCATTAATGAATTTAATTTATTTAGGAATATGACAAAACTAAAGGCCAAAATCAAAGTGATTTCAAATAATAATTCGGAACTAGCGACTCTATGTATTCTAGAACCACGTTTTACCACCAAAATCCTAACCCTAGTTATCAGTTACATACTTCGCCCTAAGAATTTGTTTATACATAACCAAATTCCAAATTATTAAAATGTGGGACAGCTCAATTTTTGTGACACTGTCCCCCGTGGTTTTTTTTATTTAGTTATTAGCAACCCGCGTAGTTTCAAAGATCTAAGCGTACATACAGAGGAACAGACGGCGCCGGCGTTAAGCGACTTTGTTTAATACTACTGTAAAGATTAAGAGGATCCAACGGTCTGCCAGAATACCGAACGCATCTTGTGATATAAGTGCAATAAAATACGCTGTTATATAATCTCACAATACAATTGAGGATACGTGGAAGAAGGCCTTAAGTATTGAAGATTTTACGAGTCAAACAGCGTCTTAACACCTTAAGTCATAAAATCCAAGATCAAAAACATACACCTTCTCGTCTTTTACCGTTTTATCTAAATTCCAAGTCTCGTTCTCTGTTAAATGAACAGAAATAAACATGACATTGTTCCAGATTAGTGAAAATAAGCCTCGAGCGTCTATCTTATCAGTATTACTCAATAATGCGAGGTAGAAGGAAAAATACAGCGTTTATATGGCCCATGTACAGTTACTACAGTTAGTAAAGAGGGGTTTGGTAATGTGTGCACAACTGTGCTGTAAACAGCCTATCTACAGTTACAGCCTATCAACGTTTTAGTAGCGATTCCGTACATGCATGACTAAAATCAGCGATAAATTGCGATGCAGTCGCGTCGCGATACAGTCGCTAATCGTCTATAGATACGGCTTCTGCAGTGATACAATCGCGATGCAAACGCGATACAGTATCGATGCAGGAAATTAAAACGAGCGATGTCTAAACCACTCAGTCGTTCTGCACACGCAAAATTGCGTATGAATCGATTTGGTAGTGTATTTTTTGATAGATACGAGGGCTGCTACTTATGTAACCGGAATAGAAAAAATAAACAAACGTACATGGCTAAATATGGTTTTATTGTTTTTCGAAGTATTCTCCGTGATAATCGATGCACTTTTGCATACGTTGAAACCAATTTATAAAGCACTTTTTCCACTCTGACTGAGGTATCTCCAAAACGTGCTATCTGAACGCGTCGACGGCATCTTCACGGGTCGAAAATCGTTGACCACGTAATTTATTCTTTACATTTGGAAATAAATAGAAATCATTGGGTGCCAAATCAGGGCTGTAAGGTGGATGACCCGTTAATTCTATATTTTGACCTTCCAAAAATCGAGTCGTTTCACGTGATGTATGACAGCTGGCGTTATCATGGTGCAGAATGATTCTCCGTCGCTGGTTGTTTTTCCGTATTTTTTCAAATACTTCCGGCAAACAAATGGTCGTGTACCACTCCGAATTAACCGTTTTACGATTCTCTAGGGGCACTGTAGCCACATGGCCATTAATACCAAAAAAGCAGGCCACCATTTGCTTCAAGGTGCTTTTTGCACGAGTTACTTTCGTAGGGTTCGGCTCATTTTGAAACACCCACACCGTTGATTGTTGTTTAGTTTCGGGATCATACGCATAGATCCAGGATTCGTCACCTGTGTAGATATTATAAACAGCTTTTGAGTCACCACGGTTATATTTTTTCAACATTTCCTTGCACCATTCGACGCGAGCCTCTTTTTGATCCTTAGTTAAGTTGTGCGGGATCCAACGCGAACAATTTTTTTTCACAGCTAAGTGTTCATGTAATATCTTATTAATGCTCGTCATACATATGCCTATAGTCGCCTCTATCTCGCGATACGTAACATGACGGTCATGCATTATAAGTTTTCGCACAGCTTCAATATTTTGTGGTACAACGACCGATTTCGGGCGACCATCCTTAACTTCGTCCCTGAGCATACTACGTCCACGATTGAACTCACTAAACCAGTGATACACAGTAGTTTTGGATGGAGCTTCATCACCAAAAGTCGAAGTTAGTTGATCTATGCACTGTTGTTGCGTTAAACCACGCCGAAAATCGTAATAAATCATAGCACGAATATTTTCACGAGTGAGTTCCATTCTTGCAGCGAGATTAAAATTTAAACCCGCCAAAAACAAAAGACTAGCGTACATAAGAAAAAAAATATATAGCGGCCAGTATTAAAAAAAGTTCAAATTTTACCATGGAGGTCAGATATAGCGTTTAAAAATGTTGGAATCCTGGATTCCGGTTACCTAAGTAGCAGCCCTCGTAAGACAGACTGTATAGACACAATCGCCCTGTGAAACAAACGTCTGTCGATGAGTCGCTAATCGCAACGAAGTCGCGCGTTGGTATCGCGCATCGATGCAAAAAGTCGACTGTGCGTCACCAAATCTAAAAAATAAAACCTTTGAGGAACTTGCACTGCAAGTCTGGTTAGTTTAATAGTAATGAATGATTGTTGAATTTTATTTCTACGGCAGCGCTATCTAATAAGTATGAATCTTTGTTTTTAATCCTTGCTTACCTATAACGGTTAGTCTTGCTGGAAGTTCTTTACCCCTCGGAAACCAGGCCAGGTTAGGTATAGGGCATTCTCCCGGGAAATCCCGGTTCTGTAATTCCCGGGAAACGCCGATTCTGTAATTCCCGGGGAATTTTATAGTTGCTAAAGAACCGGTACTTAAGATTACATCCCGGTTCTCCCGGTACTTTCCATGAACAAAAAAAAAAATCGTGGCGCGTATCACAAATGTCGCCGACCCGGCACAAGCAAGTTCTAGTTAGCTATGTGTAATAACAAGGACGGACGAAACATTTATATGTATTTAAGTATTCATTTGTTTAGTTTGGGAGAAGGTTTATTTATTACTAGCAGTTAACGACGTCATATTGGTAAAAGAATTTTCAAAATAGGTCCGGTAGATCCAGAGATTACCCCTTACAACGTCATAAACTGTACCTCTTTATAATATTAAATAGCTGTTCCAATGCCCACTTAATTGGGCAGTAAAAAAATTGTTGGGTTAAAATATAGTCTATACACTCACAAATAATGTGTCTGTCTATTGGTAAAAGAATTTTCAAAATCAGTTCAGTATAGGTACCCTTACAAAGTCACCAACGTTACCGTCGTTTCGTTTGTACCTGCATCTTATGAGTTTATTATACGTTACAGCGCACGTTCTATCCCTTGCAATCCTTCACACACCAAATAAAGCTGTCACTAACTGCATAATAAAGTAAACACCGAAATGTCTTCGAGCTCGGCTTTCAAATCGCCCACTTAACCCCGCCGACCCTGTACTTAGTAAACCGAAAATTCGACCATCCCTATCGCTCCTAAAGCTGTAGTTGCGTTGTGGAACGAGACAGGACATGGCTGTTTCGCCACGCTGATAAATATTTGGTGCGCGCGCGCCGAATTCGCGAAGAATTATAATTGACACGGACAATGTGCGAATTGTGAAATGGGTGTTGTTGCCAACTTGTTGTTTGTTAGCTGTTCGCTTTCTAAATTATTTATTATTTTGACAGTTAAATTATATCTACCATGTTTGGAAATTGATAGAATATCACTGTTCTATCAGCCCCATGGAACCCTGAGACCCTGAGCCACCATAGAACTGTGTCACAGTGACGTTATGATTCAAGTTTTAACAAGTGTCACACAAATTGTTTTACAATGTGACTGTGACACTGTTCTATAGTAAGTTACAGTTCTATTGGGCTGATAGCACACACGGCCTTATTTATAAGTATAAATGTATAGCTGTGGCCTAGACAAGATGACATTACAAGATCGCTGTCGAAAATGTATAGGACTGACGTAAGCTGCCAGTTGCTTGGTTGCGTCGAGCGCTTATGTCAATTCCATACATTTTGACAGTTTTCGAAAATCGAATAGTCCGTTTGGATCGGGCTTTTCAACAGAAAACTAGTTTTAACTGGTGTTTTATGAAAATGGCTTAAGCCGTTCAAAGAGTACAGCTTCAATAACAAGTACTACAGCTACCTATAGTAGTATGTAAAATCGTTATTGTACAAAACACCAAAATTCTAATGCTATATTTACAGAACTCATCTTATCCGTTAACAATCACAATGACCTTCGAACTGAACATCAATCAAATGCTTGTCAAAGCATGACAATGACAAGGTTCTAAGTTTGCTAAACATTTTTATTGGATGACTATCTTATAATAATTGAGCAAATTTCAGAATTATTATTTTTATCTGCTTCTTTATACAGCACTAGCTGTTGGGCGCGACTCCGTCCACGCAGAAAAATAAAACAAAGCTTATGTCACTCAGGGTGAATGTAGCTTTCCAATGGTGAAATAGTTTTTGAAATCAGCACAGTAGTTTTTGAGTTTATTCATTACAAACATACACACACGCAAAAATACAAAAATACAAATCTTTTCTCTTTATTATATTAGTCTAGATAAAACAAAGTAGCTTTTCGTGTCTGTATTTCTCTTCTGTATATCCGCTAACTCCTAAACCATTAAACGGATTTTGATGCGGTTTTCACCATCAGTTAGATAAATTCTCATGGAAGGTTTTTATGTATAACAAATTCTGCTTTATGTACGGGTTACAGAAAAATCACAGACCGAAGCGAGGGCGGGTCACTAGTATTTACCTTACAAGCTACATTCTTGTGTATCATTAGAAGGAAAAAGCCACGAAGCATTTCTTAATCCCGAATCAATTTCATCGGCATAGTTATCTAAATAGATATAGTTTATAAATCCAATGTCAGTTCATAGGCTGACGGCAAGATCCCTGATAAACGATAAGAGAGAACTATTGGCGTTATCAGTGCTACGACGGCTAGAGGGATTTTTACTTTTATTTTATTTTATTGATTGCATGATTATTTGCTAAGACTATGCGTGTTAGTAGGTAATCGAGTATTTGATATTTAAAAGGCTTAATAAAAATGTGAGCTGGGGGTTTATTAATATTATGATATGTACATTTTACGCTGAGAGAAAAGGACAGCTGCTATAACTCTGTCCTTTACGCTCGCCGTAAAATGAACTGCATAGCCATGTCATAATAACCCCCCTGACGAATTTTTCCTTTGTTTTTCGTAAATAAAATGTATTTAATACGGTCATTGGAATAAAGATCCATTGCAAACGAAATAAAATAGATTTGCCTTTGTTTCTATGACTAACAATCGAATTAGAAAATTGCTCTGAGGGCCCAGACACGATGCACTACGCTAGCTAGAGTTTCTCTTCGTCTAGGTTTTAAACCAATCGCGTCACTGGTAGACGACGTGAAACGAAAAGTCACGTGATGTGCCAGCGACGCGATTGGTTTAAAAACTAAACGAATAGAAACGATAGTTAGCGTAATGCATCTTGTCTGGGCCCTCTGATATTCACAATAGGCTCATATTCCATTGACTGATTTCGTTGTATGGTGGGCGAAGAGGTTTAATGAAACTATGAAACGCGTAGAAGTCGTTTATCGCGGGTAGACACAGACAGGCAGAGTAACTTTCACATTTCTTAAATCAGTATGAAATGTTAGAATAAAGTTTGAAATTGTTCTAAAATGATCTCGGACACAATGAAATATTGCAATATAGATACAAATTACACCAAATATAAATTTTTTACTTAATTTCATACAACTTATAAGACTTATAAGGTTAGCTAGAAGAGCACGCTTAAGACCCACTTGCGTGGACCAGAGTTAGCGTCTTAACCCGAGGTTAGGCGGCAAACCTCGTACAAAAGTAGACGCTTAACTCTGGGTTAAGGGCTAACTCTGGTCCGCGCAAGTACGCCTTAGGCCCACTTGCGTGAACCAGAGTTAGCGTCTTAACCCGAGGTTAGGCGGCAAACCACGTACAAAAGTAGACGCTTAACTCTGGGTTAAGGGCTAACTCCGGTCCGCGCAAGTGGGCCTTAGGGCCACTTGCACGAAAAGTTTAACCCTGGGTTAAGACACTAACTCGAGTCAAAATGACAGTTTTCGTATGAATCTGACGTCTACTAACTCGAGTTAGTGCCTTAACCCAGGGTTAAATTCTGCGTGCAAATGGCCCTTAAGGGACTAGTTGACATGTGTATACCTATTTTGTAATTGTAGTTTGATTTTGCGTTTTGTACACTCAAGTCTTTACTGGTCAAGAAAAACAAAAATATGCAACATTGGCAGCACAGCCTTTATAAGAAGCCTTTTAATACTAAAAAGTGTATGAAAATTGGAATTGGAATTTGAAATTTGCATCTCCTTATAGTCCGGGCCGACGCGAGTGCAATGTCGTTCACGCTTTCATAATAAAATTTGATTTTTGTTTTTTTTATTTGAAGGAGTTTTTTAATCCCAAACCAAAAGAAGAAGTTTTATGTACTTATTTAAGACTGCGCCGAGCAAACGCCGAGCGTCCAGTGGCGCCCTCATTACTATTATTGGGTTTTCTAATTAACTAAAGAATTTCCTTGGAACCAAACAAAATGTGTTTGTAGCGCAAGTATAAACACAATTTATGGGATACGTAACAAACTTTAATAACAATTACCCTTTGAGTAGTCAGCTTAACGGGAAAAGGTGGCCACTTTTTTTCGTTAAGTTAATAACTCGAAGGTGAATTGTTATTAAACTAAGTATATGATATACCCTATAATTTGTGTTTATACTTGCGCTACAAACACATTTTGTTTGGTTCCAAGGAAATTCTTTAGTTAATTAGAAAACACAATAAAAGTAATGAGGGCGCCACTGTACATCCGGCGTACGCTCGGCGTAGTCTTAAATTCTTTGTATATCTTTGTGTCCGTCGATCTGTGTGTTGAAATCCTATGCTACTAATCCAATCGAGTAACATTAATCATCTATAAAATTTGGATATTTGTCTTTAGAATCCATCAGGCTGAACTGAAACAAATATAGGATTTCAATCGCTTCTTAACTTAGCAGATTTTAATAAACTCTCCTCTCTCTAAAAAAATACTGCCCTCCTAAATAGAAAAGACGCATGCCCATTTCATAGTCAAAGTAAATGTAACCCTCAGTCTTAAGAAATAACATACATAGACATACACCCTTTTTTCTAAGGAGGGCAGAATACCTAATCGATTGGAAAACATATTAGGACCCAGTGAAAATCGATATAAATCAACTTAAGTGTTATTAAAAAAGGATATATATACATAATCAGAGTATACTAGACTTAGACCCGTTTTCACCTGAACCCCAATTTTATACTTGATCAATTTAAATAAGTAACTTGCTGCAAGAACTTATAACTTATAACCTACATTCACAAACGTACTGCCGATTCATACTGCAACGTGTCGCCCTTGGCCGCCAATTCAACCAATAACACACACACACGTGCTACACACACACATGTTCTATGCACACGTGGTTGCGCGAGCGCAATCGACATTTAATAATGTATTATGAAAGTTTAGTATTACATAGTGGAGACAATGTTTTTTTATGTAAGAGGAAAATAGCTGTCAAGTGTGAGTCGGACGCGCTCACCGAGGGTTCCGTAGCTACGCACAGTAGGTATTATTTTCCGATTTCAATTCGATTTTGGTTCGAATCAGCGCAAGCCCAACTCACACCACATTTAGGGTTCCGTGCCAGAAGGAACCCAAACGGAACCCTATTGATATCTATTTATGTTTCCGCTGTCCGTCCGTCTAACTTTAAACAAACTAACAGTAAAAGAGCCCTCATGTGGCCTATTTACTGAATAAACAGTTTTAATTTAGATTTTTTAATTTTCAACTTTTTTATTTTGATATGACGTAAACTGGACGCCATATTTAATTTCGATTACTGACATATCTTTAGTGACACTCACAATATTAAGACAAATTTATTGACATAAGAATCACCAAAATCGGAAGGGAATATCAAAGGAATCATCATCATCATCATCATCATCAGCCGCAAGACGTCCACTGCTGGACAAAGGCCTTCCCCAAGGTTTTCCACAACGATCGGTCCTCTGCTGCTGTCATCCAGCGGTTTCCCGCGACCTTTATCAGATCTTCGCTCCACCTTGAGGAAGGCCTGCCGACACTTCGTCTCCCGGTTCGCGATCACCACTCTAGAACCTATAACAAACATACATTCATACATATTTAGGCTGATAAACACATTACTATCCTTTGCGTCGCGTAGTTGGAAAAAAAAGGTTCATAGTGCCAATTTAATTTTCCAATTCATTACACATGCTTTTTACTGACAGCTTTTTGTCACACCGCCGTTCCTAATTTGAATTCCGACGTAACGGCAAAAGCTCCATCTGTAAGCTGCGCACGAGTGTACATTGTGTCGAATGTAACTGTCATGGTTGACGCCCGGTCAAACGAGATTAGCCGGGTGCACACCAACCTGCGTTGTACGGCTGTTTGGGTGTGCCCTTTGCCGCTTTTTAACCTACTGCCTAAAGGGCAACAGACGACGCAGGCGCAGCGATCAGCCGAATATGCTGACGCCTTACAACTTCCACCTAAATACGCCATACTTTTACTGGTGGTTGCAGGCGGCTTGACGATCACACTAAATTGGCAATCAGTCGACTGTTGTTTGAAAACCAATAGTGATAAGCGATATTTTTAATTGAATATATTAATATCAGGGGACAAGTAACATTTACTTATTTAAGACTAGCCACCCGCCCTCGCTTAGCTTTGGTTTATGTGAGTAAATATGATATATAGCCTATAGCCTTCCTCGATAAATGGGCTATCTAACACTGAAATATTTTTTCTAATCGGACCAGTTCTTGAGATTAGCGCGTTCAAGCAAACCAACAAACAAGAGCTCTTGAGCTTTATAATATTAGTATAAATAGTATATAGCATAATTCGAGGGTTGAGTGGTCAAACCCGATAAATCGAAATAATTGTTTATTCAAATTTCAATTATTTTGATGTATTCATTAATGTTCTTTTTGACACAAGTTATATCGACTTATCAGGTTTGACCATGCAACCCTCTTAATCTTGTCTTACTATTGAGCATTACTTGAGATAGGTACCTACTTAAAAGCCGACTTAAATTGACAGGTGTTCTAGGCTGTATGGTTGGCGTGAACCCGGCCAATGGCATGATTGACAGTAAACAATCTCTGATTTCGCAACTTAAGATATGTAGATTAATTTGAAAAAGATAATTATGACACGACAATGGTGCTAAATACACGGACTGATAATTGATTATTTGTGTTACGAGTAGGTATGTATCAATTAATGAAACTGTTAGTTAGTTCGTTGTTTTTAAACGGTACACATACAGTCGGCTAAAAATGTGGTCACCACCGGGTTGAAGTTCATTTGCACGTTATGATACAACAAGTTCGATTTACCCTTGCAATAATATTATGACCGTGACAAGTGTCAACCTTAGCGATAATTAGATCTCACAGAGACTTTAGTCCACTTTCTTGGCCAACCGTACAAGATGTTTGTTAAATTAACTGCCTTAAGCACGAGTAAAATAACTTGATTCATTCATAAAGATAATACTTATTACCAATTTGTGTTTGTTGTTTTTCTTCAAAGGTAATTATTGTCGAAAAAAAAACGTAGAAGATCAATGCTTCGACGTAACTTTAGTCATATAGAAGACCAAGTACATACGTAACTTTTTTATCTAACGCATAAAAAAAATACTAGCTTGTCCGGTTTTGGAGAACTCGTGTAAGACTATCGAGGAATTAAAATGGTTACAGCTTGTATACGTAAATTGGCCGGGTTATACATTTTACACGAGTCATTCGTTGTGTCACGTCGGGAAATGTATAACATGGCTAATTGCCTTTATGCTTAACAGTTAAACACTCAAATTTCTCAAAGGTATCTTATCAAACAATAGCAAATCTTGTTGTGGTCCCCTATAATAAACAACCTATTGACAAAATACTATTTCAAATAGACAGTTGCAAAAGTTCTGGTCGGACTCAAAAACACTTGCAAAAACAAAATATTCATATAAATTATTAGTATTATTAATACATGTTATCGGAACTCATTAATATCTAATATTAATATACATGTGTGTACGGTTGTTATTTTTAATTTAATTGTATCGGTTGATCGGGCATGGTTGCATAAATAGTGTTTTTAATTTATGAAGGCTGACATGTCTCTAAGGCTTTCCACCCGCAAGAAACCTTCCGCCAAAAATTTTGTTAATTGTCAACACTCACATTTATGAATAGAAATAATGCAAGAAACCTGAGAAAAAAACGCAATAGTGTTGTCCGATAGTAACATGCAAATATAAAATAGCATAAATCGTAGTTAAGGCCTTAATTAAGAAACGTTATTTTTCTTTTACTGTGTGACGAAAGTTAAGCATATTTATTTATTTGCTTTGGTAATCTCCCATTTTCGCCCTTACTCAGACTACCGTCCAAGCGGCGAGTTTAAGTAGTCCCGTCAGTGCGAACAAAACATTTTAGCGCGTGCATTTTCAATTTAGCAGCTTGGTTTCTGCCGATGGATCGACGGTATAAGGCTGCTTAATTGAAAATGCACACGCTAAAATGTGTTTTGTTCGCTCTGACGGGACTACCTAAACTCGCCGCTGTGATTTCTCTCGTTCGTCCACGCGTCCGTTGTTTTTGAGAGAATAACACCCCTGCTTCCCAATTGGGATCACTGTTACCAAGAAGCACCGCAATAAATTCAACAGTATTTTTTTTTGGTTAAAAAATAATACGCCCCCAGTCCTTACAACTTACAATATGACACTTTACATACCGTGTATAAATACTAAGGATGCTTGTCTGTTTGTTACAGCCCTCCCACGTTCAAGACTCTCACGCCGACGTCGCGCACGCAGCTGAAGCAACAGTTGATGCGAGAGCATGCGCAGGAGCAACTGCGCAGAGAATCTTTACAGGTAACTTCTAACGATAATAATGGTTTAAAATGGACACATAGATAAATAGATACCCCCCTATTTCACCACCCTGACAATGACTGGTGACAGGTGACATTTCAGTGTACATGGAGTAGCTTAATATGAATCCCAGTGATGTAAAAACTTATTAAGTCCGTAATTAATATCGAAATGTCACCTGTCACCTGTCATTGTCTGGATGGTAAAATAGGGGGCAGGAGTTAGTTTCCAACCAATTAACCTAGTCCCAAACTAAGCTCTAGGCTTGTACTATGGTGTGGTATTAGAAATGATATAAATACTTACATAGAGGAACACATACTTAAATATATACCCCTTACTTATAAATGTGGAATAAGCTTGGAATAGTTTATGCCATGCTTTGTCCTTATCTGTAATTGTGACATTACATCTGACAGAATGTGACAAAGCATAGCGTAAACTATTTATAACTAGGTAAGGGGGATAGAAAACACCCATGACTCAGGAACAAATATTCGCGCTCATCTCATAAATACCGGGATTTGAACCCAGGACCGCTAGCCTCCCCTACACGTAACCAGGGGATGTATTTTGTTTCCTCGTCTATCGTGGTGTTTATTCCACCTAAGGGTATCGTTTGTGAAATATAGAGTCGAGGTTGGTCCCCCCCTCCCCTCCCTTCCCCCAATACCAAAAATCTGAAAAATATAACGACTATGAAAACTTGATTGGATCCTGAGATACAGGCGACCAAAGACCTTATCACACTTGCAATTTGCGAGCGACTTGAAAACGAGGCGAGCGCGCAGCGGATGCACAGATTTCCGTGTTTTTTTTTTACTGAAAGCTAATTTAATTGGGATAGTGTTTAGCTAGGTTTTATTTGATTTATTTGGGGCATCAACAGCAATACATTTTATGAAAACAAATAAAACATGATACAAAACAGTAAGCCAATACCACCAAAGCCAATACCAATGATGACCACAGAAATAAAGTTAAGTGAACCATAATACAACTTGCAACACCAACAAAACTTAGCATAAGGATATGTTGAGTAGTGCGAGAGAATGCTTGCGTATGCTTGTGTGTGTGTGTTTGTGAGTTTTGCCTGTTAAAGAGTTATCAGCCATGAAGTAGACATCGGTGTTTTTAATTCATTTAGTTTTGTGGAAATTCCGGGATGATCCAAAATTGTTTCAGAAAGGTTAACCATAATATTCACAGGCCTGACAAAGAATGCTTTAGCCCAACAATAGGACATACAAATTGTTGACGAAAAATGCCTAATAAACCATTGTTTGATTCAGTTCATTGGTGATTGCAGGCACAGCAAGCGGGCCAGCACAAGGATGTGGAGGAGAAGAAGAAGTCAGTACCGGCGGACGTGCCGCGGGTCGTGCCTCACGTTGAACTGCCGCCACAGGTTCTGCAGGTGAGGAGTTTTTTTTTGTTTTTTTTATGGCATAGAGATGACAAACGAGCACACAGGCCACCTGATGGTAAGTGGAAACTGTGACCATTAGACATTCGTATTCACAAGACTGCAGAGCAATCCTAAGACTGCAAATGCGTTGCCAACCCTGAGGACTAAGATGGAATGCCTCTATGCTAGTCATTTCACCGGCTGTCTTATCCCCAAACCGGAACACAACAATGCGAACACTGCTGTTTGGCGGTAGGTTAATGGATAAGACGGTGGTAGCGACCCGGACGGACCTGCACAAGGTCCTACCACCCGCAAGAAAGCAAGAAGAAGCAGTCAAGAAGTTCAATAACTGAGCGTCGTCCCAACCCTTTGAAAATCGAAGTTCGAAGCTCTATTCCTGTCACTCGTCATTCGAGACTAAATCGAGAGAATTATGGAGCTTACGTAACTTCGAACTTAGATTGTCCCAGGGGCGTTGCGAACCGGTATGCTCATGGGATGCCATGAGTACCTACAGGAGCGTATTTTCTTATACAAGGAAGCCATAAAAGAATTTAAAAATGTTAAATGGAGTTGAAGCAGTATAAACAAAATTGAGACCCCGTTGGTAGTCTGTTCCCTTGAATTAGCCTATAGCAAAATTAACTGGTAATGCACGGTTTTTTTTTAAATTGAATTTAATCAAAGGAATAGTCGCAGTACAGTCCCGAGATTAAATTTGGTACCCACCTTACGTCCAAAGTCAATCTGACAATCTACAACAATAATTACAAAAATTACAAATGACTTGACATCTCTAATGACATTGTCGATTTCAAGCATATTTTTCTTGAAATAGGTCCCAAATTAAAGCTCGTGACCGTAAGTTTGCAGGACCTACCGCGCGGGTGTTTTTTTGGATTAACTCCTTTATAAGAATACCTATGAAAAAACAGCTAAGAATTTTCTTTAACACAGCACGGTTTTTTACCAGTGCAAGTACTGCAACATTCCTTCACAATAATGTAGGGAAATAATTGTAAAGGAACTAGTGCGAAAAAGATGTCGCAGTAGTTGCTTTTCACCATAAAGAAACTAGTCCAAAAAAGTAACCGTAAATCCTTTATAGGCACTGTCAAAGGAACTACGTACTGCGATTACCTGAAATTAAAAAAAACTTTTGATAAAAGGAGTTTATAAACTCTGCATCTATTCATCCATAATGTTTTTGTTTGGAAGGTATTTTCGAATAATTTCAAACTTAACTTTACTTTAGTATTATACTGCGTAAATATACAATTATAGGCCCCTTTACAACAGAATATTTTATTACACCATATAAATATTCGTATTCACTGGGTTAAATCATTAAAGTAAATTGGCGTGAAAATCTCATGTAGAGTACGAAAGATTTTCACGCAATTTAGTTTAATAGCCGAGAAAAACTAAAGAATGCCACTTTTCCATCACGGTTTTTTTACCCTCAACAACTTACCAGTCATTAACGCGGTTAGGTGTCCGGATAAGAAATATCCTTACATATTTTTTATGCAACATTACAATATACTGCGTTGTGATATATCGTAAAATTTCGATGTGTGTATAATGGGTGCGTCGGATTCCATTTGCTACCAGTTGGTTTGAGTCATTTGCTTTCTTCGAGACAAACCTAAGTGTATGAATAAGTACATCAGTTGCATGCGTAATAAAATCTATACCTTTACCTTTTTGACACTTGATGTACATATTCTGATGATGACTCCAGGTGCGAACAGTACTGGAGAACCCCACCCGGTATCACGTGATCCAGAAACAGAAGAGCCAGGTGCGCCAGTATCTCAGTGAATCCTTCCAGCCTAACCCTCAGGTCAGTACCAAACCCTAAGATAAGCGATAAGACTAGAATAATATAACAGTAGTATGACAGCATATAGGTGTTAAAGACATTTGAGAAGAAACTGAGATTTGTCAGGATTGTAGTAGGTGGAAAGAAGTGGTTTCTACCTACCCTTCTGGGAAACAGGCTTGATTTAATGTATGTATCACTTACATAGTTACATAGTTTCTTGTTATTGCTCGCGAGAAGTCTGTACCACCTACCTCGTAAAATATTTTAATTTGACACCTTATCCCTAGTAAGGTTGTTTGGAAGAGACCGCTAATCAGCGATAAGACCGCCTGTTGTTTACCTGTGTTGTTTTTAATTGTGCTGTTTCTCTGTAATGTTTTTGTTGGTGTACAATAAAGTGTTTTGTATTGTATTGTATTGTATCAGAAGAAAACTTCAATTAAAGCTTTATAGTCGATAACAATGTCTCATTTTTACGAATAAACAAAAGACTTGCTATTTAAACTTTTGTCTATTCCTTACTAGTAATTTTATTCACTTAAAACCGACCAACTTTATTCCGGAATCTTGGAAATCAATTCCGGAATCGATAAGCATTCCCTAAATAGAACACATTAGTCAATTTTAACTTTTGAGACTGATTATCTGGCATAGTCACGAGGCTATTAAATCGCTCCAAGAAAACACAGCTTATCTCCTTCTATCCTACCGTCAGGTGTCGGTGTCCCCGCGCGGTGCGCCGACGCAGTCCGCGCCCGAGCTGGGCGCGAAGCCGCCGCTGTCGCCCGACCGGGGCTCCACCTCCAGCCTGCTCAGCCCGGGCATCTGCTCCGTCGGCACCAACAACTCTGAAGTAAGGTTCTTTTTCCTACTCCTGTACTTTTATCTGTCATTTATATAGTCACGAACACTAATATAAGAACAAACATAATATGTCCGCAGAATAATCCAGAGAAAAGTCTATCTTGTCTATGCCCCAAAACAGCACTTGTGCGTTTTTGAGATTAAACGATACGGCCAGCTGCCAAAGCTTAGCGTTGCACAATCGATTTAATCATATTTTAACGATTGTGAAATAGGGACTATAAATCACCTAATGTTTTGAGAAATGATTTCAGTTAACTGATTGGTCGATTTTAAAATAGCTGTATTCTGGTTGGTTGATACGAAATACAAAGTTTTTTTAAAAGATTTAAATTAGTTAAAGAGAAACACGTACCTAAAAGAACTTATCGTTCCGTTTGACAGTCGATGTGTATTGTGATTGGTGGATTTAATTTGGTGAAGTATTCTGATTGGTCAAATTAAAATGTTTTGGAATTTGTAAATAATTCTATTTTCCATTCCGTCAATTTAAAAACAAAGTAAACCATAGACACATATTTTGTAATTTTCTTGTTTCCCGCTCGTTTGTTGTTCTTTACTTCGTTCGTTCGTTTGTGTGATTTTTCGCTTAGTTTTGCATTTAATTTGAAACCTAGTCGTAGAAAAAGTATTGTATGCAACGGTGTATAACTAAGTCAAAAAACACTCGTGGCGCTTACCTTTACGATACGATACGTAACACACGCCACTCATATTTTTTGACCTCTCTTATACAACTATTGCATAAACTACTATTACATCATAGACAAACATTCGGTAAAGTAGTATTAAGGTTCTGACGCAAAATAGGGGTGTTTTAATCTCCTAGCTATCACATTACAACAAAATTTACCAATGGAGTTTGAACGAGTCAATTTTCTAATTCGATTGTCTATCATGAAAACAAAGGAAAATCTATTTGCCTCCATTGCAATGGACCTGTGTTTCCAATGGCAGTATTATATAACAAAAAGTATGGGTGTCATACGAGGCTAAGTTTACCTTGTGTATCGGTGTGTCTGTAGTGTCATAACCCCCAAACGGATGGTCCAATTCTGACGTTTACACGACGGGGTTTGTCTTTATAACAGTTGACCACAGGAAGTGTATTTGATACTGCAGGTTCTATGGTATGGTAGGTATTTATAACCCTTCGAGCTGACAGTCTCAATTTATTTGATTCCAGGCAGATGAATTCTTAGAAGACATCCTCTCCCTAGATGGGGGGGCAGGTCCCCTCTCCTCGTCAGGGCCGCCCTCGGCCGCCAGCTCAGTGGCCGGGGACTGTTCACTACTATCAGATGCGGATATGCACGCATTGGCGAAAGACAGGCAGAAGAAAGACAATCACAACATGAGTGAGTAAAATTTTAGTCAACCTGCTCCAGTCAACATTATCAGAAGCTTTGCAGGAGCTTTGTTAGGAAAGGACGTGTACTCGTATAATAATGTATTTTAAAAACATTCATATCTCTGATCGTCGATTGGTGATCGCAAGATTCCGAGTTTAAACCTCAGTTGTCGATGCTCTTACGGTAAAAAGATAGCGAAAAGATAACAAGCATTCAGAACATCAAATATGTAGCTACATAATTATAGTGCAATTGGTTTGGTTTATCACTCTAAATTGATACCGATTTCTTCCCCATAAACTAGCAGGAGCTGCTAAAAAGATCTGAAGAAACAAACGTATGTTATCCCAAATACCTTGCTCAATTATTGCTATTCCTCTTTCCAGTTGAACGCCGCCGCCGCTTCAACATAAACGACCGTATAAAGGAGCTCGGGACCCTCCTCCCGAAGACCAACGACCCGTTCTACGAGGTGATCCGGGACGTGAGACCGAACAAGGGCACGATACTCAAGAGCAGCGTAGACTACATCAAGTGCCTGAGGGACGAGGTCAACCGGCTCAAGCACAGCGAGCAGAGACGGAAGCAGATCGAGCTGCATAATCGGAAGTTGACGCTTAGAATACAAGTGTGTAACAAAGACCCCCTCTTACCCGATATCTCCTGAAACAGTTTCGCGATGCGATGCGATTGTATCGTGGCCATGTCGTGAGCGACCTCTCTAATTGTTCTTGTTTGCTGTTGGTCCTGGTCCAACTTGAGCCCACGCTTTATTATCTTTCTCTTTTTCTGCAATTATGCTTATTGTATTTGACATGTTATTTTCAGGAATTAGAGCGCATAGCTCGACTGCATGGGTTGCCGCTGTCAGCAGGTGATAGTGGGGCTTCCCCACAAACAGAAGAAGTGACGCCGCCTCCACCACCTCCGGTAAGTGCTGTTTCTTCTTAATGTTGGATTAAATTTAAAATTGAGGCGTTCTGATGGTTCAACTCTATAGGATTTTTATCTATGTCTGATCTGACCAATTTGGTCTGTTCAGTCTGGCTTTATAATAATATAGTCATCCTAATCCGTCTATTAGATGTAGGTAATTCTCCCTCAAATGTTTACATGTGTACAATTTGACATAATGACACGGTTTTACATGGAGAAAGTTGACAATCCTGTTGACTTTTACACTTGTAAAGGTTTTTGGGTTAGGGGGCTGATGTCCGCTTGGTTGCGCAACCAAACCATACATTATGAAGGATGACTGGTTGTGCCTTCATGGTGTTTACCGAAAGTTATTCATCCAATGTCGAATCAGGCTTTGCCATCAGTCTTGAAATTCTAGGACAGGATAAATTATTGTACATATCAAAATGCATTATGTTGGTTCTACTAATATTATAAATGCGAAAGTTTGTGTGTGTGTTTGTTACTCCAGCCTGCAACGACTGGAGCAGAGATAGCTTATACCCTGGATTAACACAAAGGCTACTTTTTATCCCGGAAAATTCAAAAGTTCCCGAGAGAATAACCATAATCGAAGTCTTAGTTTAAAGTTAGTTTTTTAATATTTTGAGATGTTTTTTTCTGAATCAACAGGAGGTGATATCTCCAAAGCAGGAGCCAGCGCCGTTGATGGAGCTGGGTGAACAGCCGCCCGACCTGCTGCGTGACATGCCCGCCGCGGACTGTCTCTCCGTGCCTGATGCACTAGGTAACCGAGCTACTAGTCTCCACATATTAATTATTCCATAAAAAAAAATATCTAGGGCGGAATCCTACACAGATGAACCGTCTAAAGCGATGTGCTAGGCTTGTAATTATGGTGGCAACGATTAATGTACTAATATAGAGAAATAAATTCCTAAATGAATCGAAATCATTCAAGATTTTACAGAAACAAATACTCGTGCTCATCACGAATTTAATCGTTATAATCAGGGCAGTTTACATCTAAACAACGCTTTGAAGATAGTAGGGGCACTAGTAGTAGCCGATCGGACGTGAAGCTCTTAAAATGTCGATGTTAAAAGTGTTAGCCTTCTGCCTCTGCGGGCTTTTGTGGTCCTGGTACTCTGTGTATTAAGTTACATAAGGAAAAAGATACTTTTCCCGGATTTTTAAATGGATGCTAGATAAATTCAAATTTAACTTTTTTCAAGGACATTCCTCTTACCTAATCGTGTGGTTTAAATTACTTATGACCTAAAAACACTTTTAATCTCTTCTGGAACGCAGGTAAAATAAAATCGTATGTTTCCAGACGGTCTAAAGCTGGGTTCGTGTTCTCCGCTGCGGGGCGAGGAGGGGCTGTCGCTAGGCTGCCTGGAGCCCGACTTGTGTCTCGAGCCCGAGCCTGACCACTTCCTCAACCACAAACACATAAAGGTAAGAGACCAAGCATTGTTACCTTTTAGGCCGTCCCTATTCTTGGCAGGCAGGCAGCAGCTTGGCTTGTGTGCAGCAAAACTAGCGTGTGGCTTGAAAGCTGCGCGGTGGACTGGTCTGGACGCAGCTAAGTCTTGGAGTGGTCTTAGTCTGAATGTGTGTGACTGTTGCAATGGTCATTAAATATAAGATCATCTATGAGTTTAATAGATTCACTCTAGCCCGTAATAAATACATACAATACCAGCTTCTGACAATGATAAATATGAAATGAGATAAAAACTCACTTTTGACGTACTCGTACTTCCCTATTACTGTAACAATCTTAGACACTGAACATATACTTAAGCATCACCTGGAGACCCTATAATAATTTAGAATATTATGTTGTTAATTTTTTTCTAACTTCACTTTTGAACTGTTCCAGTTGCGGCTCTCTCCTTCACCGGGATTGCTTGGGGATGAAGATGCCGTGCTGAACCTGGCGCAGATCGAGGACCTGATGGACGACGATTCGCACAATCCCGTCACCACAGGTACGGACAGGACAACCGGCAGATAGTCCTGGTGGGGCCTGGGGTTTGAGGCTCAGGGACTAAGGATCATATTAATAAACTGATCTCGACTGACGAGCATCTTCTCAATATGTGTCAAGAATGAAGTTTTCTATGGTTCGATGTTTGCTTTGACGTATCTTGTGCCGGGCATCTCAGCCAAGTTGAGTTTATTAATACGGCCCTTAGACAGGACAGGACGGGAAACAACCCTGACGGATGAATTGCAGAGCTTACTGATATAGTTTTAACCAATCAGCATTGACCATTTTCCATTGCTGCATACTTAGTAATTTATAGGATAGTGCTAATAGCTAACCTAAATTCACAGTACCATCACGATCACGACTTAGCGTTCCAAAGATCGGGTAATAAACGTTAAGATACGAAAAATACTTCAAGCTCCAAATTCAAACATGTATCGAAGCCATTTGACACAACTGAACAGATGTTTAAACGGGTCCCAACAGATCCATTGATAATAAGAAGTCAAAACGGTATTAATGAACGGTCCCTAAATGCGTTGCCCGCCTCAAAACGCATCATTAAATGACAGATAAACGCTATCTCTCTCAAGATGACTTTATCACTGTACTCATACGTAGTTGTCCCCACAGGAGACCCCATGCTCTGCTCTTCGCCGACATCCCAGCTGTGCAGCCTGGCCGACGTGGTCGGGGACGCGGCGGAGCGCAGCATCGCTACCATGCTGCATGAGGCAGCCCAATACTCCCCGCACAGCGCAGGTAACTAACACAACAGCCTTAGACAAGATCGCTATCGTTATCGAAAATGTATTTAGGTAAGCTGTCGAGCGTACATTTTGACAGTTTTCTAAAATCGTTTGGGTCTAGCATCATGTTTAGTCTTACTGACCTGCCTACCTCATCTATCTACTTGTACCTACGTACCTAATCGAGTACTAGCAGGACAGTCAATATAAGAACAAGGACAAAAGGTGGCTTTAAGAAATATTGGAATGTCTAGGCGGTACAAAAATGTAACAATAATAAAAAGTTCAAGAAACGTGTGTTTTATGTAGATTTTTTTGATGTTTCTCTGTTTATTATCTATTAAAAAAGGTAAATTATTTTCGGCATACAATTAGTTCATGTCCTGGATTGAAATGAATAAATAAAATCGTCAAACATTCAAACGCCACAGGCACCAGCAGTACACAATGTCATAAAACTAATTTTAGATGGCGCCGTTAAGTCTGTTGGACAGACAGAATTTAAACAATCCATTCAAAATTGTGTTTGGATGATTATGAGGAGAATTATTCAAACATTCTCAAAAAACTTACATACATTAAATCACACCTGTTTCCCTGAGGGGTAGACAGATACCACTTCTGACCACTTGCTACGATTTTGACAAATTTCTTTCGCATCTTCCACATTCATACATCGAGTCATGCACGCACGTCGGTTTCGGGTACTTAAGATTCGGCCCTTTTCTAGTATTTCTCCGAATCGATTCCAAAAAGTTCGCCTATTAATGAATGAATACAAAGTAGGAAAGTTAGAATAATGCAAGCTCCCGTTTTGTTCCAGGAACGTCCTCCCTAATGTCAGACGCGTCCATAGGGCTGAACGGGCTGCCGGGGCTGGGGGACAGCTGCCTGCCCGCGCTGCTGCTGGGCGGGCACCACCACGCGCCGCACTCCCCGCACTCGCACCCGCGCCAGCACTGCTTCGACATGGACCTGGGCGCCTAGGGCTCCCACTCAACCATCATAAGCACCTCCGCCCTCCTGAGAAGGGTTTTCTCAGGAGGCCTTCTGAGGAACTCAAAAGTTGGTGTTGAGACGTCAAAATGAGATTGAGAAATGTCTATGTTGACAGTTAAAAACTACAGGTTTATACTAGAATTTTACATGGATTTAAAATCCACGCGTTGAAGTTTGCGGAATCGCCTGTCTCCCTAGATTAGAGAATTGGTCCAGTATTTTTGGAGATTATTTTACACATTTACAGTAGATGGCGTTGTACGATGAAAGACATTTTAATTGTGAAACTGCGCGTGCGTTCCGACGCATCTTCGAATTAATTATCGCTAAATAGTGTCCAAATAATGTTCTTAAATAATAATTATCTAGTTATAATGTGTTCATTATTTGATTATCAGCACGGTAAGGTTAGGCGATTTTTAATTGTTTTACGGATTTTGCTAAATGACATTGAAATTTCTAGGCAAATTGAATCCCAGTTAATTTTAGAGAGACCAAAGAGTTCATTAAAATTTCGGTAGAAAAGTAAACATTTTTATTAAAAATGTCACTCCACTAAAATAGTTATTTTATGTTAGTAAAATCCTTCCTAAGTAGTTTAGATGTTAATATTTAAGCGTTTTAGTAATCGTGATAGTTAGTTACCAGCTCATGATTGTTGTTTGAATGCGACCCGATAGATGCTTCTAGCATTCGCTGTTCGTTTATTAAATACATGTTTATCTTAGAAAATGCTTGCTTTGTATTAATCTATAATTTAAAGATGGTAAATTATGCTTTTGCTACAAAACCCTTTTATATCTATAAGTACTGGAAAGTATTATTTCAAATTTTGTCGATATTATATTTTTTGATAATGAAACGCCATTGCGGTGCTCTTTTTGAGATATATTATTAATTTATTTCATAATTGAAATATATATACTGGGATAATATAACTGACGGACCACAATATTTTATACAGAAAAAAATGTGATACAATATATTTTTAGATAATGAATCAAAATATGATTAAAAAAATATTTTTGTACATACTTAGGACTAATTCAACGTCTGTTATTATTATTATTAATATAAAACAAAGTGCCTTGAATGTAGTGATATTGGAAGTTTAAGCTTCTTATAAATCTAAATGAAATAAGAGTTGTTGGAAACACACTGGTTTTATAGATCACACGTTATTTATTAAGTTTTATTTTGTGATGAATTTATTGTTAATTGTTGCTGTTGAACACCTAAAGCAGAAAAATCAGTACTTTTGCCGAACAAACATGTTTTATTTTAGTCTATTTAAGGCATACAAATACAATACAATTTATTCAGTAACTGGAAGCACATGATTGTTACAGCTGGAATAACTTTGTGAACATTACATGTGCTAGTAATTTATCATCTATTTTGTAGATGCTACTTATATGTTTAATGTTGATATCAGCAACAATTTTAAATGAATGTATTTTTTTCCTTTCATTATACATATTGTCTACCGCTGGCAACTCTATACGGTACACCTTACTGCCTTTAACATTGTATTATTTTCCTTTATTCCAGCCGCTTTTACTGTCAAGTAAATAAGAGCTATTGTAACGCTGACAATACGATAACATGTCAAAGGCAATATGGGTTTAGGTATAGGCCCAGTGCTCTATAAGTGTGTATAAAGCATCCGTTACTCTCGCACTTATACTTGTCAGAAAGTGACGGATGTTTATCTACACTTAGCCACAGCGGTAAGGGCGACCATTATAGGCCTGAGGCGTATCACTGGCTACCACAGTCTGGTCGTTCTAAGAAGGCCGATTTGACAGCTGTCTCTTAGTACAAAATATGTGTTTGAGGTTATTTTTTATGCTAAGATGACAGCTGTCAAATCGGTCTTCTTAGAACGACCAAACTGTAAGGTGAAATTGTTGTTTAGTCGAAATTTTATCTGTATACGTACAAATGGTCACAGGCCATATTTGTATTCGATTGTTATCTATATTTATTACAGTTTTTGAAATTAAGCTTTTTTTTGGAGACGGATTTCATGTTGTATTTAAAATATCGTGCAATACAGAGGTGCCAATTTGCGCTCAAAGTAATTTAAGCATTTTTAAATGTTTAACTCGTTTTAAGTATCTGAATGTTATTTATATCGGTGCTATTAATTTGTAAATGGATTAATATCATCAAACATATTAATTAAACGTATTCAGTACTATTCAGCACCTTACCCGATTGTCTCTGTTCTGCCTAATGGTTCACTGATAGAGAATGCTTTTAAACAAGTCCGCCATTTGTACTTACTGTATTATGCAATCAAGTTTAAAAAGATGCCCACAGTTGCGTGTAAGCAAAGGTGGGTCCAAGGTTCAGGAATTTAAAGGATTTCAAAATCGAGTTTAAAACACTTTATTATGTAAGAGCCATATTAAAAAAAATGTTAATTAAACTTTTACCCAATAAAAAAAAGGTGGAAGGTATATATCAAAGTGACGCAATATTTGACTAAGTACATTGCCCTTTTTCAAAAGACTCTTGTACTTTATAAGTTTTAAAGTAAATAGTTCTGAAAGTTTATTTAATGACAAATGGCAATCCTTATTGTAAAACTTTTTTTATGTAAAATTTATTCGATCTTGTTGCAATAAATGATAAGAATTGGCAGCTACTATAATTTATCTTTAGTATATTTATCGAATCAAATTATTTATTGAGTTATTAATATTATAAATTTGCAATATCGCTAAAATCTAAATTACATTTATTTATTAGGTGATATTACACGAAATCGAGTGCCTTATTACGTACAGTAAATGTACTTAGATACTTTAAATATTAATAGTTAAGTGAAATACTATGATTTACATGTATATTACAAAGTTATTCGAGCGAAACACACAGACGAAAATGTGTTATTTAATATTGTATGAGATTATTGAAAAAGAATGTTGAAGTACAAAACGTAAATAAAACAGATTTTAATAGATTATTCGTCTTTTTAATTTCCTTAAAACTACAAATAGGTATGGAAAGAGTTGTTTATTTGGCTATGAAATGAGGTTGGAAGCAATTCCAGCAAAACTTTGAAAATAACTAATGGAATTGACATAAGACAATCTTTAGTCAATTCCATGCGTGCATAGTGTAATAGCTCTAGAAAAAAACTAGCTTATAGGGTAAATTGACAATAAACTGGCCACTCAAGAAGATGTCATTTACTTACTGCCGCAAATAATTAAATTTAATGCTTGATTAAAGTTGCTGCTGTTACTTGCTTTGCTATAGCAATACATATAATAAGACAACACGTCACTAAACAAGCATTAAATTTAATTGACGTCTCTGAGTGTGGCAGTTTGTTACTAGCCACCAATTTTATATGCAGACACCATTATTTATTTATTTATTAAGGATATCAACAGCACATTACAAATCATGTAAACAGTAAATTTAACAAGACAATAGTGCCAATTACAGACATCCACCTATGAGCTATGAATAAAGCACGAACAACAACTACCGGATACATGCAAGTAGTTTACTAATTTGTAGGTAAATTAGTTATTAGTTAGATACTTGGCTGAGAGTCCCGTCACAAGATACGTCAAAGTAAACGTCAAACCATAGAACACTGTCATTTTTGACGCATCTCGAGACGAGCATTAGAGCTGAGATTAGTTTATTAATAATAATGTCTTCGCGGCAGTGAATCGGATACTGGCTCAGCATAACACACTACACATATTATTATAAAGTGGCCAGTTACTTCTCTTTGACACGCTCTCGTACACTCTTATCTTATCTGTGACTCTAGACAAGGTACTTATCTCTAACGTAAACGATTTTCCAAAACTGACAAAATGTATGGAATTGACGAAGGCGCTCGACGCGACCGTCTTTTTGTGAACGATAACGAACGCCGAATGCATCTTATCTAGGGCCTCGTAGGGTCGTATTAATAAACACATCTTGGCTGAGAGGCCCGTCACAAGATACGTCAAATTAAACGTCAAACCATAGAACACTGTCATTTTTGGCGCATCTCGAGACGAGCATCAGAGTTGAGATTAGTTTATTAATACGATCCGTAGTCTATTAGACTTAAACCGAACTCGAAAGACTTTTTAACAGCTATTGCACTGTACCTACCGTATATACTTGCATTAGAGTTGCGACGTTTTTGTCTATCTTGCCATCAGAACGCTTTTCAATGGGTATGGCAAAGTAGAAGTAAAAAATATGGGGATAGGGAAGCTAACGAAGAAACCAAGTTTACCAACTTGTGCAACAAAATACTGCATCCTGTATAAATACATCCCGTTCAAATTTTATTAAATTAAGAAAAAAAAGCGCCACAATCGATCGATTGACCGCCCTTGCATAGTCCGAGCCGTTAATTCTATGCGCACATGACCCAAATGCATTTTTCCCCCAAAAACTGAAGAACAACGATTATTTTTATGTGCAACTGGCAACAATGGTGCGTTTCAAATTTCGAACGAAATTTGCGTTTTTGCATAAAACGTCGCGTGCGCAGGACATTAAAAGCTTGGGGTGACCATGAAGGTGCAAATAAAGGAGACAAATCTTGTTGCCAATTTTGCAATATGTTTGTTTGCCAGACATTGTAGAAAAAATGAACTAATAATGTACAATTATGATTTACAACAGACACGACCGAAAACACAGATGAGAACATGAATGAAATTGTAAAGGAGCTGTTAAATAAAATCATTTATTTGATGTGTAATCTTTATTATTACGTAACATATTATTACCAAACTGGTAGATTAAAGAACCAAGTAATATCTATAATTTAGACATACTATGAAAACAAGGTGAGAAACGAATACAATTGTTAAGGAGCGGTTAAATAAGATGATGAATTTGATGTATAATCTTTATTATTACTTTACATACATACATACATAAATATAAAATTATTTTGTACAAATGTATTTTTTTTACTAAAGGTAACAAAATATTTAAAAATTAGCATGAAGTCAGATTAAAATCCATTTCTTTGAAAGAACACAGTACAATAATGATACGCCTACAAAAACCGTCTATTCGGTCCGTTAATAATTTAATTTAATACCTGAAAATACCTGTTTGATTTTATGATATAATGAGTAGGTACTTAGCTAATCAGGATTTAATATTCATTCATTCAATTTATTCAAATGTTTAAGTATTTCTTCCTGAAGCCGTACAAAAATTCTCTATTTTATTAAACCCACAAGTTTTTATACTTAATCCTCGCATTGACCACCGCGTGGTCACCCCACACGACCATTGTACCACGAGCCCTTTGTTACGAAGATTAATAAAAGCGATACAGTTTCTTTTTCACAAATTTAAATGAAGTCCCCTTATAATACCGTATTTGCATGAGCATTGGACAAAATTGGGGAATCGATTGGACAAAAAATTGTGACCATCGATTGGTCACATACACATTTAGTATGCACGTGGCTTTAGATAAAGGACCCTCTGAGAACTGTTATCGGCTACTATCGATATTACGAATTTCTTTTAAAAAATCAATATTTTATTTACATGATATTAAAAACAAAATATTTACAAACAAATACTTAATAAATGGTCACTTAACCGATGTCATTTTGAGAAAATGAATACATGTCAATTCAATAACAATATTTATTACAATTTAATTTTCATATTATACATTCAACTACGGAGGATATAATGGATTATCCAATCAAAAGTTTCCCAGGAGATATTTAAAGGCTTTGTCAGTTGGTACATTTTTAAATTAGGTATCTTTCTTTCTTTCTTTCGATTCAATCGTTAAAACATAAGGACGGAACAAACGGACAAACTACCGCTTTTATAATATAAATATTATTGACGAGTTTCACGGAGTGTACAAACTGCTAAAAGATCAAAAACCGAGCAAAAAGGTTGAAGCAAAAACGAGTCTTAAAAAAAACCACTGTCATTTCCAACGTCAACTTCCTTGTCAAACGATTTCCTATCATTTTCGAAAAACATTTTGCAAATTGTGTAGACTGTCAAAGTTTAAATTAGTGTTTTTAGCGTTTCTACAATGAACAAGCCATGCGAGGCTACGCCTATTCCCCGGATACCCTTCGAGCCTCTGTTGGATCTCAAGGAACCGATAGGAGAGCCAGAAGTTGAGATAGAGCAGCTGGTGGAAACATTGGAGGAAGTTGCAGTATGTGCTAATTACAGCTAAGATTTCCTCATAGCATTATACATACAAAAACTCACGCCTTCGTTCCCAAAGAGGGGTAGGCAGAGCTACAGATACAACAACTCTAAAAACTTGTTAATAATTCTGTAACCATATTTTGCACAATTAGGCTAAGATTACCAGCGTATTAGTGACAGGTTGCAAGCCCATCGCCTAACAGTACTACAAGCCTTTATTCCCTTAGTTGCCTTTTACGACATCCACGGGAAGACATGGAGTGTCACTATTCTAACCCGGCAACCACACACGAAAATTGTCTGAATGTCAAAACTTTTAAATCTTACTATCTTACTAATTATTATTAAGGCGAAAGTTTGTGTGTTCCTTGTTACTCCTTCACGCTGACACGGCTTGATGGATTTGGATGAAATTTGGAACGTAGATAGCTAATACCACTGGATTAACACATAGGCTACATTTTATCCCGGAAAATTAAAAAAATCTGTAAGGATTATTGAAAAGAAAATCATTCCGAAAATCTACGCGGACGAAGTCGCGGGTAAAAAGTAGTGTTTATATCACAACCCTTAGCAGGTATTTTTGGGATGCTTAAAAAGTAGACGGACTCTGCTAAAATCCAGTCCAGGGTAATCAATAATTCGGACAAACGAAACGTTACGACGAAGGTTATTCGAAACTCTGAGGGACAACTCATTACTACTTGTAGTCTAGAATGTGTAAATATTTTTGTATAATATCTTATCTTGTTACTACAAAATGGAAGGCTATCCTGTATTACGCGTAGTTATTATACCAATGCTATTATAACACTATACCAAATATAAAATCCTTACGGAAGAGACATAAAAAGTGATTTTATATGTAACTCGAAAAATTGCGACCGCACAGTATCGATTGAAAGCGGTATATAGTACCTTATTGGCCGTCCTTCTGGCAACACAAGGACGGAAATATTTTGATAAGCATTCGAAATACTTACATAAAATTATATTTAAACTAGTAATGAAATCATTTGCCATAGCAAGACCAGCCAGAGCCAGAAGTGTTACCACTCCAGGAGTTGGAGAATGTGGACCGCCTCCTCATCACCAAGCGGCTGGCAGTGAAGAAGATGATCTTCCTGAGAGGGAAGAAGAACCGGTACATCGTCAGGACTCCTGACCAGTCCGTCGTGTACACAGTACAGGAAGAAAACAGGTGCCGCCCGACTGGGAATCATTAGTCGTGATTCCCTTAGAGACTAATAAACTTTCTCAAACTCACTTCAAGTTTTCTCAAAATCAGAACAGCAGTTTATTAGTAAAATATTAACAAACATAGCAAGATACTGGGTCGGTTCAAATTTTCTTTAGTCCCAGCTCCATACAAAATGAGCCTTCAAGGTTTTTGAAGTGTTTGTGTTTTCGTTTATAATTTCATGACAAGATAAAAATTTCGGCTGATAAAAGAGCTTAAAAACTTTTTCACGCCACATGGTGTTTTCTACGTCTCAGCTAGCGCTAGACTTAAAAAAATAAAATCACGTCATTTCCACCACTAGTCCAAAGCGGGCGTAGTAAACACTTAACATTTTTTAACGTAAATAATAATAATAAAAATAAAATGAAAATAAATTATTATGGTTTTACAAAGCATGAATTTTAGCAGAAAACCTTTAAAAAAACCTGTGGTCAATGGCTATCTTGGGATATGGGCTTCGGAGCTAACTTACTGCTCGTTTGCCTCCCACAAGTAAAGTTGAGTTTTCTTATGTAATAAAATAAACGTGCCAACTCACAAGCAAAACTCGTGATTTTAAGACTACCAATATACGTTCACCCGAAATACCAGAGGAATCGTAGTCCTCATTGAGGAATGAATAAAAAACTGAGGAGAGGAAAGCGATAACGACGGATATCAGGCACTCTTACTGTTAAAACAAAATTCAAACAGTATGAAACCCCAAAGAGTATCTAGAGAACTTCATTACCAAGCCTTTCAGTACCAATGCATGAAAGTCATAGCAAGCCTTACCGAACTTGGTTCCAGTTGGTGGGTAGGATACCTCTGCTACGGGCTGCGGCCCCTGCAGCTGAAGGTGCTGGACGGGCAAGGGCAGGAGACGATACGGATCAGCAGGCCGTTCGCCTGCACTGCTCGCGTCTTCCCCTGCGCGTTGCAGAGATTACAGGTGAAGCCCACTTTAGAACAAGGTTACCTCTGGAGTAGAAAGGTAGCCATTGAGCTATGAATGGTCTTCCTAATTCAAAAGTATCCTCGATCGATAATGGCTAGATTCTGGAGCTCTCTGGTAATTGTCTGGTCCTCTATTTTAACGGCAAGAGGAAGGTACACCTCCTCATGGTAAGCGGGCTCTTAAGCTCATAGACATTCTCAAAATGTAAAAAGTAAATGAATTGTTAACCTTGAAGAGTAAGATGGGATACCTTAATTCAGCTACGGGGCAGTGGTCCAACTGCTCTGTTCAACTGACCAAAATTAGTATCATAAATATGAGGTAGATTTAGGTTATGTTAGTTCTTCAACTAGCCCGGAGGCCAAACCATCCAGAAATAGGAGCTTCGCGAAAGCGGAGCTCCGTCGAGCCTTATTTGATATTCAAATGGAAATTATTGGTCAGGTGAACAAAGCAGTTGGACCACTGCCCCGAAAGGGTAATTTCACCGTCACACTGGAACAGTGGAAGCAAAACTTAGCCGCAGATTAGTAGTAAGACGTAGGTAGTAATTCAGGTCAACCTAACACAACGTAATGCAGGTTGAGGTAGATCACGGTCTTGTACCTGTGTATGGGTATCTAAAGGTAAGATAAAATTAGTATGCTATGCAGAGATTTTAGTTGGTGGTTAGGCTATCTCAGCTACGACCTGCTACCCCTATAGCTGAAGATGATAGACTGGTGAAAAAAAAAGGTGATCTATCACCCGCTATATTGTCACACACGAATTTCTTGAATAACTTCAAAACTAGCATAACTTAACTTCATCAATAAGACAGAGGTTAAGTTATTTATCCTGTGATCCTCAGATACCTTAACTTATTTACTATCCAGATATACTCCCCGCCCGGGACGCTAATCGGCACTGTGGAGCAACAGTGGAGCGTCATCAAGCCGCTTTATTTGATCAAGGACGAGGACGGCAGAGAAGTGTTTTGGCTCAAAGGTAACTCAAACCTTTCGACCTGGCCATGACTGTGCGAAGTCTTAATGCCCGTCTTCCACTGGGAGCGGGGCGGGCCCGTGTGGACTCAGTTTAGCTTACAACGGTGACTTCCAAGTGTTTCCACCGCGAGCAAACCTCTTGAAGTCACCGTTGTAAGCTAAACGGAGTCCTTATGGGGCACGCTCCGCTAGCAGTGGCTGTGGAAAACGGGTATAAGGATGTAGGTATAAAGTATGTCACGATTCACTGCGGAGGCAAGGTGATTTCTGCGCATCCATTTTTATTGCCCACCGCTCGCTGTTGCCGCAAAAAGTTGTGACTTAACAAGTAACTTACTTTACCAGCGACTTTGTTCAAAGTGCCCGTATACTAAAACGTAAACATATCTATTTTATAATTTAATAAATTCTAATGAGTATAGGTATAAAACGTAATCTTAATTTGACTTTATTTATTAAGAAATATCTGAGTATCTGTACTATCAGTTTATAAATTGCCTGTTAATTGAGAATCATCTATTTTTAATTATCGAAAGTACTTAGTCTTGTTGGTTTAGTAAAATCTTTGACTATTTAAACCCCCTTTTGAGTTTGATGATTGTTAGCATAACGTCAGCTGCTTGGGTTTTGGAGTGCAAGGGGGAACAGAGTTCGGTGTCGCGCAAGCGTCGACGGACATATTGGTCAGTGTAGAGGTGGTGGTTGAATATTTGTTGTAATAGGTGAACAGTATAAGCTTTATTATTAATAAATAAGTAGTTTAATACAAACGCAGTATGGGTAAGCCGCCGGATAGATTAACGGAGGATGTGAGGAGGTTTGCTGGGAGCAGGATGATGGCTGAGGGATGCCCAGGAATTGAGCCAGTTCGAACCATCTTAGAGGTATGTCCAGCAGTGGATAGCTATAGGCTAAGTCTCTAACTACCGAACATACTCGTACACACAGAGTAAAGTCCTGCAGTCTTCCTTTACCCCTGAAGATGGCTATGTCACAGGTCCCCTGAACACCATGTGCCTGTTCCGAGACGTCCAGTTCGACATAGTCCGCCCTAACGGCGCGTACGTCGGTGCCACCTGCAAGCGCTGGCAGGGCATGACGCATGCGCTCCTCTTCGCTCCTGTCACCGACAGGTGAGACCCTTTCCCAGCTAGCAAGCTTGCTATCTTAGTTTAGCTTAGAAGTAAGAGTAAGACAGTGCATTTTGTAGTTACACGATATTACGAGGTGATTCTTGTAAACATCTCTGTGATGAATTCGTCTGCGAATCACTAACCGGGAGGTTAAGTTGGACCGGATGGCGGAAGGGGGAAGTTAGGCACGTACTAACTTTGGTTGCACCGCTAGCCTATGCCTACGAGCAAGAGGGTCAACTTACGCTTGTCCTTTAATCCGTTCACGAGAGCACAAACGAAAAGTGAAAGAGAATCAACACTCTTAAAGCCAGCGATACTACGTTGAGACAGATACGGTGTACGGTTGGCCAAGAAAGTAGTTTACCAGTTTTGACACAAGTTTCTGTGAGATCTAATTATCACTAAGGTTGACACTTGTCACTGTCATAATATTATTGCATGGGAAAATCGAACTTGTTGTATCATGAATCATGACTCTTTGTCGCAGGTTCGGTGTGGCGTTCGAGCGTAACCTGACCGTTCGCGAAAAGGCTCTCCTGCTCGCGATCACTCTACTGGTCGACTACATGTACTATGACGTTTAGATACCGTCGCTTTACTACACCCTTGTCTCACTCGCCGTTTCGTTTATTATAATTCCACGGCAAAACATGCATATTGTACATACGTCTCAGTACTCGTATAAGATACAATGTCATTGTAACACCCAAATGCTGTCACGCTTTATTTGAACATTACAAGAAGAGTACTTATATTTCAATTTCATTTTACGAGATTTTTGCAGCTGGTGTTATTACCTAGCCTTATAGTTCAGGATACAATATAATTTTTAAAATATGCACCATTTTAATGTTTAAGAGTTTTATGCACATACGTATATTGTTCGGTAAGCCTTTCAAATCTAAAATGTATTCAAAAGGTGGTAGCAAGCGTTAGCCAAAGATATTGTACGGATAACTAAGCATTTAAATAAAAACAACTTACCTGTGGTCTTGTCGACCAAATATCTAGAGTCCCGCGTCTTGTGGCTTTAGGTCGCATCGCACGTTTCATCGTGCAGATCAGCTAAAGTGGTAGTCAGTTAGTGGCCATGTTTGTTAGAATTTGTGTTATTTCAATACATATCTCGTTGACAATATGTGTTTTATTTCGATAAGTTCAGACGTCATTTCTTGAAAAATAAATTATTGTGAACTTATAGACGCACTCGTCTTTCAAGTCGTTTCAAGACTCTTCGTCTTTTTGATTGACACGTCAAATAAAACAAAAGAATGGGGTAAAAAACCGGATAAAAGCGTATAAACTCGAACAAGAAGGGTTCCAAACCATTATTGTAGGGGGGGCTTTAATTGATTATTTTACATAATTTTGATTAGTCATTTGTTGTTTATAGCGGCAACTACTACCTACTCACGTATTAAAAATTTCATGGTCATGTGATACAGCCCGCTGACAGACAGATTGACGGACGGACGGACCCTTTGTTGGCACCCTTTAGGTACGGAACCTCAAAAGAAAAGAAACGCGGGGTACGTTGTTGGGAACACCTAATTTATCTCTTACCCGACTGCCAAGAAGGGTGCATTACTAATAGTTCACCTATGTGGATTACGGAGACTAGTCTGGCCAAAATGAACAGGTAAGTTTAGGTTATGTTCGTTCTTGAGAGAGCCCGAAGGGCCAAAATAACCTAGAAATGGAGCTGCGCGAAAGCGGAGCTCCGTCGACTTCGTTACGGTTCGCTACAATACACAGGTGAACTAATCAGTTGGACCACGAGCAACAAAGGCCAAGAAGTTGGGTAAGAAACGATTTTTAGAAAATATTGGTCATCGTAAATCTACGATATCGATTTCATGATCACATTTTGAATATGAATTCGAAACCCGAACAAATCCATATAATAATATTTTTGCTTCCATTTCGAAAAAAAATGTAAAGAAAATTATTATAATGAGTATGAATCGTTTGTTATAATGGTCGGATATAAAATGTAACAATAATTTTGAATAATGGCCTCAAATGTAGAGAAAATAAAAATCAAAGTCACCGATAAAATGCAAAACAATTACTTTTCGCCGCAGACCATTTGGGGTCTTAACAAGTTAAAAATAATGTTTACAATCGCACGAAGTTCCGCTTCTCGGACATTAATATTGAAATGAGGGGACATGCTCGTTCGTTATACTTTAAATGCATTCTTTTTTACACCCGAAAATGTCGATTTCTCCCTAAAAATTTATGTTCCGCCCCACCCCTATATTTGCATTGTGTTTAAACTTTTTTCTCCGCTTGGCAGATGGCCGCATTAAATGGCGCGAAATTTTGACAGAACATGTAATTCTCGTTGCTACAATCAAGTGACGTTTCGCAGATTTCGCGCCAAAAAAAGTTCAATATTAGGTACTTTATTGAACCCTTTTCCAAAGGATTGCATTCAATTACGCGATGAAAAAAATGTAATAAAAGGGTGTTTTTTACTGATTTTTGGAAATACAGGGGCTTAAACGCATGTAGGTCAGGAGGAGCAGAGGAATTAAAAGTTTTTTTTACTTTTTTATTATTAAAAAGCGGCGCGCGTTTGTCACGTGTCGGAAAAGCAAGGGTTTAAAAATACAATGCCTTTTTAGGAAGTGATTTAGAGATTTTTTTTTAATCGCGTAACGGATTTGGCATTTTGGGGAAATAACAGCTTTTTTAAACTTTTTTTTTTGATAAGATCGAAGGGGTAAGTGTCAAGAGCGTAGAATAGTAAAATGAAATGAGTGATTGCTTATTGTTGATTTTTTATACGTTACCTTTGTGACATACTTTTTTACTTATTCTTTCGTTGTTATATTATTTTCTTGTCTGCTTCTAGTAATAGGAATTACATTGTAATTAAAAGATGATTTAAGACCCGAGGGGCTATTTCCTAACGCACTCGCAGTCGCGATCGTTTTCATTTTGAAAATAGAAGGCGCTGTCTGCATTCAAAATGAAAGCAATTTTTTGACAAGATTTCATATTTTCAAGACTTTAATTTTATTCGTTTTATAGATACTGTTTGGAAGGAGAAAGACACTAATAGTTTTAAATTTTCTCTAGAATGAATAATTATTTTATTATTAATTTATTAAGATGTACTTATTCTAAAAGGGCGTAACTTCATTTCTACGACACAATGGACATATTACGTTAGTCCAATCTGTATATAAAAAAGTATCATGTCAACCGATAAAGGGCCACCTGCACGAAAAGTTTAACCCTGGGTTAAGACACTAACTCGAGTTAAAATGACAGTTATCGTATGTATCTGACGTCTACTAACTCGAGTTAGTGCCTTAACCCAGGGTTAAATTCTGCGTGCAAATGGCCCTAAGTCTCTATCCATCTGTCAATAGTGTCAATGTCTAATTTGAAGTATGACAGCTTTTTTTCTCGTGAAAAAGGCAATGGTATTATATCTAATCAGGCGTAGTATTGGTAAAACTCGATATTTTTATTAACTTACTTGTAATTTTGAAAATAAAGAAAAATAAATCTAAATAAATATTTTACCGTGTTCAGGAGGTAAAACCCTTTCGATTCGTATAGTAATTTGCAGGTGTCACCAAAATGAAATGTTGTCAATTGTTCCTCTCTGAAGTCGATTGCGATTCCGAATGCTTTTTTGGCAATAAATAGGGCAATTAGGCCAGGCCAGCTACGTTAATAATACTTTGTGGTTAGTGGTCACCTGGTACGGTCAAACTGAGTAGGCCCCAATTTTTTTTTCTATTGGTAAGTTTTGGACGTTAATGTGGTTAAGGAAAACAGGTGGGTACCGGCTGATGTAAACGTTTCGCCAAATTTTAACATTTAAATAATAAAAACCTTTAGCAAAGTATTTGTACAGTCAAGAACCTTGATTCCTAGACCACTTTGGACTATGTCGTAGTGAGCCTGTAAATAAAAAACATATGGAAGTCTGTTACGTATCTATTGATTGATTACGTCGCTTTGACATATGATAGTCCTATGTGGTCTAGGAATCAATTTCCTCGGCTGTACTATAACAAGAGACTAGTTAACAAGGGACTAGTTGGTAGTGACCCTGCCTACGAAGCTAGCGGTCCTGGGTTCAAATCCCGGTAAGGGCAGATATTAGTGTGATGAGCGCGAATATTTGTTCCTGAGTCATGGATGTTTTCTATATATTTAAGTATATATTTCTCTATATAAGTATTTATATCGTTGTCTAGTACCCATAATACAAGCCTTGAGCTTAGTTTGGGACTAGGTCAATTGGTGTGACATTGTCCCCTGATATTTTTTTTTTTTTATTATTTTTTTACTAGCTGTTGCCTGCGACTTCAACCGCGTAAGTTAATAATCGCTATTCCCTTGGGAACTATTTAATTTTCCGGCATTAAAAATATTCTATCTTGTTTCCCGAGACACAAGCAATCTTTATACCTCAACCAAATTGCGTCAGCGATTAAGTCGTGAAAGCGTAATAAACGGGCAGATAGGGAGACAGATAGACAGAGCTACTTTAATATTTATAATATTAGTATGTATTAAAATATTCATAATTCCCTCTCAGTTGTAAGTACATAAGTACCGTAGCACAAATGCCTCATTACGACACCTATCACTTTCCTATATGCGATCGCATTGGTAGGTTCGTTATTTAGTTACTTACTAGCCTAGTATTAAAGTCTAAACAGACATGTAATAATATGTAGTGGACCATTCCATTCATTTCCAAAAGATAATCATCACAGGGCGATTTTTAAGTGACTTACTGACCGAGTTAAGTCAAAATGTGACAAAAAAGTTGGGGATGATCGTCCCAAAACTAACTTCATATGCTGTTTTTGTACGAAATTAAAATATGCAACAAGATCGAAAGTACGTATGGTGTTATATTTATCAAAATTGTCATAGGCACAAGGCAAAAATCATCACCACTTCATCCAAAAAACGTCCACTTCTGGACACAGGCCTCACCCAAGGTTAGCCACGAACACCACAGGTGTGATTCTCTCAAAAACGCGGTCGGACGAACGTACGTACGTAATTAGGCATTATACGTTAGATCTTATCGACAGAAGCCATTGTGCCAAATTGAAACTACACCCGCTAAAATGTGTTTTGTTCGCTCTGACGGGCGGGACTACTTAAACTCACCGCTATGGCATTCACTCGTTCATCCGTCCGACCGCGTTTTTGACAGAATCACACCCAGCCCTGCGCCGTTTGCATCCATCGGTTTCCCGCATTCTTAGCTATGTCGTCGGTCCACCTTCTTGGAGGCCTACCCACGCTGCGTCTTCCGGTACGCGGACGCCACTCGAGAAGTCTTGGACCCCATTGGCCATCTGTTCTGCGGGCGATGTGTCCCGCCGAGTCCCACTTAAGTCTAGCAAATCTTAGGGCTATGCCGGTGGATTTTTTTGTCGTAAAGATCTCCTCATTTCTAATTCAATTGCGCGAAGAAATTCCAAGAAAATCCCTAACTACACTGCTGTTTGAGTGACCTTGAGTTACGTAATGAGGCTCATTACAAGCGCCCTCGTCTCAGTACCCTAAGTCGTCACTGGCAACACACCCTGCTGGCCCATGATAGAGCATCTGTCACTCTAATGAGTATGTAAGTGCGAAAGTGACGAATCCCGTATCCACCGCGATAAAGGCGACCATAATAAAGGCGACGCGAATAGCCCTAACTCAAATGCTGTTTGAGTGACCTTGAGTTACGTCATTACGCTTGTAATGAGCTTCATTAAGCTCATTACAAGCGCCCTCGTCTCAGTACCGTAAGTCATCACTGGCAACATACACTGCTGGCGTATGATAGAGCATCTGTCACTCTCTGATGAGTATGTAAGTGCGAAAGTGACGAATCCCGTATCCACCGCATTAAAGGCGACCATAATACGGGTCCTAAGGGGCTATCGCCTAACGCACTCACAATCGGCTTCAAAGCGTAACAATTGTTTTCTTTTTGTATGCAGACAAGCCTAAGATTTTCAAAATGAAAACAATTGCAATTGCGAGTGCGTTAAGCGCAATAGCCCCTCAGATCCAACACTGGTCGCAGACTTTCCACTAGAGACACTGCTACCATTTCTTTTTTAAGTGGCGCTTATTGGTGTATGCATTTCAACGATATAAAAAAAAACAGCATTTCAGGTCACAGATCACGAAATTTTGAACCGAAACGTATTTTGACGAAGCGTGGCGACTCGTTGGCTGGCGTCACCCCGTCTCTATTTCAATGTTTAGCCATCCTTTTTTAACATTTAACCCATTTTTCAACAATTTCCCTTCCCCCAAACACGTTTGACAGTCGCAACAATGCGACCCTCGCGATTTAATGGATGTCGCTTTTTTATCAAAAACGCTGTTTTTGTTAAAAAAGTTTTTTTTTAATTCCAAAGCCGACAGTTGACGCGGACGTAATCTTTTAAAGAGCAGTTTTCGGGAGTTTTTGTGTAATTTATTTATTGATAATTTAACGGATTTGCTGGGGTGGCTGTGTGTACATTTAATTAAGTTTTATTTGTGATATTTTCGCTTCGTTAAGGTTCAATCGGTAATGCGAATGTCAAATGTGTTTAACGGTACTTTGAAAAAATATTAATGTTTTACTAAATCATTATTTGGCAAACTGTGATCATTCTAAAAACTTTCATTTCGCAAGGACACCTACCGCCGCAACTTGTGTAGGTACCTACTGTATTATGCAAATAATTATTGATTGTCTAAATTCTATTTTAACCTAATTTATTAAAGACCTTATGCCTTGCAATAGCAAGGTGATGCCGACGTTTTAATCATGTGGCTGAAAAAAAACCGGGCAAGAGCATGTCGGACCATGCTCAGTGTAGGGTTCCGAAGCCGTAACGACAAACACAAAAAACTATCTCAAAAATCAACATGTATGAACCAATTTTCTATTTAAAGTTATTTGGCGATGTCTTAGATGATTTTTAGTAGGTACCCGTTAGTCGCCTGTATCTCAGGAACTAATTAAGTCTACTAAGTAATGATTCTTTTTCTTATAAATTCGTATATAATATCTCAAACAAGAGCCAAGCTTTTAAGTGTGAGATCAGTATACCTACCTATGTAGGTAGTTAGGTATCTAAACTGCTTCAAACCGACTTTAAATTACAATAAAAGTTTAATCTTTTATAAAGTAATTAATAGAAATTGAAAAAAAAACAAGGGCCAGTAAATAGAATTTTAAGTTTTCCAAACGATACTCGACTCAAATCAATAATCTAATCGATTATTTGTAAACTTTCAGATCGCAAATCGCAAACTTGTAGGTAGCATTCCGGGGCACGTCCGAACAGCATCTAGGCGCTCGCGCTTATAAGCGCGGCTGTCGCTCGATTTGTTACTTGCACAGTTCGACTCCCCCGCGCGTGCAGGCCCCCCCGCGTTAACAATTTTCTATCAAAGTTATCATAGGCGATTTTGATAGGTATAAACACTTTAGTCGCCTGTATCTCAGGAACTAATCATGTCTACTTAGCCGTGATAGTTTTCCTTTAAAATTCGTTATATGCCCGTTCGTTGAAGATATTTTTCAGATTTTTAGTATTTGTAGTTTTGGCTGTAGGGGGGGGGGGGGACACTTGACTCTAACAAAAAATAGCGCTTTAAAGCTTAATATTTCATAAACGGATCCCTTAATCGAAAAATTGTTGTCATAAATCCGCAATGTTTTTGAAAGACCTATCCAACGACACCCCACACTATGGGGTAGGCAAGAAAAAAAAAAGGCATCCCCACGTTACGTGTAGGGGAGGTGCATTAAAAAAATATATTTTTCAAAATTTTATTTTACCACTTTGTTGACGTGACTAATATGTATATTCATGCCAAATTACAGCTTTCTAGTACTACGAGTCTCTGAGCTAGACTGGGGACGGACGGACGGACGGACGGACATGGCGAAACTATAAGGGTTCCTAGTTTGACTACGGAACCCTAAAAACCATACAAATTAAGTCAGATTTCCACAATTTTGGAAATATTTTAGTTGTTATGAAAATCTAGGCGGTTTGTACGTGTCCGTTTTTTTTGTCTTCAATAATCGTAAAAATCGGACTAACTTTAAGCGGCGACTAAACGTAATACGTAAATGTAATACGTAATGGTTAAGCAGAAATACGTTATTGCGATATGATCTACACTAATATTATGAAGAAGAAAGATTTGTATTTGTGTGCGTGTGTGTGTGTGTCTGTATGTTTGGAATGAATAAACTCAAAAACTACTGTGTCGATTTCAAAAATTCTTTCTCCATTCGAATTCTATATTCATCCTGTTTATTTTTCTGCGTGGACGGAGTCGCGCGCAACAGCTTGTAGTTTATAAAATGACACATTTTGTCAAACGTACTTTTGGTCAAACGAACGGATGCCATGTACAGTCAAGTTCATAAATATGTATACACTTTAGTACCTTGTCTATTTCATGTCATGTTCAAACGGCCATATACGAATTATCACAGCGATTAAAGTGACAAGGTAGTAAAGTGTATACATATTTATGAACTTGACTGTACTTAAAACTTGTATGAGGTACCGCCACTTATTTAAGGATTACGTGAGAGTATGCATGCCTCTCCACTCTGTAATAGTATTAACGTGGCATTAATGACGTGTCTGGATATTTTCATGACTACGTTTAGAAATAAAAATACCCAGCTTCGTCCGGTTTTAAATATAACCTGTTGTTTGTTTTCCGTTAGAAAAAAGACAATATACTTCAGCGACCTTAGTAACAAATATAAATTGTAGGTAGGTAATTCACAGGAAAAAGTTGGTAACCCAAGCAAGGGGCTTTATGGTGCTCTGTAAAACCCAACTGTTTTTGACATGTCATCGTGTCAACGTAATGATAGCTCTTATTTACTTGACAGTAATGGCGGCAAGTGAAAACAATACGATAATTAACGACATGTTTAGCCTATTTGAGATTTTGGCACTTAGGGACTTGTAGGTAGGTACTATTAGTTATTCTGCGCTTTGCGGCAAATGTTTATGATGAGCGTGAATATTTGTTCCTGAGTCTTTGATGATTTTTATGTATTTAAGTGTTTATATCTCTATATAAATAAGTATAAGTCAATCTATGTGACATTGATTGATATTTGTTCATTTATTACATACATACATACATAAACTCACGCCTTTATTCCCAGAGTGGGGTAGGCAGAGCTACATAATTTCCAACAACTAAATATAAAAACTTTTTGATAATTCTGTGACCACATATTTTTGCTCACTTAGGCGAAGATGTTTACCATTCATTTAATTTGTTTGTTTATTTATTAATAACCTTTTTTCTTAGCCTGTGTTAGTGTACGTCCCACTCCCACTGCAGGTCAAACGCTTCCCCTCTTTTTCACCATTCTTCCTTACTAATTGCATGCTCCCGCTTTGTAACACGTGCAAATCATTCCGCCACTTCCTCTTTGGTCTACACGATAACATGTCAAATACAATAAGATTTTACCGTGCAGAATAGAGCCCCTATACTGGCAATATTTGGCGACTGTCTATAATTTAAAAAAATCGACGGGGTTTTGTTTTAAATCAAATCTCGAAGGTTATGTGGAATAATGAAAACACAATTACTTGTATATTTAATTTATTGAATACGGTAGAAATGCTTCGTAGTAATTAATGAAAAACAAATAACAAACAGACGGATCTAGGAACATATACCTACCGCGGCACAACGAATAGCACTTTAAATACTGCTAATAAAAAACTGTAACGAAATTTCCAAAATGACTTAAAAATATATAATAGTATAAATGCCAGTGTGTCACGACCCTAATATTATGACACATGACCGTTTTAAAAATTGAAATGTCAAAAAGCCCGCTCAAAATTTTCGTGCCTTTGACTTTTTGGATATTGGCAAGAAAGATGTGATTCCAGTCCGTCTTCACTCTAATATTGTGACAGCTGGATATTTAAAAAATGCATGATAAAAAGCCCACCAAAAACGTAGTGTCTGGCTTTCTTCTTAGATTGAAAGTTTTGATTATAATAATTATTTTATTTTATTAAAGTGCTACCCGTTGCCCTCGGCAAAAGATTTGGCTTTCTCCTAAAGCCAGAATATAATTTTATTCTCTTTTACACTTAAAATAGACATGATTTCTACCAATGTGAGTAAGACGCCATTGATCATAAACAATAGAGAAATGTCATTATCTTTCAGCCTGTATTTTTGTGTCGTCACGTTGGCGGTTCTGTAAGTTACAAATGAAAAACACCGTTGTTACAACTTGTACAAGATGTAAACTTGATTAACCTTGTTTCTAAGTTCAATTTTATTTCCTTTGTTTTTTTAAAGATGGCCGTCTTTTCCACATTGGCAAATAAAATAATTTGACTAGAAATAACATTATAACTTGACAAATCATGACCAGCATCGTTTGGTACAGTCGCACTTTTTAATACTATTTTAATAAATCTTACAGAAAATCAGTTGACTAGAAACAAAACTATGACTAAGTTTGGAATGTTTTTAGAAGACTCGAAAGGAACTACGTTTTTCTTAATGCTACTTTTGGATAAAATCACGTTGTTAAAAAAAATACACTGGAACGTCGCAATAATATTTACCCCAATGTAAAAGCAGTACGTTTTCCAAAATAAATAATGCTTAAACATTAATTTGCATACAAATAATTATTTTAAATTAGAGTACTTCCATTTAATTTAAAAAAAAAACAAACTGTATGACGAGGCATGACGCCGACTATCTCCGCTCATTTCACACCTTTGAAAAAGACAGAGATCTGTATAATATTTGCGTTGTTTCGTTTTACAATTTGGCTTCTTTCTATTACGTATAGCTTTTGTAGTTAAAGTACATTTAACAAATATAAATACCCCAGTTAACGATTATAAGGATTAGTGCCAACTCTATCTGACGCTATAATGTCATTCAACTCAAATGTCAAAGTGACAACCATTTTCTTTTTAATATCATCTTTTACGATTTCACTAACGACAACGACAAAACATAATTTTAACGCATTATCTATTCTTATCACTTTCTCAACAAACTTTATAATATGAAAAAGCAATAATAATATATTGATTGATTTTAGAAATATCGAGTCAGACATGTTTATTTTGGTGACAGTTGATTATCAATTGAAGCCCCAAAAAGGCCAGCTGCCTTTTATTGACTTAGTCGGCACAGAGTTTTATATTCAACTTAAAGCATTATTATTGTTGCTTGTACGGTCAGTATAAACATAATCGCCGTAAGTCAACAAATCAAATCTTATGAATTATTAATTTAGGAGATACATGAAACTTATAGTAGATAAGTAAAAAAATATGGAAGTACTTCTAAAACGTAAAAAATATCACAACAACGCGTGCGACTGTACTCACCTGTTTAAAAGCATTGTACCCGAGTGTACTTCCTATTTCTAGTTCTGTAAACTCCATATAACCTTATCAATAATTTGTACTGAGTTACCAAAACACCGATAAATTACGAGGTATATTTTGTACTATTGGTTTAGACTTGGTCTGTTTCCACAGAGGTACAACGCGAAGGAAAATCATTCTGAACACAATCTCATTTATACATTTCACTACATTCAATGACGTCGACTTAGAATACACCCCCAAAATCCAATGTAATAAAACCCCGGCTTCACAAAGTTATCTATGCAGGTGGCCAAAAATAGAACTAACGTTTCTGCGTACTAACTCAACACCTTTAGTTAGACGCTACCGCCGTCACCTGCTTAATTAAGTTTGGAATAAATAGCCCCCTCGTGGGATTTTGGGGCGTACTAGAAAGTCGTGGTCACGCGTACATTTTTTTATTAATTTTGTTATTCTTTAAAACTTTATTAATAATATAATTTGTTGTAACGCGCGGGGACGTTTCGGCTCCGGGCGGGGCGGAAATTTGGCCTGCAGGAAGACTGTTAGGAAGTTTGTACTGCGAGGAACTATTGACTAGGGATAGAAAGGGTTAAAGCTAAAGTCTGTTTGTATGTCACTTAAGTCTGTTGGATATATCAATGTCAAGTAGCTATCTAAGCTAGCTGTATGTTATTTGAGCTGAACTACAACAGAAAATGAATTGTATAATCCATAACCGGAATAAAGAAATAAATTATGTTTTTTTTTCTTTACTCATTTGAGGGGAGGTTTTTTTTAGCATCGAGTACGACTTAATAAATATCTTTTACAATTAATGTATTCCTAGAATAAATAAATCATCCCTTCTACAATTTCATTAACATGACAAAACACCAAATTCATGTCACTTTCAAAATACTAATTACCAAAGATTTAGGCCTGTTTTTTTTGCTATACAACATTCAGTCGATTAGGGAATCAAGTATCAAGTCTCTTGTAGTAAAATGGTGGTTTTAAAAAGTGAATTGTACATTATTTGTCATTACTAAGGGATTAAAAAAAGTGTTTCAGTAAGCGTCGCCCTGGCAACAAGTATATAATAGGGCTCGGCTTGCCGCGTCCGCAGCCGACCCGCCCCCGACCTCTAGTTTTACTATAAATTACAACTTACGTAGATACATAGGAACTTTCTTTAGAAGCTGCATGGTTTGTACAAGCTAACCCCCACACTGATCTACCGAATAAACAAATCTGTTACCTTTACTCAAATAAGTCTTGTTTATCTCAAGATAGTAACATCGATGACTCGCCCTGCGCACCCCTAGCGTGCTCGCGGAACGATTTTATTGTCATTTTGTTTTTTATCTGTCGTCAAAATGTAAGAGAATATGATTAGGGTTGTCAGCTATTGTTAGGTTGAGTATATGACGCTTTTTTATGTTTTTAATGAGCAGAATAGGGGTGCGCAAGACCTGAAACTGCAGTAACATATTATGTTATCGATTACAATACAAATAAGTGTAAATATAGGCCGGCCGACGTGTGGCGGGAGGCTGCGCCCCCCGCGTAACAATGACCCGTAGTGCCGAGGCACGCAACGAACGTCGGCCCGCCTCACCACGTATCTAATCAAATTTAATACTAAAATTACGTTAATGTTGATCACTGCCCAATAGTACGTATTTTTGTGCTTTAAGTCACTCTTAGACAACAATAATAGTATCAAGCTAACATGCCGGCTCCGTCCGGGTAACGTCGTAACTACATATTTGTACTTCGTGTAACTCCAAAATATAATTTATACATCAACAGCTAAT
>OZ014462.1:6515371-6569205 GCA_963966035.1 Acleris laterana | reverse complement strand
AGCTGATATCAAACGGAACATGAAAACCATATAAATCTTCGAAAACCACAATTTAAAAAGCGCCCCATGAGTAAAATATTACGAGACACGAGAGGTTATTTGACGCTACATTTTGTTTGATTTCAATATCGACACATTATTACCCAGACGACCTCGAATAGACGATTTAAGGAGCTTTCTTTAGCTGTTTTCACTAAACTGATATAATGTTAAATAAATTATGTTTTCCTGCAACTCTTCTTGAGTTACTAGTGTTTATGACCGGTGATTACTTCCCATCAGGTAAGACGCATGCTCGTTGGCCTACCTCTTATAAAAAAAACTTATTTCGGCTAAGTTGACCACAGCCTTTCGTAAAATTTGCTAGAGGTGTATCTAAAGGTCTATTTTGGTAGTTATATTTAGTACATGTACAATTCTATAGCCTTGAAAAGTTGTGTTCTTCAGATTACAATTTTTTTAGTACGTTTTGCTATACTTTAAGCGTTTAGTCGGCTAACCAACTCTATGTTTATTCTGTTTATCTTAACTTTAGAATCTCTAACAAAAATGTTTGAACTTGTTTTTGTTAGGATAGTACCTATTTGTAAAAAGTTAATATGAAGTTAAGTAAGCACTTCATAGCAAGTACAAAACCGGGATTTTTGTTTTCTGCTAATGGTCATTAATTTTATTAAAAAATTCAAACAGTGTTTATATTTTACATTTTATTTAACACCTAAAATATCCAAGGTCACAACCGCATATTTTTTAATGCTTTAACGCCAGAAATGAGATGAGATGCTCCAACTTCTTAATCTAACTCGATTCCAATAAGAAACTCACCTATCGTTCCTTAATTCAATTTCTTCCTTCATCGATCACTGTTTAGTCCTCAACAACATATCAACACACAAACACACTCATAACACTCCCAACGTAACCAGTCATTAAAAACACATTCAAATATAACGAACTTTTCGAACCGTTCGAGAACAATTGACGATCGCACCGCACAAACTTCGAATTTAAATTTGGAACAGCACGTGCCGCGCTGCGCGTGCGACCAAAACTGGTGTTTTAAGTAAAAACGCGTGCTACGTAATTTTTTTGTAGAAAATGGCAAAAATGTACCCCACCCGGGTTGAACCCCTGACTGCGTTGTCGAGGGGTTCGGCCGGTGCATTATGAAAGCGGGGGGCTTACATGGAGATAAAATTAAGGAGATTTCTGACAGTTTAACAGTTATTTTTTAAGCTGTGCAAGAAAAAAAAAATGTTTAAACCCTTTGTCTGTCAGTCTTTCGATCTGTCTGTCTTTGTCTTTTATTCTGAGATGGTTGGTTTTACTTTATATATGTTCGTTTGAATAATGCAGAACTTGAAAAAATTCTACTATTCACATTTGGTTTCCGTATATATAATAAACTAGCGACCCGCCCTCGCTTCGCTTCGGTTTAGATTTTTCATACAAAAGGATTCCCGCTAATTCCCGTTCCCGTGGGAATTTCGGGAATTCCTTTCTAAGTGCACCTCTACGGTACCTAAGCTACGTCCCTTCCAAATTTCAAGTGCCTACGTTTAGCCGTTTAGGCTGTGCGTTGATATGTCAGTCAGTCAGTCAGTTTCTCCTTTTATATATTTAGATAAATAATCTTGAACTTATATAAAGAAATTTACTCAACTAAAATGTTTGCGGCCTATATCTACGATAATGGATGGTTTTTAAAGAAACGATCTCTCAACAAAGCTTTGCAAAGAATCCCACTCAAAATCAACCAAATCAAAAAAGAAAAAAAGAAAAGAAATATGTTTGTGACAAACATACTTAATTAACATGGAATATACCTATAGTTCTGACTATTTGTGACCATTGTGACCGTTGGGATGGATTGATGAATTCTGAAATACGTACTTGCCTAACGAAATTATTTACACCTAGTCGATGTATAACGCTGAACTGAGCGAATTTTGTATTGGTGACTATTTATCGCGTCGATTCCCCACATTTCGTTACTTTTCGGAAATCGCTAACGTTATCGTAATGCATTTTGCCTAGGTGTAAATAGTATCGAATTGCTATGCGTCGCCAGGCGAGTATTTCAGAATTCGTCAATGTGTAGGCCGATCATTTTGTATGGTTTGCTTTGCTTTTTTTTCAAATCAAATCCGTTTTCATAGTATCATCATCAAGGGGCGGAATTTTCATAGCAAAAATCAAACGTGAAGAGGGATTGACCATCGTGTTTTATCGACTATTCCAGTTATCGATTTTACTAGATAGGATTCCGGAATATTCGATAATTCGATAATGCCGATTTTATACAATTAACAATGGAAACAGGGCCATTTTAAATGATGATAATGTAGAGAAAATAATGTCGATTTTTTATTATTACGGACAAGATGAAGAAAATATAGTACAGGTATAGATCTCGATGCTGTTATTATGATTATGAATGAAGGTTAGCCTACTGTCATACTGTGCAACATTTCCGTTTTAGTTTTATATTTTAATTGTAACAATATAAAACTATTTACTGTTTTATTACTTTATTATTTGGTTAACCTTTATACACAAATTCATTTTGTTTGGTACTCTATAGTGTCCCACTGCAGAGCAAAGGCCTCTCCAACACAGGTCTAATTGCATTACCTAAAACATGTCGTGCGTGACAATCAATCATCGATAGTCGATAAAACACAATATAATAGTCAATCCCTCTTGATGTATGATTTTTGCTATGAAAATTCCGCCCCTTGATCATCATAAATATAAATATTTGCTGAAAATAATTCAAAGTCGTAGATAAGATAAGATAAAGTTGAAGATGTAAAGACGCAATACTACAATTAAATAAACTGTCAAGATCTTAAGACAGTTTTTGCAAGTATTGTTATCTTATCATCTTAAAAGTTATTTCCAAAGAACACCATAAAAACAAACAAGTTTTTTTTTATTTAATCACAAGCGCCATGTAAACCAACGCCACACCAAACAAAGACAGCCGCTTTCCTAAAATTTGGAAACACTATCAAAAGGGCGGCTCATTGTACATACACCTATCCCCCTCCAACACAGCCAGCCCTCTCCCTCGCACCTTAATGATTATGATGAATCGTGCACCAATAAATTGTACGTATAAAGTATACTTTCTGACGTAATAAATTTCTTTTTTTTTTAAGATTCGCAAAGTTTGTTCGGAAGTATTATTGGGTATAAACAACCGCGGTTTTTTATGATTCCGCCCAAAGTGAAAAGTTTTATATTAAAATGTTGGTGCGGTGTAATTAGAAGGTCGATCGTTAAACAGAGTTTTAAAAGTTTTGCTTTAAAATGAAACCGGAGTTTATGTTATCTTTCTTAGTACAGTCGGCCAAAAATGTGGTCTACCACCCAACGGTTCAAGTTCATTTGCACGTCATTATACTTATACAACAAGTTCGATTTTCCTATATTATGACACGACAAGTGTCAACCTTAGCGATAATTAGATCTCACAGAAACTTTAGTCGTAAGGTAGACCACTTTCTTAGCTGACCGTACCATCAAGGATTTTAAATGTTGATCCACTATAGAACCTTGTCATAATGTCTAATGACGAAATTGAAATTACGTACCTATTCGGATTTTAAATAACAAGATACAGATACAGGTATATAAAATATATATTTGATATCTAAAATCTTAAGACTGCAATCCTGAGACTCCAAATGCGTTACCAACCCTGACGATTCATAACCATATAATAATAGATAATCATGATACCTCGCTAAGAATCAACGCTAGAAAACCTGCTTTCAAATTTAAAAAACCGCATCCATGTCGGTTTTATCGTTGAGGAGATACGGTGCCATAGACAGACACAACTTCTCTACCAAACCGCTCTTTTTGCGTCGGGGGTTCAAAAGGAACGAGTTAACAATGTGTAAAGTGGTAAGACGTAATGCCTCTACTATGCTAGTAATTTCCCCGGTTGTATCCCTACACCGGAACGCAACAATGTGAACACTGCTGCTCGTCGGTAGGTCAAAGAATAAGATGGTGGTAGCGATCCGGACGGAACTTTAAATCTTAAAGCATTTTGTCTTTGTAATTTCTAGAAATTAACGTTTCTGAAAGTTTAGCCGTTATTTTTCAAGGCCTTTAGCAAAATAAGCTTTGTGATTCATTTTCTTGAAATTATAAAGTAAGTTAATTATTCTAACAAAATTGTTAGTAATTTTATACTCAAGGACTTTGAAGAATAAGTGTTACTAACACGAGGAAAATGAATATAATTGCTTGAATGAGGCTTACGAAGAAATTCGTGGATATAAGTTTTAATTATTGTTAAACTATTATATATATGAGTATTATATATTTACTGTAGAATGTATTAGCTAAAGTTTTTAGTTTTTATCTCTGTCTGTCTTCTTTTTCTGTGCACCCACTATGTAAATTTCTGATTAGTTTTTTGGTCGACTGATAGAGAACGCCATTTGTACATTTTTTGGTGCAACAAAGTTTAAATTAAAAAAAACAATAAGAATGAAGTAAATTTGTATTAAACAGTATTTATTCAATTTGTATGAATTTAAGGATTATAAAATAGGTAAAACCATATAAACGGGGCGGATATTTTAATATAGTAGCACAAAAAGTGGTTACTTTTTGTAGCTGTAGGTATATCGTGCGGAAAGTTGGAGTTTTAGAACTAAGTATGCTTTTTTCTTTTTGTAGCTGCAGATAGTGCATATCGTACACTACACTACATATCGTTATTTTTTTTTACCCTTTATTGTTATTTTTTTATTTCATAGCCATTTTTTCACAAATGTATTAAAAACATCGTTTAATACACGTGCGGCACTTAAATTTTCACTAGTCCCTAGTACAAGACACCTCGGGACTCGTGTAAAATGACATTCTTTCCGCACTTGCGTCAAAATGTACTATTGTGTTATAGTGATAGTAATAGCTATAGTAAAACAATTATTCCTTTTCCTCATACAGTCCGTATCTGTTGAGTGTTCAGGGTCGCCAAAAGGTCTGCGATCGACCTTTACGCGGTTCGCTGGAGCGCCGAAAAATACAGGCGGGGTCACGAGAAATAACGCGTTTCGACAACCCTATTATGTCAAGGATGTGTTTTTAGAATGTTTTGTTGTTTTCCTTATGTCCAAAACATCATCAAACATTTCAATGAAAATGAGAGTTTTAACTGACTTCGATTTTTTATTATTACTCTAGTTCAGGCATGTCATAGTGTTAGTTCTAGTAGATACAAGACCTATGTTAACATTTAATTTTAACGTTGCTTGTGAAATGTGATTAAGTCGGCAAATTGAGGAAGATAATAAAGACTGTCCACGATAAAATCGGGTCATGCATGCTCTCGTGTATCTTTGCGATGAATGCATATTTTCAAGCAGTTTTTTTTAAATAACTTGTATAATTATATTACTATATAATGAAATAAAATCGTATCATAATGTATGGGTATGTGTGAGTTTTCGCCAAATATATTCTATCATACCTTTCATCTCCTGTACACAGCGTTTTTTGACAATCTTCACTCGCTTCCTGCTTCTACGCCACAACTGTATTTATATTGTTACAAGCAGTTTTACGCACAATAGAATGTCGTCTTACGAAAAAAAATCTTTTTGAAACTCATTTCTATTTGTAGTAGTCAGGAAGACTTTTTACTCCAAGCACTGAAAGTTGTTTTTGTATGGGAGGCATTTATTTGCCAAAAAGTCAAATTCGCCAAAGTTAAAAAACCTCAGAACTATCTTAATCTGAATATAATTAGGAAAGTTTTAACTATTGTGGTAAGATAATTTAATAAGGTATAATTTGGCTTGTTTAATTAAAAATAATAAAATGTTTTAAAACGGAGAATTTGGTAAAGACTTTCAGAAGATCTTGTACAAAAAAATAAAGGTACTGTGGATTATATAAGGGTCTAAGACACAGACGCTCTAACATTTTATTATGATTGTATTTTTATTATGTAGTTTCATAACCACTGACTATTACAAAAAAGTGCTGCTTGAAAATTAGCATTCATTAGAAATATACACCAGATCATGCATGGCCCGATTTTATCGTGGACATTCTTTACAATGTACACTCACGATAAAAAAAAACAGTAAAAACAGGTGACGAAAATTGACCTAGTCTCACACTAAGCTCTAGCCTTGACAGTCACGAGATTAAATTTGGTACTCACCGTAGGGCCAAAGATGGTCCAAAGTCAATCTGACATCCTACAACTGTATCTGTAATCTGACATTCTATTAAGTGCCCTTACCGGGATTTGAACCCCGGACTAGCATTCTAAAAGTCATTTTCTCTTATATGTAAAAAAATATAGTTTTGATGTTAGCAAAATTAACAAATACTGATTAATAATAGCAAGTTCATTTGAGATTTAACTCGTATTTTGAATGAATCTTCGTTTTTGTATGAAACACGAGTGACAGATATACTGTCAGTTGCGAGTGCAAGGGTGATAGCGATAGCCAGCCGAACTCTATTAAGAAACCGAGAGTACTGTCTCGTAGAATTCAAGATCATTATCCACAATAATCAAAACCTTGTAAGTAGCAATTTTGTTTATAGCGCTATACTGAAAACGGGTCACTTTAAAACAACTTTAAGTACATTAGTGGTCTTCAGTAATGACGCAGATGACTAAGTCTCAAAAAAACAGCGATGGACATTCAATTATCAAATTATTTGCCCGAGCCTAAGTCACACCCAACACTCAATCCTCATTCAGTTTTCAAGAGGCTATGTTTTTATAGCGCAGTCGTTAACTTTGAAATATCGGTCACCCCCCACCCACCCCCGTGGGGGGGTTGGCAAATAAAATAAAAATAAAGGCCGATTACGGTCGACATTTTATAATGGACGGCGAAATGACATGCGGGCGCCGGCGCGGCGCAGGGGTGGCGTGGAGACGCAAATGTCATGTTTTGTGTAATATTTTATTGGTGCGTTTAGATTGCAAGGGCGGCTGTAGTAAGGTTTTGATGGTGTTTAATAATGTTTTTTAAGTGTCCGTTTATTGTTTTATAGCCTATTTGCTGTAATGTGTCCTTTATTAAACACATACATTATTGAAACGGATGCGTATCGGATAAATATTTCGGAGATATCTAGTCTTTTTTAATTAGAAAGCAAAAACTACGCTATTTTGTAATGTAAAAGGTTTGGTAAGGAATATTTAATTAATCTTACTAATACAGGGTGGGCCAAAAATTTTTGTACTTTTGAAACATCGATAAAAATTAAACTATACATGTTTTTCCATACTTTATTTATTTAACCTAGTAACAGATAAATGCAATTTATTTTTTAAAAATTACATCATCCAGATGTCCTCCGTCTCGTCGTTGGCACTCCTGCAATCGACTACGCAAACTTTGGAAAACTCGGTGACACATGCTGCGAGGGATCGCGGTTATCTCATTCTGAATGTTTTGTTTTAACTGGGGAATTGTTATCGGTTTATTAAGGTACACTCGACTCTTTAAATATCCCCACAGAAAAAAATCGCATGGTGTTAGGTCCGGGCTTCTTGGCGGCCATGGGATGTCAGCTCTGCGAGAAATCAACTTTTTCGGAAACATTTCTTTTACTACCGGTAAACTCATGTTTGACGTATGGCATGTTGCTCCATCTTGTTGCATCCATGTTCTGCTGTTGTAACCTTCAAATTCATGCAACTTTGGTGCCAAAAATTCTCGCAACATCTTCACGTATTCCACTGAATCCACCGTCACGTTATTTCCTCGATAATTTTCAAAGAAATACGGACCAATTATGCCCTTTGCTGATATGGCAGCCCAAACTGTGGTTTTAGGTGAATGAAGTGGCTTTTGGTGTTTAAAGCGAGGGTTTTCTCTGCTCCAAAATCGACAATTGTGTTTATTAACGTTCCCATTGATATGAAAATGGGCCTCATCCGTAAACAATACATTCTCAAGGCTAGAGAATCGCTCCAGTATAGTGTCAGCCAATAACTTACGATGAATGCAATCGTTTGGTTTCATCTCCTGCACAATTTGAAGCTTGTATGGGTGCAGTTTCAGATCCTGATGTAAAATTCGCCGTAGACTAGTTCTTGGTATTGCTAGAGCTGCTGAACGTTTACGTGTAGACGTTTCTGGATCGTTCTCTACAGAAACTTCAACCTGCCGTATGTTCTCATCATTTCTTATTGAACGTGGCCGTGTTTGTTTGATATTCAGTGTCGAACCAGTTTGCTCGAACTTTTTGACCCAAGATTTAATTAAACTAACACTTGGACACTCACTTACTCGGCGTAATCCGTATTCAATTCTAAAAAGGCGTCGTACAGAAACGTACGAATCGTTGTTTTTATAAAACTGTTTAACACAAAAAGCCCGTTGTTTTCCCGTGAAACGCTCCATTATAAATTGCACGAAGTGACCTATACTTTCCCGCCAATTTCCTGCCGCTCACTTTGACAGTTTCCGAAAAATTCAGTGTTGCTATTTGCAAAAATTTATGGCCCACCCTGTATTATACTCGTAAATGCGAAAGTTTGCATGTTTGTTACTTGATCACGCTAGAACTAGGATTCGGATGAAATATGACACAGAGATTGATTATAACAGGCCCATAGGCTACTGGGATGACAAAACTACGAATTCTTTACGGACAAAGTTCCTAGCAGATGCTAGAATTGTATAAAACTTCAGATCGGGCCCTGTTCTTACTTCTAAGACTAGGACCCAGGTTATTTGGCTAGCGGACATTCATTATATACTAATGGCACTGCCGACTCCGCCTCTAGCGTGACGCTTTGTGATTTAAATAGCCGTGTAAATTAAATGACAAAGTTGCGACGGCACCAAAATGGACTATTAGAGAAGTAGACCATGTTAATGAAGGGCTAATTAAAACAATCGTAAAGTTTATTGAGTTACTAATCAAATTATCTAACAAGTGGTCAGTGAAGCCAGCATGAATCACCAGTACGATGATAAAATCATCAGCTTACTTCAGTTATAACGATATACGTAATGATGCAGGCAAATGGACCATTATAATATGCAGCTTTTAGCGTGCTTGGGCTGACTAGAACTTCATGTTTTAATATTATAAAAGCGTATTCGTATTTCGTACTAACATTAACTTCTGCCCGCAACTTTGTCCGCTTAGAGTTAGTACTTTCCACGTTGACCTAGCAGCCTATGTCGTTATTCAGGATATAACCAACTCCATTTTATCCGAATCTGTCTAGCCGTTTCATGAAGAAGAACTCACGAACTTACACGTACACTAACAAACATTGGCATTTATAATAGCGTGAATGCCTAAAAAAACGCATTTGTAAGTGTAAGTGGCCCACAAACACCATTTTTTATACACACATTAAAATAATTATAAAATAACGTCCCATCGCCTCTCCACCCCACCCGTATCCATCACTTTGTCGCGTATTTATTTTCAATCGGTCGGGGCGAGAGTCGAACGCGCACCCGCCCCGGCCAGGTGGCTGGCGGATTTTACATTTTATAATTGACAGTGACCAGTTTTGACATGAGTCAATGTTTGAGCGTGGCTTGCAGCTTTTATATGACGATACGTAGTAGTAGTAGTCGGTTGACCCTGGCTGAGAAACTAGCGGTCCCGGGTTCAAATCCGGGTTCAAATAATTATTGTTCGTGCGCGACTTTTTGTTCCTGAGTCTTCTTTCAAGTATGTCAGTCTTTTAAGTATAGAAATAGAAACATTTATTCGACGAACACAAGAAAAAAATCAGAACAGAGAAAAACATCATTAAAATAAGGATGGCAACACAGTAATAAGAAAAAAAAAAACAATAAAAAAGGAAAGAAAAAAAAAACAATTGTAGGATAGTGTTGCCATGGGTGATTCTGTGATGTCGAAATTGACACCACTCAGCACTATGTCACAGCGTTAACCGCGACGCTGGTTTTCAGTGGCGCCAACGTGATACACGAACGAAGAGACAGTGGTTAATTAAAGAATATAATATAAAATGCTAGATACGGCTAAGGGAATAAAGGCGTATAGTACTGTTAGGCGATGGGCTTGCAACCTGTCACTAATACACTGGTAAACATCTTAGTCTAAGTGTGCAAAACGTGGTTACAGAATGATCAAAAAGTTCTTAGAGTTTTTGGTAATTCTGTAGCTCTGCCTACCCCACTCTGGGAATAAAGGCGTGAGTTAATGTAATGCTAGATTAACAGTTATGTATTACAAGTATGTATTTATCTATATAAGAAAGTTTATCGTGGTCTAGAACCCATAGTACAAACCTAGAGCTTAGTTTGGGACTAGGTCAACCTGTGGATTTGTCCGCCGGATAAGTATTTATTTATTTATTTACTTATATTACTAAGACCAGCTTGTAATTAGGCAAACGGGATATTTTTAATGCCATGAAAAAGGTCTAAATAGTAATATTTTAAATGTGAAAGTTTGTATGGATGTTTGTGTTTCAATAACGCCTTAACGGCTAAAAGGATTTTTTATAAAATTTGCCAGACGGATAGTGATCAGTCGCCCTATATTGATACAGTCAAGGGTAAAAATAAATATCTGCAGAAAGGTGCAAAAATAAGTAGACATAGACCTTATCACCATAGTAATAATAATAAGGCCTATGTAGTGTGTACATATTTTTGAGACTTTTTTGGGGTATACATATTGGTGCCCTTGACCGTACATTATAATAGGTACTTTATACCTTGAAAAAATTACAATTCCCAAAGGGAAAGTGATAAACGACTTCTATCAGACAAAGTCACAGGCTAAAGCTAGCTATAAAAAAAATCTGCTTCATAATATAATTTTAACCGTTGGCCTTGGTATAAAACAATGAAGAAAGATGCGACTTTTTCCCGTAGACCTTGAAAGTATTTCATGTAAAATTCATTTTTCTAGACTCGGTGCGGCGATACCTAAAATATTCTCATGGAAGGCATAGCTTGCTATAAAATTTAACAACCGCTAGTTTTACTGTTGATTTGTAGGATAAGAATATTTTCGAAAGGCTAGTAAACTAGTTTTTGCTTTCTACGTAAACTGCATACCAATAGACTTGTCTTATTAATATAGTAAACAGATTTATTACCTCAAAATGCTCTCTTTTTGCCTAAAATATCAGGGGTCTTATTTTCTCAAAAAACAACGGACGGGCGGACGAACGAGCGAAATCGCAGCGGCGAGTTTAAGTAGTCCCGTCAGAGCGAACACATCGGCAGAAACCATGCTGCTAAATTGAAAATGCACGCGCTATAATATGTTTGGTCCCACTGACGGGACTACTTAAACTCGCCGCTTGGACATTCACACGTTCGTCCGTCCGACCCAGGAAAATTATATGCAAAATGTGGTCTCTAGTTGCTTTATTCAGCAGAAAACGGCCGTTTTAACCAAAAAAGATGCATTTTGAGGTTATACAATAGTTTACAAACTAAGACAAGTCAATTGGTAATATTGGTATGGAGTATACACTCGTTATCAGTCATTAATTTCCTTTTTAATTAGTCTACAATTAAAAAACACACGAAACATTAACGCCAACCCGCCTAGAGACGAATTTGATTATAATCGTTGCTGAGAAACACTGATGTGATACAGAGACAGACCGACAGACTGATACCAAAATTACCAAAGTCTCACAATCACCATGGTCCATGAGGTCTTTTTAGTTATTTATAAATTTTTCATCGTCACTTTCATATTACGCTCAAGATTGTATAATTATAAATTATATGTTTTATAATTTAAAAAAGCGTTCAATGAAATTTGAGGTTATATGTCAAACAGTACTAATTTGTTTAGATCTTTCCTCATTTCAATTGACACTTCTCAACAATTGCGTTCATAATCCCGATGACATCTTCGCTTTACTACGAACGTGAAAACGATTGATAAAGGGTCTAAAATATCACGTGCGAGGTCGCCGGCCCCTAAGTTGACCCTCCGTCCCGAGGTACCCTCGAGTACTAATAGTCAATGTCACTGGCCGAGATTTGGTCCTTAGAAACCGGATATAAAAAAGAAAAAACCGTTTTTTGGTGGTAGTTAACATAATACAAATAATTTTTCAATAGAATAATTTTATTCCCACCCTTACATTGCGAAGCCGTACTTGAGCTGTTTAACCTTTTGAACGTCAACGACGCCTAACGTCGTCATGAGCTGCCGTGTCTGCAACGCTACCGATGCCTATAGTTGTCAAAAGTACAGCTTGAAACAAACTTTCTTTTGTATGACAATTAAGTTAAATTTTGCACAGCTTTAGAAATATGTTTGGTGAAACGCATTCGAGTTTGACGTGGCACGTTGAAAAGGTTACTGCCAATGAAAGGGATAGGGCTATAGGAATCGTATGCCCTTGTCCCTTTTACGCAATAAGAAGGCAAATGTTATATCCCTTTGTAGTCCAAAGTTGAAGTTTTGATAGTTCATCATAATGGCCTTGAGCAGATGACTCTTGAATTCCCTTCTATTGGTATAGGGTTTTCAAAAGTCCTGCCACACTACTCAATGTTTGACCGCCAACACAAAAAGAGGGCTGTAATAAGTTTGGTGTATCTGCGTATCTGTCTGTGTGTCCGTGGCATCGTAGACCCTAAACGTGTGAACCAATTTGGATGTGTCTTTTTTTATTTGAAAGCAGGTTTTTTAGCGGTTGTTTTTAGTTAAATTTCATGAAAATCGATTTGGCCGTTTAAGAGATTAGCGCTGAAAGATCACCACTATCGGCGGTTTTTATCCATCTAATATTTTACATACTTTGACGCACAACGCAATGTCAATTTAAGTGGTGGGGTGAGCCGTCGTGAATTGAAATCACAAACAACGAAGCCACAGAAGGACAGTCAACAAACTAGAAGTAATTGGTTACGGGTTAAAAATCAATTAGAAGAAGCTTGATAACATAAAGGTGCAATTAAGTTTAATTTACAAGAACAATTTTCAGTCAGCAATCAATAGTCGTCTCGTTTTAACACACGAAATAAGTTAGACAGCTGTTGCTACTAGCTATAGCCGTAAAAAATGGGTTACCTTTGTTTCAGCGAAATATGTTCGCCAAATTGTATCGTTTCCCAACCATTTCATTTGCCAATACTTATTAATTACTATGTAAATATTTCAGGATATTTTTCAAAACTAACCTAACCTAACTTATATGGTTCTACATGATGGTACTGAAATGAATGCTGAAATATTTACAGTTAAATGAATATAAATGGGGTGGCCAAACGGCAGGCTCCCGTAAAAATTGCTTGTAGGCGAGTTTCATAATAAGATCACACGAGTGTTTTAAAGCCTAATTATGTGTACAGTCGCATACATTACTTTATCTATATGCATATATTTTTTTTACGGTTGTATACTCGTACATTTGGCCTATTGTGGGTACCACAAGTCTGACTAAGTAAAACTAACTAGGTATAAGTGCCAATCAGTTGCTAGGTGCATGCATAATGTAAAAGTGAGTGCTATAATGTCCCACAAAATGTAATGTACCACACTGTGTTTGGAATAAATAAATAAAATATCATAAGTTTTCTACAATATGTGTGAAACCTGTATCGCTAACTGTTTATGGTTCAGATTTTAATCATATTTTTTTCATAACTTGCTACATAGCAACAGTAGTTGAAGGAAATTCAACCGAGAAACAGTGATTACAGTATTTCAGGGCGCGCGGATCCCACATACACATATCATCCACATACACGCCTGAGCTTGTATTGATTTTACGTCAAAACATTTTTCATTTTATCTACCGGGCTGGCATTAGTTTAAAGATAATGTGGGAAGCGATAAGCCAAATTAAAAATATAGTAAACGGATCATCGATTTGTGTTATCGTAGTTTAGGATATTATTATATTATTATCCTTAAACCATAGCTTTACTTACCCATTACACTATTCGGTAGTTTATGTAGTATTTCGCAGAGAAACTTAAATATACTTGCTGTTTCAAATTCTTTTGAAATAACAATGATATAATTGTCTCCTAATTCATTTTAGGTAGTAAAAATACCTTTAGGATCTGTAATATTTAAAGATCTAACTTGCATTGTGATGCCTCAGAACGTGGCTTCGGAGCTGAAATCCGCAACGCCTCTCACCCACGAATGTCAACGTTCGATAGAGCAATGTCCCATTTTTTGTGTATCTAAGCGTGATATGTTGTGTTTTGGACTAAATATAGTGATATTACAAGGTTTATGAGTAAAAATTATTAGTAAGCCATGTATACGTATAAAGTATATGATTACAATATCTACCCTACTATAATTTTCACATCAATTCACGAGAAAGAAGTCATGAATTCAGGAAAGTATGACAAACACTCATACAAAATGCTACCGATTGACCTCGTTTGCGACACAACATAGTCACTTGACCCCATTAAATAAAAGATAGATGAATAAATACAATAGTGATTGACGTTTGATATTTTTTTGTATTCATCTCTAATTGTAAACACAGTGATAATGCTCGTACCGAAGAACTTCAAGAACTACCAATATAAGATCAGAACGACTACCCTAAACCAGAGGAATTCAATATATGTCCAATCCGGAAGACGGTAGTCAAGGGCTAAGAGTCGATATTAGGACATACTATATCTGATTTAGCAAAGTTCAATATCACTGTTGTATTTGGTGAAACAGCGAATTAGTAAGTCTAAGTGTTCCAAATTCCTCAATGACATTTTTCATCGTTATCGGGGTCAAGCCCAACCCCATTTGTTACTAAAAGTCAAATGTAACTGATAGCATTCACGATAACAATAAAGCTGAACAGACAGTCGTTTTATTGATCAGTAATATTTAGTTTTGTTTCGTTAAGTATCTTTGTCTTCAATGCTATGCTTATTCCCTTCTATTCTCATTTATTCGTATGTAATTCCTCTTAGAGAGCAGAGATCTTCTAGATTTCTTGTCATGTTTTTGATTTAACATTTTCATATTCAGTTTCTGAGAAACTCTCTGATTCTTTCTTAGTTTCACTAAAATTCTGTGAAAAAATCTTCTTGGCAAGATTGAAATCTTACAAATACATGCCAAGTTGCACGTTTATTAAATTTAATAATGCTGTCACTTTCTACCTTGGCAAATCAGAAACTGACACAAGATGTCCTAATGGGGCATCAGTTCCTATGAATGTTGATTCAACCTGGTGATAGGCACTCCATTCTCAATGATAATAATGAAAATAAGGTACGTTTCAACTCCTAACCTTCTGGTTGTCATGCAATCTAGATGTGTAGGAAGGCTTACGCAACGTGAGCCTTCAAGTAAGTCAGTCATATCTCGTATTTCCCGGGCGATATCACTCCGCCATCTTTTAAAAATAGAATACAATACGAAGATTTCAAAAATGTGAGATGCCCGAACGTTCTCCAGTCACGCGAGTACGTACGGCACATACAAACAGAGCTATATTAATCTAATCACACTCGGTTTTCGGCAAGAATGTGTGAGTCTACGTCTTTAATAATAACAGGGGGGGCGGCCCACCCCCACACTAGTGAAAAAATATATCCTGAGGAAAAACAATATTATAAATTGGTCGGTGCGCGTGTGCGCGCCGCGTATTTCGCTCACATGGCTTTTTATTTCATTTTACTTTATTTTATTTTTTCTCGTACTATTTTCACTTTCGTTTGACAAGAGGGTTCAGGGCCGAGGGGGGGTTCGTCTTTTGTGTATAGGTAGCGACGGGAATTGGATGCGAGGCCTTGCTCGATTAGTTTATTCGCTCAGTCGATTCGTAATCATGGTTCTTTTATCTAATTGAGCTCAAAGTTCAGGCTGAAATGTAAAGAATTGACAAAGGACAGGTTCGTTCATTGAGAATTGACATTTAGAAGGTACTTTTACTACTCCAGGCTTGAAGAGGTACCTCCTCTTTTAAAGGAGGGTGGGGTAATTGGCCTATTGACCAATAAGTACAAGCGATATGTCACTGGATAGATAATTCTAAGTTGTAAAACTATTACTATGGCAGGTGGTTCGAAAACTTTGTGTGAGAAAAGTTATCGCCATGCAAAGACAGCGGTGATTCAAAGTAATTATGCTAACGTCGTCTATGTAGGCGTCCCGATGTTCCAGATTTTTTAAATATTTCTCTCAGTTATTTGAGGTTTCCTGGTATACAAATTATATAGTGCTTATTGTTATTGGTTTTCGGTGTTCATACATTTCTGCCCATTCTCCTTTGACTCTTAAACTCGTGTCTGTGTGTGACTTGGCAGCTCCCAAACGGATGGACCCTTATCAATGTTTTTTTGACGAAAGTTAGTTTAATCAATACTGTAATTTTTGCTATGTTTTATGGAAATCAGTCATGTCTTTCAAAAGTCTCATCTTTAAAAGTAAGGACCGCAATATTCACAATTACGTTAAGTTATTTTAATTGCGATACGGAAAACTAAAGTGGACCTAGGTTCAAGCTAAAGTTAAATTCTATTCCCTTGGAATCTATATTTTTCGCCAAGACCCTATGAAACGTCTTAATATGAGAAATGAATTATTTATGTGCCAAACAATCCAAAGTTCGTATCAATTTGTTCAGTTGTTTATCGTAATTAAGTTAAAAACATTCAAACATCTTGACAAACTTCCTAATTTAAATCATTAGTAGGCATACCCTCCAATATCCAGTGGCGCCCTCATAACTATTATTGTGTTGTATAACTAACAAAAAAAATCCTTGCAATCAGACGATACTTTTTTGTAGCGCAAGTAAAAACACAATTTATGGGATACGTAACAAACTTTAATAACAATTACCCTTTGAGTAGTCAGCTTAACGCGAAAAGCCACTTTGGCCACTTTTTCCGAACGAAACGACTCGAAGGTGAATTGTTATTAAACTATGTGATATTCCCTATAAGTTGTGTTTTCATTTGTAGTACAAAAACCAACCGACGAATTTCAAGAAAATACTTTACTTTATTAGAAAACACAATAAAAGTAATGAGGGCGCCACTGTACATCCGGCGTACGCTCGGCGCAGTCTTAAGGTTGGCAACGCATTTTCAGTCTTTAGATTGTAGTCTTGAGGATGCAAATGTCTATGGATCACAGATCCCACGTACCATGAGGTGGCCAGCGAGCTCTTTCCGAGCCGAGTCCATACACAATTTGGTTTCCCCTATTGAATCTCTAATCGTCATTTGTTAAGACATGCGTCGTTTGTCCGAATTCTCGTTCAAACCTAAAGCCTTTTCCACAAAAAATTTAAAACTTTTTAGATTCGTTATATTAAAACCATAACCTTACCGAACCACAGATGTAATTAGAAAACTAAAGTTGCCTGACTCATCTGAAAACCAGTTTAGGGCAAATGAAAATTCGGAGAAACGATGTGTTAGGACAAACGTTTTTAGGAATTCCCATAAAGTTGATCAGTAACGCGTTGATTACAAAACTTTTTTATGAAAAATCTTAGTAAACTAAACGAGCTGGTAGCTGGTGGTAACTGGGGAAGAAGAGCTGAAGACCGAGCTCAGTGGCGTGCTATGGAAGAGGCCTGTGTCCAGCAGGGGACTGACGTGGGCTGGTGATGATGACTAAATGAGGTAAATTTGAATACTGAGCCTTATAACCGAGTTAGGTCACACCGTTACTACGAAGGACGTAAAGACAGTGTATTTCTTTTTGTATTTCCTTTCCTTGTTTTTGTATGTGGTGTAAAGTTTTTTTTTGTTTGTTTGTTTATTTATGTATTGTGTTTATTTAGGAACTTTTGTTAAGTGTATGGTTGAAATTTTTCCGCATGTAATCAAAGTCGTATTTTTAAATGTGACCTGTGGGGCTAGACAAGTTGCCATCGTTCACGAACGCTAGCGTTAGGTGATCACTGGCGACATGTGTTGTCATTGAAAAATGTATGGGAATGACGTAAGTCACGTGATATATCACTCGTTAACTGACACGCTGAAAAGTGATCACTATCACTCGATAGGTTTGACGACTACGGTCGATACGCGGTACTATTTTGACACAAAGGCTAGACAAGTTGCCCTTTTGACAGGTCGAATAGAACACGAGCACAATCACCATGTCGCACTGCTAGATCAAAACAGTATTAACTCAAAATCATGGCTAGTTTGGTTTTAAGTTCAAAGAAGTTGAATTAAAGTTGATTTTGACATGCATTGTATTTTGAGTTACTACTATTTTCATCTAGCAGTGCGATATAAACGTCGGTATCTAAGGGCGGTATCTATGGACGGCCGTAACGACCAAGAAACTGTCAACTGAGTCCGTGTCATCACTGTCATCATTGCTTCGCGGTCGCATAAAATTATATTGTTTGAACTTTGATTTCTTATTAAAAATGCTTCCGCTGAGACTTGCATATACGCTGCTCACAACAGTACGAGCTTATCCAGGCGCCGACCCAGAGAAATCTCTCGTGCGAGCCTGGAGGCCGCGGACGGGATGCATGAAATGCTGTTCAGGAACATTTTACGTTAAGCAAGGTCTCATTTAGAGTTCTTTGCAGCCTTTTGCGTTCCCTGACTTCGTTGAGGAGATTGAAGGAGGTTCTCCTTGAACTGAAGGTAAGCATCATTTTGATTTTAACATGTATAAGTTGGTATGTGCATTATATAAACAATACCTACAATGAAACTTGTCAGTACCAATAAAGATATTTATTACGATTATTTCAGGTGCTGTGTGCTCTCAGCTTTCTGGCGACAAGGTCGGATCAGAGGATCACGGGGTATCCAACCAATTAACGCAACGGACCGCTGCTAGTAGATGCATCCGTCAAGTGGGGGATGCTCTCAACAACGACACAGTCTTGAAGAGGAGGATCGTCTTCCTACAATCGGATGAAGCTAGGTCTCGTATAAGACAAGAGTAAGTTATGACATATATTTAATGAAAGTATTGGATGTTTCATTCCCTGAATATGTGTAATGTTTTTTATTCACAAGGTCCCGCCCAACGTTTAAATTAACCGAGGGAGCGTTTTTTCTTTTATTGAAAACTCTTTATATATATAGTAGTATGGTTTTCGGAAAAAAATAGTACTTAGTTACTTATAGCGAGGTCAAGTAAGTATACTTAACCGATATCATACAATTTATTGATAAAATAACTTTTGTTTGTTTTAGGCAACAAAGAAAATCCTACAGACGGCTGGTTGACGATGCCGGATGTCCATATACTATTATCAACCCCTTGTCGCAGAATTACAAACTCCGGTGTTTCATTTTTACACGGAGCCTGCAGCCTGTATGGAAGGAGTATCTCAACTTTCATTCAATGTCTCAAAGGTCGCCCCCTAGGTTATATTGTAGTGCGGAGCAGTCCTTTTATAATTGGAGCCAAATCCAGGATGAGCCCTACTAATTAGAGGCAGGATTATACTTAATTGTTTGGTGAAATGAGTTTGAATTACTATTAATTTATTATGTTTAAAACCTCATCCAAAAAATGCTATGAATCAAAAAATTATTGATTTCAAGTATTAAACGTTCAAAACAAAATCGAAGTACATTATTTTAGTAAAGTTTCATTACTCGAAGTTACACTGATGGCCATATAATTAGGAACCGAACGCTTGCGTTTTTCTCGTAAGATATACTTAATACAATTATGACTTAAATTTTGACCACCAATCAAAAATTTCTTGACCAATTTTATTTTTAGTTTACACTTATCATTATATAATAATCTGTTTAAATGTATGTACAGTTTGTCGCTGCTAAAACCGAATATTTCATCAATTTCATGTTAAAAAACTTTGTATGGATACGTCAGCACTAAGTTTTTAAATCCCTTTAAAAAATATTCGTTTTTAATAGCGGTAAACTGTACAAAAATTTGAGGCTTAGTTTATTAATTAACGATAAGTGTAACTAAAAATAAAATAGGTCTAGAACTTTTTGATTACTTGTCAAAATTTAAAGTATATTTGTAGGCAATTACATGGGAAAAATGCAAGCGTTCCTAATTATTTAGCCACCACTGTTATTACAGGAGGTCACGACTAATTTGGTTACGATCTCGGAAATGTATTATTCTGGCCTGACAGGATAGAGAGCAACTCCCTGATGCTAAATATGTCGTTCTGCCTGCGCACAGCGGTCGCATTAACTAATATGGCGGCTGAAAGATGTAGTGTTATCGTTCCCAAAAAAAAGAGATAAAGGAAATGGCTGAATTTTGTACATAAAGTAAGTACTAGTAGTACTCATGTCAAATACCTATACAAAAACTGTTCAAAAATAGTTATGGCGTTATGTACAGTCAGCTGCAGAGAAATGTAACCACCTTTGCTAGGAAACTTGTATGCAGAGGGGGTCACTTTTCTCTGCAGCTGACTGTACTTTCAACGGCCGATAGTTGTTACCAAAAAAACGATAAGGGAAATGGTTGAATATTATGAGCAAAGTAAGTATTAGTTGTACCAATGCCAAATATGTAAAAACTGACCAAAATTTTGGTCGCGTTAGGGCACTAGGACCTTTTAAAGATACTTCGAAAGTATATAACGCCATAACGTGACCAACATTTTTGACAGATTTTGCATATTGGACATGAGTACAATTAGTACTTACTTTATTTACAGTATTCAGCCATTTCCCTTATCGTTTTGTTTTGGGAACGATACCACACGCATATAACGCGACCACTGTGCGCAGGCAGTCTGACAAATTTGTAGTCAGGTTCCTCTATTCCCACTAGTTCAGTTGACTGAACAAGTGAGATTTTTTTACTCGTTTGTTCAGTTGAAAATAAAATAAGTTATAACTGAACTAGTCAGATTTTTTTTCTCGTTTGTTCAGCTGAATAAAATTAATAACCGCTTAGTTCTATATCCATGTATGACTTCTTTGAACACGTAAAATGGTACTTTTTTGTTCTGTCTAGTCATACACCTACACGATGTGTACAAAACGAGTTGTTTAAAATGAGGTAGGTTTAGGTTATGTTAGTTTTGCAGCAGGCCCGGAGGGCCAAACCACCCAGAAATAGGAGCTCCGCCTGAGCGGAGCTCCGTCGACACTCTTATTTCAAATCAATCAGACAGTGTCGACGGAGCTCCGCTGGCGCGGAGCTCCAATTTCTGGGTGGTTTGGCCCTCCGGGCTTGCTGCAAAACTAATATTACCTAAACCTACCTAGTTTCTGGTTATGAAAATGGAAAAAAGTCTTGTTTAATAACAGGTTAAGAAACAGTGAAAAAAAATCATTATTCATAACCGGTTATGAAATCTTACTTGTGAAAGTGGACGAAAGGAAATTGACGACTTCAAGCATATTTTTCTTGAAATGGGTGTCAAATTAACGCTCGTGACCGTACAGTCACCATCAAATATCGGAGTAGGCGTTCAAAAATACCCGCACTCAACTCAATTAATTAAGCAGTGTATGTAGAGTGTGTTGATATATTTTTGCACACTTTGTTTGCTGCGATGTGTTTAAAGTCGTACCTACTTTAGTTGCTTACATTTACTTCAACCGACCTACAACATCCGACATTATCGGAAAACGAGCATATTTGGAAGGTATTATAGGAATGAAGACAACATGAATTGATTATTTTACTGAGCAGAAATTATGGAAAAGTACATAATTGTATTAACGCAGACATCACAGGAACATCGGAGTGCACGGATCCAGTTAATCTGCATTGCAGTCCTTCTAGACAATGCATACTATGTGGTAAAATTGGTGGGTGAAGTGGCTGAAGACAGTGGTGTTGGTTATTTCTGAAATTAAAATAAAATGACTTATCATAATTTTTGTCATGAATATAAACTATAACTTTGTTTCTACATTTTTTTTACATTCAAGTCAAATATCCGTAAGGGGCTAAGGGCGCTGAAACACTGAGATATTGTTGGAAAAAGGTTAAGAAAGGTTATGTACTCGCTGTCTCCAACAATAATATATTATCCAATATAGGGCTGAAACTATTGGACAGAGAGCGTGTCAGATAATTTTGAGCGTAACGCAATGTGAAATATAAATTATTATTGGCGACTGTACTTATTCTCATTTAGTTTATATTGGTTTTGCAGACACTTTAGAGAGATCAAATAGGTAACTTATATGAATAAAAAGCAAATTATTTACATAGATTTAATGCTTAATCTTTGGCCAAAGTAGCTGGTCACCCGAAACGTCATTTAGGCATGAGGAAATTTCCTTAATGAATGAGTTATCTCACGCCTCCCCCAAAACATAAAGACTTGGCTAAAAGCAGAAATATTTATGCCATTTCACTGGTTTGACTGATGCAGCCGCCGTTCTCAGTTTGACAAAGGAAGTTTGAAGTGGGACCTAGGCAGCGTATGCATGCAGGTAACGTCCGCCAGGTTAGTTAAAATACTGAAAATACGGAATAAAACTGTATACACACCATGATCTGCATTTGCGAATATCATTATAGGTATCCAGTGGACTTCATAAATATTTTCTTAGTTCCAATCACGTGTAGTCTAGGTCCCTGTAAATTAAAAATTAACTGTTGGTATATCTTTATCACAAACACGCTGCTCTAGTTAATTTTATCGAGTACAGGCTTCTGTACTATTCTGTCCATGTCATTACGATTAGTACCGCAATTTTAGCAAATGTTATCCGATTTTAAGGTGTAGCTGAAAGAAAGTCAAACACAACTACACTAAATAAATAAAAAATCGTACATACATACATACATTAACCCTGAAAACATTACACTCCTTATTTTAGGCAGTCATGTAAAAATAGTTGGGTATGTCTGTGCGCCCCTGCTGCGCTTTCACGTGATTTGAACATAAACCTGTATCTGATCTTCATTATTGATTTAAATAGGGAAACTATTTAACAATGCCTGGGAGACGCGTTCATACATTGTTATGCTGTGTAATTATTTTAAATAAATAAATAAATAAAGGAAGTAACTTTTCTTACATGTTACAAGAATTCATAACACATACATACACGTACATATTTACCTTAGAATAACACACAACACACAACACAATCATAATCTCATAACATTTTATGAAAAACCACATGTAAATAAATAATGTAACAAATACAACATAATACGTACCTAAATATGTTTATTTCCAATGCACATCTGCGACAGCGTCAACTTGACTTTTAAGGTCGAAAAGTATAGACAAATTTATCATTTTTAGAAAAAAAAACTAGACTGTCGAGCGAGGTTGTATCCATCGTGGGCATACACTTTGGCTAGATTTTTCATTTTTGACAACGCATGTCGACAGTGATCGCCTAACGCTAGCGTTACATTCGATGGCAACTTGTCTAGCCTATTTCGCCAAGTGACAGGTGATCACCAAAGTGATCGCCTAACGCTAGCGTTCGTGAACGATGGCAACTTGTCTAACCCCACTGGTTACGTGAGTTGTCAAATGTCATTTTCTCCATCTGTCTCGAGTTCTATTCTATAACTTTCGATTTACTTTTCAAGTGTTACAAATTCAAAACTGTTTTCCTACTTCGAAAATAGAACTCGCGCCTGTTTGCGGCGTCTCTATTTTCTCCCCTTCGTATTTACGGAATTCGAGGACATTAAATGTAACTTATGAATAATTTTCGAATCAAACGTATTCTTACAAAAGCCATATTGATTTCCTGTTGGACTAGATAAGTTGGATTCTGTAGGTCCAGTCGGCCCTAAGTTTAAGTAGTAAGTAGCTGCATACAGATTAGTGTAGTAGCGAGTAGTACGGACGTCAAACGGATTGTGAAGCTAAAAATTCCCATACAAAATACAAAGACGTTTCTCTCCCCTTAAATCTAGTCAAATTTATGCGATTTTTGAATATTAGGCAGGTATAATATTTATGTAACTTGTTTGTTCCATTCGGCGCGAGATCCTAGGTCCGTGGGGTCATAGCGCTCAACGCCTCTTCAAAGAAATTTTTAAGAGGCTCATTGAAGTCACCTGTGACTGAAGAGATGGCAGTTTCCTCGCTCAACCTATAAGTTTAACCATCCAGCGAGGAAATGCTGCCAGCATCTTTGGTACAATGCCGCAATTTTACTTTTAATTTTCAGTTCTTGTGCATTGCTTACCTATTGTATTACTTTATGTCGTTTATTTACTACATTGAACTTTAAATTAAACAAACAAAAATCGAAATACTACATTTACGTTTTCCTTTCGAAGTAAATATGTCTTAGAAATGAAACAAATTTAAAAAAACAAAAATGTACGGACCTAGTTTTTTAACAACATATTGAAAAGTCGTGGCAATCGGACGTGATTTAGAGTGTGGGAAACGTTATCGTCCGGAGCTAAATTTGTAAGAATTTTTTAACAGCATTTCAGATTTCAGTGACGGTTTACAATCCTAGGGCGAACGTACGATGCATACGTTCACTTGCAGCGAAAATATAAGAACCTAGATTAAAATGAAAAAATATAGTGTACGGGAATTGTCCTCACCTGTCGTTTGAATAATCGATTCCTATATCAATTACTTCTACATTTTTCTAGACATGCGAGCAGAGATTAAAAAATTGGTAGAACTTCTCCTCAAAGTATAGCATATGTACATGCAGTAAAAGTGTAAAATCTCCCTCCCTGATTCCGCTTTCTTTTTCTACAAGGCCTCGTTACTGACGTGAAAAAGTCTTAAGTGGCACACTATATCGTCGTACGTATATGCGTGACGTCATAAACAAATATATTCGGGCCCTCCAAATCGAATCAGTACTTTTATTGATATTTGCATTCCTCCCCCTTCTCCCTAGAAGCTTCCACAACAAACATTAAAGTAATATAATATATTAACGTACAGTATTTCAATATAGGGAGGAAATGATGTTCATATATCGTCTTCAAAATCAATTGGATGTGTATTTGACAATTTTGAACTAAACTCAAACTCGCTCGTCTGCCTTCTTTTGTACATAAAACAAAACCGGTCAAGTGGGAGTCGGACTCGAGCACGAAGGATTCCGTACCGTCTTAAAAAAATCAGGTTTCTTGTATGGGAACCCTTAAATATTTCGTACTTAAGCGCGTAGGGGGGGCGTACTTTTTCGAGTCAAATCGGTGAAATACTGGAAAAGGGCCGAATCTTAAGTACCCGAAACCGACGTGCGTGCATGAGTCGATGTATGAATGTGGAAGAAGCGAAAGAAATTTGTCAAGGTCGTAGCAAATGGAAAGAAGTGGTCTCTGCCTACCCGTCTGGGAAACAGGCGTGATTTAATGTATGTATTTTAATTTAATTATTCATTTTAAAGTGCACATACTACTAAATATTCTGTGTATAAGTATTTCAAGCGTCTACTGCTGTTGCAATTATTAGTATCGAGCAATACGATCACGGCAACAAAATCACGTTTATTGTATGCCCCCCCTTAAATATTTGTTTTATTCGATTTTTAATATTTGTTGTTATAGCGGTAACAGAAATACATACATACATACATACATACATACATAAACTCACGCCTTTATTCCCAGAATGGGGTAGGCAGAGCTACAGAATTACCAACAACTCTAAAAACTTGTTGATAATTCTGTAACCACATTTTGCACACTTAGGCTAAGATGTTTACCAGTGTATTAGTGACAGGTTGCAAGCCCATCGCCTAACAGTACTAAGTATAAGCCTTTATTCCCTTAGCCGTCTCTTACGACATCCACGGGAAGATACGGAGTGGCACTATTCTAACCCGACAACCACACTACATCTACTACTACTAGAAATACATCATCTGTAAAAATTTCAACGGTCTAGTTATCATGGTTCATGAGATACAGCCTGGAGTGGAGACAGACGGAGTCTTAGTATTAGGGTCCCGTTTTTACCCTTTGGGTACGGAACCCTAAAAACTAACCCTTGGTCCATGCGATCTACCCTTCTTTGAAGGAGCTTATAGATTTGATGGAAGACTAAAGAGCTGACAGTATCCTCGCTCAACGTGTAAGTTTGTGTTTTAGTGGTGTTAGGACCTCGAGCAGGGTCAACCGGATCGCTACCATTATCTTAGACTTTGACACGCCGCCAAGCAGCAGTGCTTGCACTATTGTGTTCCGTTGTGGGGGTAAAATAACCGGTGAAAGTCTAGCATAAGGGAATTCCTAGCCTTGATATTGAAGTTTTGAGAGCGCATGGGCTCGCAGAGTCAATACTTACCACCAGGTGGCCAAGGGTACTAAGGGTACTAAGAGGGATGCCACACGAGCGTTACCTGTGTGTTGTCATGCGTCGTCGCCGCTGCATTGTTCTAGATTTAAATTCGACATGCGATTAAACACCTATATTGCGTCGCTCTATCGCTCTCTGAGAAACACGAAGTTTTCGACGTAAAAAATAATAATACAGACTGAGTACGAAGTACGATACGAAGTTTTTTGACCAAAATAATAATAGTACAGACTGAGAAATACGAAGTTTTTTGACCAAAATAATAATAATACATACTGAGAAATACAAAGTTTATCGACTAAAGTAATAATAGTACACACAACATCACACCTAACTAACCATTAAAGACAGAGCAGAGAGAAAAAGAAAGAGATGTATATATGTGTATTATGTCAACAACATACGATTCTAGTGCGACTCTCTTTCATGCAATATTTCAGATTTCTGAAGTGTATAGCTAGATGTGTTGCTGTGTGTACAGACAGAATACGAAGTTTTTTGACTTAAATAATAATAATACAGACTGAGTACTACGAAGTTTTTTGACCAAAATAATAATAGTACAGACTGAGATATACAAAATTTGTCGACTAAAGTACGACGTAAGTCGACAACGATGTCGTATGTAAACATCCCGAAAACTCCCGTCTGTTTTGGCGATCGAGTAAAAACAATGCCATAACATGTCAAAAGCGATACGGTTTTACCCAGTAGAATAGAACCCCTGTAAGTCTCAGTCCAGTAGAAATATTAGGTAATACATGATCCCGGGCGGAGTCAATAAAAGTTTGATCGCGAAGGACCCGAGCGAGTTGTAAACATGGAGCCAGCGTGTTTTAGGGCTCACTCGAAACCAATATTATTTATTTATTAGATATCCAATTATGAAAAGTATATTGTAGTGTTGTTACAGTGTATTTTTTTTTTACTATATTAAAGTAATAAGGACCGAGAGTTAGTGCTTTGTAGAAAATGAAAACCTTTTGAACCCACTTAAAAAAAAGGAAGAAGGTTTGTATTTTATTTTTTACGTAGGTTTACTGATTTCTCCGTTAATTGTGAACCGATTTTGAAAAAAAAAAATTTTTTATAGGGTATACTGCTTCCATTGTCACCGAATCTGTATCTGATGGGAGGATTCGTGAGGAATGAAAGGAACTCTTCAAATATACATACATTGACTTAGTCCCAAACTAAGCTCTAGGCTTGCTATTGGTACGATAATTATACTTAAATAGAAAAAAAATACATAAAACATCCACTCAGAAATACATACTGGGAAACGAACCCAGGACTAGCTAGCAGGTAGGGTTAGACAGAATAGGATAACGCGTCATTAAATGTGTTTGATTACTTTTCGTAATTTCACCAAAACGGTTTAAACAACAGTCGTTTTATTTGTAAAAACAAATGACATTATCGTAATAAATACGAATTTCAAATAGTGATGTCGCCCTGAGGCGGTATCGATAAATGTTTGATCGCGAGACACAACAGCGGTCGGGGTTGTAAACAACCAAGCTAAGAGCCAGGGACTGATTTTTACTCATTTCATTTTATTACAAGCTTTTATTTAGCTTCACTTGTGTGTCCTGGAATTTGGCAAGTGGATTTTGAACCAGTTCCCGATAATGGAATGGGCGGAAATTTGGATTACATGTGTCTGTCTTGCAATATTATGGTACCATCGAGTTGATCTGATGATGGAGACGGAAGGTGGCGACGGTATCTTTGCTGTATGTACTTAATATGTACTCGCCGAGTAAAGGCTCGTTAGCTTCAACTTGATTAGCAGATGATGAGCGGAAAAAATTATGATCGGCAAAAAAAACTGGACCCGAAAATGATATTGATTGTTTTTTTAATGTGCAATAAAGAGTTTACATACATACATACATACATACATACATACATATTTTTGACAGAAACTGATTTATTCTACACTAGCGGCCCGCCTTCGCTTCACTTCGGTTTATGTGAGTTTTCTGTAACTCCCGTACATATTCCAGAATTTATTATACATCAAATCATTTCTCGTGAATCACTATCTATTCATTAAAACTGCATTAAAATCCGTTGCGTAGTTTGAAAGATCTAAGCGTACATACAGAGGGGACAGTCGGCGAGAAGTGACTTTTGTACTATGGCTAAAAACCTCCATTTCAAATCCACTAAAGATAAGGTATTTTTTTCCTTAAAGGCAAAGAACAACTTGTTTTGTGCACTAGCTCTTACACTACTTTCGTTAAAAGTACAATGTAGCGGATATTTTTGTCAAACGGCCAAAGGGCGGGTCATCTGTCTCGTTCGTTCCATTTATTAGAGAAAGAGAAGGACACTTGCTACCATCCGAGTCCTAATAAAGGTCCCAGATGTTTTTGTAATGAATGGAGTGAAAAATGATTTGGGCTTTTAAAATGGTTTCTTTTCGTTTACAAAGAAAATATTTTATTTTACGGGAGAGGATTAGATTGTGTAAATACCGTGAAAATAGAGAGATATTTTCGAACTATCCTTCATTATACGGTATTTTATTAGCTTACTATTTCCAAAAATAACTTCATTTACTCAGTACACTTGTAGTACTAGAAGCTATTGTCGATGCTAATTGTGTCTAAACATTATGCGTGATCGGCGATTGAATCCTTATATGTTATCGATATCGATAAGATCAAGAATTGAATTATTAGACTTTATATAATCAAGTATGACCTTTACCTCGAAAATTTTTCTATTTTCCCCGTGGAAACATACCGCTTGGTATATTTCCGGAGTGTTTTTTTTCTCAAATTTTCTTCTGGCGCATTATGAATGAATGAAATGAAAAGAATTTGCAAGATGAGTATTGAAATATGTATTTATCGTTATAAGCTACTATCGTAATTGTAAAAGCTGTTGGTTCTCCTTAAATAAATAAATAAATAAATAAATAAATAAATAATATTCAACAGTATCACGATACTTAAGAGCGAGGCCGCGCAATCTATCTAGTTACTTCTATTTTTAGTGGAAATATTCTTCTATAAGGAAATTTTTAGTGGAAATAGGCCGGCGAGATTCTAATTCTCATCTCACCTCGTCTCGTCTCGCCTGTGAAAAAGACGAAACTGCATGGAAGGATATTTATGCATTATTCATCGGCTTCAAAGTGCCATGTCTTGCTAGTAGAAAAATGGTCCATGAGTTGCCAATATTGGTGATTGGCTGTTGTTATAATGACGATGATAATGATTTCTGCAGAAAGTGATGAAATGCATGTAACAATTTTCCCGTCGAAAATTAAGTTTAAATCTAACGAAAATCCCTTGAACTGGGTTCTAACTATATCATAAATCCTCGAGAAACCGCGTCAAGATTAAAATTATAGTGCCTCAAACAAAGAAAACAATGCAAACAAGATTTTAAGATTTTCTTTATAATCCCAGCCCCTCTGATTACGTTGCGGCAGAATCGTCTCGACTCAAACACGGTGAATAACGCAGAAATACAAGAACCTTAGTAATTACGAAAAAGAGAAACGATTCGTTCGATAAATAAGGATTTCCTTAATAGGATCCCCTCCTCCGTACGAAGCATATTCTTACCACATATTATTGATTTCCCTCCCTCCGCGATAAGCGCCGTTGTCGCGAAATTATCGAAATCTAACAAAAGCATCCCAAACGAAACTCGCAAGAAAACTAATAACCGGACTTACGCCGCCCCATACACACGCACACACGCGCGCCCACCCACACAGGAGGCGCCGCGGCACGCACACACCCACACAAACTCTAATTATATACGTCTACGGCCGAAAGAAAATAAAGATCGGGGAAAATTTTTACAAGAAACAAGTGTGCCGGACGAAGGGGGGGGGGGCGCTGACCGCTCCCCGTCATTAAGCCCCCCAGTGGGGGCTAGTTCCCCCTTGGATGTTTAATAATATGAAGAATTGGAGATAATTTGCGCGAAACTAAATAAGAAACGCCGGACGAAAACTAAAAGGTCGGTGAGCGAGAGGGGACGGCGCTCTCGCTCTGAGGAAGCGATATCCTTGGGGAGACACTTCAAAAGAAAGCAATAATAGTGTGTAACTAGATTACGAATATTACGTTGTTTATTGAGATATTAATTTAGATTGTGAGTTAGCTCTTGGTCCAGGACAGTATAGAAAAACTTTGGCAAGGAACATGTTATCTACAAGGTTTTCAAGAGCCATCCACCACATTTTTATACCGCTAAATATAGTCAAAAGCAATGAAAACAGGTCACTTTGTATTGAATTACCATAGAAAGTGACACATTGTCATTGCTCCTGATGGTCCCCTAATTTCAGAGCTGGTAACTCTTACGGAGAAACCGAATTTCATAAACCTGGCCAATATCCATCCCGAATAAACAAGCTTTCAAAGAACCGCGTCTGATTCGACCGCTACGATGATAAAGACAGAAACGCCGATGCAAAGATACACACACAAATACAGATGTATAACGATAACATTCGAGATTTTCGAAAACTAACATGTATAGGATTGACGTGAGCAGATCTATCTCGTCGGCCGCTTATGTCAATTTCGTAGTAGTGGTTAAAGTACTCTTACGGCCGAACCCTAAATATATTGAAACCGCGGACAGTTAAGGCTTATACTTTGGGTTAAAATTTGACATTTGCCAAAACTAAATATGTCAAGTTTTAATTCGAACGTTCGGCCATTAGTGTAGGTTGCCCTCCCACCTACACCCATACCATGCGTTACAATTACCGTACTCGCTAGCGAGCCGAATGCTTTGTCCTTCACACTCTATAAGAATACTGCGAGGTCTGCGAGCGACAGAGCATTCGACTCGCTAACGAGTACGTAAATTGTAACTCATGGTAAGGGTACAGATGGCCAGACGACGACAGGAGGGCAGGAAACTATTGAACTACAGACAGACACACGGATACACACGTTTACATGTGACACATGTTTTGAGAATTTGGTCAAGAGTAGTCCAGTGTTTTGAAAATTCTGGTATTATGGAAATGAGCACCCAAGGCGTGTTACAGTCTTACAGAACCTGTCCTCTGCTTTACACATCCAGTCGCTTCCTGCCCACCTGTCATCTCGCCATCTGGCCGTGGGGCAACACACACTACGAGTACAGTCAGCATCAATATTAACTAAGCAGAATATCATGCTCAAAATGATCTAGACACGACGTATTCTCTTGACAATAGAGTCGAGTGCAGATCATTTTGACCTCTTCGACTGTGTAGCTACTCCTGCTGCTGACTGTAGAAACATAAACCATTAAACACTCTACTTTAATTGCGTATTGGCAAATCAAATTTCTGTTGAGCTTGGACCAAATGCATAACGTAATAATAATAACGTTTGAGTGGTAGGTTTCAGGTGCAGAAATGTTCAAAGGGCGTTCACGAAAATGGTCATCGCGTCCGGACGAACATACTTTGGCCAATGTACATAGCTTTACATTCTTGAACCGTTTTTAGTGTCAAACACCAAACTTGACTACCCTCAATACATAAAAATACACGCAAGCATCCCTGGACACCGATCAACATGAACCCTTCCCCGGGCCGCCGGGGACGTGTTCAAGGCGAAAATAATTTAAAAACTGAATAGTTTACAACAGCTATTTATTTGAAAACAGCGGTAACAACTTTTGTCCAGAAGTCGTACAGTTTTGTTCCACAACTGGGCCGTTTATCTGCTCTTATTTCTGAAGAATGGTTTTGAACTAGCCTTTCAGTGAATATTCTTTTAAAGCCGCGTTTAAAGCAAGACATGTCATAATAATACTAATAATAAAATTCGGATTGGTTAATCTGTTATTTATAGTGATATCACGCCATTGTTATAGAAGACCGGGGTCCCCTGACAGGTATATAAAAGTACTTACTAGGAGGTCCCAACCATTGCTTGTGTTAAATGCACAATAATAACGAAGAAAAAAAGAAATAAATAAAGAGATAAATAGAAGCTAGAGTCAAGTAAATTGATTCCTAGACCACTTTGGACTAAAAATCGTAAGAAGTTTTTATGTTTTAATTGACTACGTCACTTTGACATAGTCCAAAGCGGTTAAGTAATCATTATCCTTTACTGTACACCTTTTGGAAAACCCAATGAAGGTGAAAGTTTCTTTCCAGTTTTCTTGATTATCTACATGGTTGAAGACTCCGAACTACTCCCCCCTGTCGTTACTTCTGTTTCTCTAATTATATGTAATTTATTCAACTTGGATCTACCTATGCAATTAATTATTACCATCTGCAATTATTTCCTTGTCTTTTTGAATAAAATTCAGGATTTGCCATAGCAGAAACAATAGCCCTCTACCTATAATTCTGGGATACGTACCTACTTCAGTTAATCGAATACAACAAAACCATTCAACTTTGCTCTCTGGACTAAAAGAAAAAGCTTTCGAATCTGTCGATGAAATAAACTGGTTCCTTCGCCCTTAAACCAGTTTCCTAGATCCCCAATTCCCCAAAAATAGTAAGATTCCAGGGGCCAAAGAATTGCGGTGTAAAGAATAATACTACAAGGGTCGATGTGCATATTCATGAACGACCATAAAGAGTCGATATTCAAGGGGAGTTAGTTTTACGGTTCAAAGAAGTGGTCCTTTACACGACGAGCATATGGTGGTTTATGTGTTCCTAGTATTATGATGGGAAAGTTGGTGAGAAAGATAACGGCTAACTCTTCATTGGGGTACTTACACCATATTTCTACAATTTGACTACAAGAATGTAAGACAATTCATCACGCGAAAAATTAAAAATTCTCAACACCGCAAATGTTCTCAACCCTGAGGACAAAGATGGAATGCCTCTATGCTCGTCCGGTGCCTGCTGAATGGGCAAACCCTTTTTAATCTAATGTATAATTTCCTAAAAAAACTATTTGTATGATTTTAGTAACATTTTCAAGATACCGCAACCGCTATTTACGTAGGTTAAGTATGACTTTAATGAAATACTACGTAACTGCATACACGCATTCATACATAATCTCACGCCTTTATTCCCAAAGTGGGGTAGGCAGACCTACAGAATTACTGACAACTCTAAAAACTTGTTAATAATTCTGTAACCACATTTAGCACAATTAGGCTAAGATTATTTACCAGTGTATTAGTGACAGGTTGCAAGCCCATCGCCTAACAGTACTACACAGCCTTTATTCCCTTAGTCGTCTCTTACGACATCCACGGGAGGACATGGAGTGGCACTATTCTAACCCGGCAACCACGCGGGCAAATAGTAACTGCTGTGGTGAAAAATTACTTTCTAAAATTTGTGAATGTATACATATTATGTGTGTATACGTATTTGTGTATATATGACCAGAACAATGCAAACTTTTGTTGCTTAGCATCTTGCCTGAGCTCAAGATAGATTTGAATCATGACGTGTTCTAATTTCTTAACATTTTCCTTGTCAAAAAAGCACGTGGCAAATGTCTAAATGACTAGTAGGCTAACATACTTTTACCGTTTATTGTGGTCGCAAATTCTGATTCACTATACATCAGTCAGTGGACACTCATTCTCGCATCCATTTCATAAATAAATGACAGCATTTTGTTCTTTGTCGCTTTGTTGAGTTCAACTATTTCATATGGAAGATCTCACACGGCTTTGAAGTGACAGGGTACTAAATTGATCACTTACTAAGCGTATATGCCAAACCTTAGTAATACCACGTAATACACAATGGGTTAGATTATTTATGTTGGGAAGCAAAATGCTGCAACTACATAATGACGCCAACCGACTTAAAGTTCTCTATCTTTTTGCACAAAGTCAGAAATGTCAGTTTTTAAAGTGACAGTAGGTATCTTATACTTCTTAAGTAGGTACACATTTGTATTGAAGCCTTGTTTTTGTTTGCGGGTTTCCTCTTGACGTCTTTATGTATCGGTTCATGGAATGACCCTCTTTTGGTGTGGTGATGCATTTCTGAGGGTCTTATTGACAGTAATAAGTCATAATATATATGTTGTGGTTAGTCAACTTTATAAGATAATGTAGCTAGTTTTGCGTCACAAGGATATACAATAGTTTTTTAAACAAAAGACTTGTATGCTACGAATGTTACTTGTTGAACTTTAAAGTATTTTACTTCTATTTAATTAATCTAATTCAGTCCCTCCCACCAGTTTATATCCTCATCCTATATTATGTTCCCACTAATTCCCCAGGTGTCATGCAATTACAACAAGTACTATTTCGAACCCTTTAGGTTCCAAGATCAACAGTTTTCAAAAGTTTTTCATTATCATCATCTGCATCATCATCATCATTCCCATCGTCATCATCATCATTATCATCATCACCATTACCAACATTATCATCTTTATGTCAGCCTGTTTTTCAACATTTGTGAACATTACATGCCTCAAAGCCCGTGTTTTTACTATAAATGGTATTATTAATTAGTAGTTATCATGCAATAAAACTTGAGTGATTCTAAAAGTTTTTATTAAAGTACGAACCTTTCTTGCAATATTGAGGTTATTAGTCGGCTTGACGGGCGGGCCATTGTTGTGCTGTTTGGTTTTTGCTTTCTTGATTATATGGTTTCTTTTTATTCCTAGTTCACGGGTAACAGCTATTTTATTAACCAAGTCAGTGCGAAGTGTCTCAGTTTCAGCTTGGGGAAAAATGCTTTCGTATGTCCACCGTCTGTATGTTTGTTCGTTCATTCGAATGTTCTCCTCTACAGGTCACATTTCTCCACCGATTCTCGTGAAATTTTGAGAGCAGGTTCGATACTTAAGTATATTATGCCTTTAATTTGGCGATATCGTTTTTCGATTTTTATGAAAATGGCGAAGATATGACGGTTTTTGCGATTACATACTTATTTGCAGTGTTGGAAAACTGACCGCGACCTATGTCGATGTATGGGCATAACAGTTTTCCAACGTCACAGTTAAGTTTGTCGCGAGGTCTACAGCTTCAAAGTCACTAGTTTTTATCAGTTTAAAAAAAAAGTGGTCTAGGCTCTAAACTAATACTTTGGGTTTTCTTAAAACTCACTTGAAAGAACGTCCAGTTATCTAATTACCGTTCGCGGGTTCGGTTCCTGACGTGATCAATCCACGTCAGCCGTATCTCTTGACGGTTTTCCTTGCTAAGCAAGAACAAGACAGCTGGATCTTAAATATATTGTCCTAAGGCTCAAATTACAACTTAATATCTTTATATTGTGACAAATCAGGTGAGTCTTAGGGATAGAGAAATAAAGTCTTTATTGAAGTGACGTCATCCTTTGTTGGTTATCTATGTAACGTCATAGGCGATGAGAGAGATGGACATTCTATAAATAATTATTAATCCAAACTTAATTAATAATTATAAAATCTTGATTTAAGAGGCTTTTTGCAGTCTGGTTACTTATTTTCGAATAATTTGAAACTTAAATATATTTTATTGTATTGCGTAAAATATAATGCATTACACAGATTTAATTTGAATGTACCAGATGCACAAAGTTAATATATGTAGATGAAATTTGAGAATTTTATTCAAAGTCAAGAAAAATTAAATGATATGAAGTTTGTCAACCCGTTTCGTTAGAGCGTTTAGTTGAGTTAATTCGCTTTTAGAAACTCGTTGCTTTTTAGAGTTCCGGAGTCGAAGGAAGCCTAATTGGACCCTATTAATATGCCTACGCTGCCCGTCTGTCCGTCCGTCCGTCCACCCGCCCGTCCGTCCATCTATCCGTCCTAAATGTAAAGAGCAATATCTTTTGAACTTTAATAGATAGTAAATTGATTTTTTATCAGAATATGGAATTGAATATGTAATTACGGCGAATCTACTAACTTTTGTTATATAAAGAATGTGTATGTACGCCTTAGTTTGTATTATACTAAAATATAAGATTAACTTTGCTAAATTTTATTTGTGTTATGATTCTTATGAATAAATCTGTATTTGCTAAGTATTTTATCTTCTTTCATTGTTTACTGTGTAAATATTAGATCTTACATTCAGGATCTTGGACAAAAAAAAAGTTACAGATGACAACTGGGTAAGTCAAGAGTCGAACTAGCATGCGTTGTGATTTAAGATTGAGTTAAAACCCAAAAAAAAAACACTTATTGTAGGTATATATGTCTCTTTAAATTTCAACTTTGTTTTATGTTTACTATTTGTTGTTATAGCGGTCGAGTAAATGTATCTACCATTTAATGTTGGCTCTCTCCTTGTCCATTTTCAAGTGTAAGAAAGAGAAAGAGCTAAATTTATCTGTCAAATATGCTTTACTTGTCGATTGTGTGTGAAACAGGCGGTAAGATATGAAACCGTCTACTAAGTGTCTTTTATAAGAAAATAAATTTTAACTAACGATAGTTTAAAGTACTGTTAACGATTTTATAATAAAATATAACAATTACCCTTAGTGAATTTTAAGTTTTCTCGAGCAGCAATGTAATGCAAAGTTTTATTTGACACTTCTGTGAAGCAGACTAAGAGCCTATTTCACAAGCGACGAGTAAATTTATCTGCTTTTTAAAGTCTGTGTGTCAAATCTGCTTTACTTGTCGATTGTGAAACAGGCGGTTAGTTTCGTTTTAATTTAAATGTTTTCCTGATTCAGTGGCCGTCGTTGTTAACTTGTTACCATTGCGTGCCAAATTAATTTGTATGAAAAAAAATATATTTTTGTGAGCAAAATATATCAAATAATGTTTATTGGGGCTTATTATTTCACACCTTACATAATATTTTTGTATGTAAGACACACTGTATACTGTTAATTACTAGAAATTACAAATGATATTACGAACCCAGTTTGGTATTATTTTTCAAATTAAACAAAACACTCAAAATCGCGTTCATATCACAAACGAATCAGGCAAAACTATCCAATACAAGTATAAAACTCAGTCTTAATACGAATTGCCCATTTCCCCCTATTTTCCGGGAAATTTTTGCCGATAGTTAGTTGGCACACATGCAAACGCATATACATATACGCGGGTGCGTGTGTAGGGGTGTGGGGAGACGGGGGGAAGGTGGCAACTCTGTTAAACTAATTATTGTGAGCGGGGGGGCGTCTAAGATTTTTCTACAGGCTGTATGTGTCTTTATAATATGGTGGTATATAGATCTTTATTTAATTCCCGCATGGATCAATATTTGCGTTGGTAGCGTAACTTGATGACGTGAGGTAATTGTGGAAGTTGGTGATCGTGTATGATGAGTGGTTAAGTACAGTTGGTGTCAGTTGAATTGCGCAGATGTTAACAAACCCAAACAAATACTACGATACTTTAAAGTGAGACTTACATATTCTTGTTCATTACTTTAATCTTTAGGTTTCAGATTATATACATACATACATACATAAGCTCACGCCTTTATTCCCAGAGTGTGATAGGCAGAGCTACAGAATTACTAACAACTCTAAAAACTTGTTAATAATTCTGTAACCACATTTTAAACAATTAGGCTAAGATGTTTACCAGGGTATTAGTGACAGATTGCAAGCCCATCGCCTAACAGTACTTCACAGCCTTTATTCCCTTAGTCGCCTCTTACGACATCCACGGGAGAACATGGAGTGGCACTATTCAAACCTGGCAACCACACAGATTAATATAACGATTAATTATACGTTTTTTAGGGTTCCGAAGCCAAACATACCCTCGATTTATATTGTATTTTTTTAAGAAACTGTTATATTTTTACAGACCATACCTAATCTAACCTAGCCTTATCTACACGTTAGATAGTTAAGTAATTCAGAAAAGTTTGAAGAACAAAACAACTATGGGAAACGATACGCCCCTATTTCCCTTATCTTCAGTCGTGTAAAACATTAGCCTTCTTCCTACGTAGTTGGGTAAAAATGGCAGTTTCGAAATCATGTCAAACTTTACGCTCGGCCAAGAGTTCGAAGCATGTTGTTTTTGATTCCCTTTAATGCTTTTGTTCGACCAAATGCATTATGGCAACAAGTTTTAGAAAATCACTAACATGAGCTTTATGCATTTTGATTAGACACCCTGGCGAGTTTTAAGAATAAGAACAAGAATAAGAAATTTTTATATTGAGCAACAAGGCCTATAGTGACAAATATGTAATAGACTAACATACATAACAACTAACACCGAAGTGACAGAACGGGAGCCTGCCGTTTGCCCAAAATGTTTTTACTAAAATTTTCATTTCCCTAAATCCATTATGTAGGTATTATTTTTGTTTTATATCCGGGATATTGAAACCGCTTACTACGTCTCTTAGGTTAGGTTACACTTGGACCACTTTTGCTACATAAAAAGTAACTCAATTGCGACAAGAAACTACTTTTTGGGAAATGAAAATTGGGGAAATAATACATTTGACCAAAAACATTTTGGCTAAACGAAATAGACCGGACAGAACATCGTAGTCCGGTTTTGCGAAATTTGGAGTCACTGCTGGGATGTGATTATCTCAAAAACGCGGTCGGACGAACGAGCGAGTGAATGAGCGAGTTAGGTAGTCCCGTCAGAGCGAACAAAACACATTTTAGCGCGTGCATTTTCAATTTGGCAGCATGGCTTCTGTCGATGAGATCGAACGTATAAGGCTGCCTAATTGAGAATGCTCGCGCTAAAATGTGTTTTGTTTGCTCTGACGGGACTTAAATTCGCCGCTGCGATGACATTTACTCGTTCGTTCGTCCGACTGCGTTGTTAAGAGAATCACACCCCTGGTAGGTTTCCCCGAAACCGCCAAAATACGACACCTTTCAGCCAGAATTCAGGAAACTCGACCCTCTTGCGTTTTGCTTAGGGTACCAGATTTCTACCAAACAGTGCAGCATTATGTAGGTGAATATTTTATTATCGACCATGTACAGTTCGTCAAGTATCGCTACCATCCGCTATCCTTTCCATCTATATGATTTTTCATAGCCTTCATCTCCTTCCATTAACGAATCAGCAATAAAACACCTCTTGCGTTGCTATGGCCACACGACAAAAATCCCAAGAATTTCCGGCCGAATCCTTCCGTCTCGTATCGGAGAACAATGGACAATGGCCGTCCATCATTGGGCTATAATAGGACATTGTAATAATAAACCCAAATTGTCTTTATATTAGTTTATCATCGCGTTTTATATGACCAAGCCTAATTCAGCCTATTGCGACCTCTCAACAATAGCTGGCAGAATTCGGCGTAATGTTATGGTGATATTGAAGGAAAATACCTTGTTGACTTCGGAATATGCTTAATGGTTAGAGAGTATACTTTACCGTCTGTCAAGGTTCTCTTAAGGTTGACATGTCTTTTGTTCGATGCTAATATAATGTCATCAACATATACGACCACTGTATCTAGAGGAAATAATGTAGGCATAATGGCATATTTGGTTTCATTTTTTGTCAATATGCCTTCAGGAAAGTAATCTGAGGCGGTAAAATAAAATACGCATGGTAAACATTATTTGGTCCGATATATTTTGTTTTTTTGGAAAATAAAAATGGGAATAAACCTGCTTATAGAGCTTATTGCCTAACGCACTCGCAATCACAATCGTTTTCATTTTGCCAGACCGACGGCGATTCTGCTGTCAAAATGAAAGCCACCACTTCGACTTTGAAGTCGATTGCTATTGCGAGTTCGTTAGACGATATAAAAAAAAACTTCATGAAATCAATTTTTCGTCCTTAGTAAATTGAAATGTTGACTTCCATTTGATCTATCTGAAACAACAATCAACCTTTGAGATATATATTTATTCACTTAGCTGGTTTTCACACTTTTGCTGTTCCTGGCCTTTGAAAATAGACGTAGAAAAAACAACACCTACTAGACCTACGACCGATATTCGTAGATTTTTGTCAAAATTAGACAACACAAAGTTCGGCTACTGTCCCTAACAATACCCACCCACTGTATTTGAGATGTTTGTTACATAGTATAAATAGATTTGTTGTTTGGTTCTAATAATTAACGAGCGTTTGCCTACGGCTTCACTTGCGTAGAATTCTATTATCTGGAATATAAAATCACATATCGTACCATGCTCAGTGAAGAGTTCCGAAGCTGTTACTAAAAACACAAAAATCTATCTCAAAAAATACGGTTTGACGAAGTGCTCCAACAAAAGAGCGTATCTTCATGGTACTTACGTCCTTTTGTTGAGAAATGCACTTTTTCGAAAATAAGAAAACGGTATATATCCGACATGTTGAAAATAATTGAAAATATTTATTAAGTTACGTAACATTTTTATGTTTTGGGACATACGGTTGAAAACATATAGGGAAAGACTAATTTAATTATGCAACCTTCAAAACTATAATTAACTACAAATTTTGTATTTAACAAAAATTGGTAACCCATAATTTTACCGAATTTCACTTCACCGTTTAAACCATTTCGTCGAATTGAATTTCATCGAACACTATCTTCTGCTGAAACCTGTTTTCAGGATATCTAACACATTAATTACGTGGGTTAGGTTAGGTTAGAATAATTCAAGCCGGCGATAAATGGATTTCGATAAAACGAAAATTCTGCGTAATAACATGTTCGTTGAAAGTTGTTTCGATAAAATAATAAGTAAAAATTACTTTACCTCGAAAGAACGTACGTACATATATTAGCATTTAGTAAATCTCACATGCTAGATTTTCCTTACACACGTTACGTTTGTTGTAATTGTAACGCGTTCAAACGTTCACGCACGCGCGAAACGTACGTCATTTCTGACATTCTTGATATTATATTCTGAATAAACAAGTAAGTATGAGTAAGAAGAGTAAGAACATGCACATACAGGATAAAATTAAGTAATAAAGTCCCGTTTCCTAGCATTACGTAAATGTGAGTAATTCCCAACATTCAGACTAGATTTTCATCATTATTTTCGCCTGTTCCCCTGATCTTAGCCTGTTTGTGCAAAATATGGTAACAGAATTAACAACAAGTTTTTTGAGTTATTGGTAATTCTGTTACTCTGCCTACCCCACTCTGGGAATGAAGGCGTCAAGGTATGTATGTATGTTTTTTTTATCATTATTTTCGCTAGTTTTTTGTAGTTCCGGCAAATCTCTCGGGCTATGACCTCCTCGGCTATTATTTGCCCTATTTCAATAATCAGACATATTATATTCAGTGAAAAGGTAATCATGCCAAATCAAATCATATTATATTAGTGGGGGTAATAGTTGGGCATATTTTTTGCGGGAAAAGAAATAAATTGGTGATATTGGGAATAAAGAAAACGAAGGTTGAAGATTATTAGGTACAGCTAGTCGTGAGAAGAAAATTGTTTATGACGTAGAGAGTGTATAGTGTATTTATCGACTTGACCAAACTGATACAACAAGAGGGACACAGCTATCTTTTAGAATGACAAAGTTATATTCTTCTCTGTTCTAATACGATTACCCTACAGGAAAAAAGATAAAATGAATTAAGTATTATGTAGTTAATTTGTAGTGAGTTAAAATGTTTTTTACATTCTCAAGCTAGTACAATATTCATCAACTCCATTATTCAAAGTAGAAATTGTCGTATTTGGGTGATATTTTATCAGTGCTAAGTTTAGTACTAGGTATGTAAGTACAGTAAAAACCATATTAGTATGTAAACGACGAGATTAGAGCTGTAGTACAGATAACCTCTTGACGACGGGATATTCCGTTTGCTCACTGTAGAGGGGAAGGAAAACGGTTTAAACATAATCAAAAGTACCTAGTACATAAAAAGTTGAAAAATCACGGAAATGAAGTTACTAGGATAACAATACAGGAAACATAAATAAATAAAACATAATTTAAAAAAAATGCGCTCGTGAAATATATATCATTTCAAAAACAAATTACGCAAAAAAAATAATGCGACCTGTTATCAATGCCAAAGGTCAAGTGAACTAAACTAGTATTAAACACAACTCGTTAAGGGTAATCAGTAGTAAACAAGCGAAACTCCTGAGTCACAGAGTGAGTCAAGAAACCAATAACGCGTATATAAGCTCAGCGCGCTACCATTAGCTTCATTCGAATCCCAACCTCGGAGTCGCCAACATGTATTCCAAAATCATTTTCCTCGTGATCCTGAACTGCGTTCTCGCTCTCGCTAAGGACAAATGCAATTGCACTAGTGAAGAATACGAGCAGGCTGTTAAAGAATCAAATGACATTGTGCAGTTCCTCAACATGCTGTCAGGAAAAGGCTTGACGGACGAACAGAGGTTCCCTGAGGTAAACCCTGGGGTTATCACAGGGTCTTTTGGGTGTGACTGTGGTGAGAACTTGAGGAAGAAACGGAAGATCTTCCCTGATGAAAGTGTCAGGGCCGAACAGGGTCTTCAATCTGGGAAGAAGAGGTGCGCTAAGGGCTATGTACGCATCGCTACGGCCTGTATACCTGTGAGTGCCCTCACCTAAAAAGAGACAGCAAGCGAAGAAGTGTAGTAACTCCGAAATTCGTATTTTTGGTTTTATCCAGTGTTCCAGTTAGGATTGTGCTTAAGTTGTGTTCTTTTTTTCAATATTTTGTGTAATTTTTAGTTTGTTTTACTCAAATTTTTGTATGTTTTTTTTTTATATATCTACATAAGTGTTTTGCTATTGACGAAAAATAAAGTGTTATTGTATGTGATCAAAGTATAACTGTGAATAACTTTTAGTTTAAATAGATTTAGTTTACCAAAGGCTTTAATTAGTTTAAGTTCCTTTTAAGATATAACAGAGTTGCATTTAATGTGTTTAATAAAAAAACATTTTCCGCACATCAACTTATTATTTCTTAACCAACCCAATATATAAACAAAATACATCGATGTTAGATTTTCATATCATGTTTTTGTTTTTAAATTTCTTATGAAACAGACAAGTTGATTGACTAATATTGTTTTTTCAATTAATTATATGTCATATCAAACGGTTCAACCATAACCATCCTAACAACAAGAACCAATTAAATTATTATTACAAATTAAATCATAACGACTCACTCGACCTGAATAACAAGTTCTAGATAATAACAAATAATAATATAATATTTACAATTATGTGCATATAATATGTTATACTCCATATGCTTAGAAAAATACAGCGTTTGACCATGGAATTTTAAGTATTTCCTTCTTATTAAGAATGAAAAAACATCCAAAAGAAATTCCAACGGATTTTAGTGCCATAATTATTTTTGGTCATAATGTGTTTTAGGTCATAGTTCGTAAGTCATAAAGTATTTTTTAGGATTAAAAAAAAAACCTAACCTAACCTAGCTTTCTCTACAGGTTAGGTATTTAAATAATATGTAAAAGTGACATTATGACCAAAGAAATATGGGAAATAATAGATAAATATATTTTTTTATGTACAGTGCCATCAAATACTTAAATTGCAACTTACAATTCCCTTCTAGTAACTGAACACGCTCTATCTAACTCCTTTAACAATCGAGTCGAGTTAGTCTGTGGCCCTAGTAAAATAGTAGACAACTCAACTTAGCTCTATAAAACTAGCTCTACTTAGCATATTAAAAAGGGCACATCATGTACAAAGTATACTAGACTCATACCGTTATTCACTTGGAACTCGGAAGACGTATCGTTTTTCACTATGGCCACAGATATTGGAGAACCTTATAATGTTCCGATATTTTTCATGCACAGGATGATTTTAAAATGATCCGAATGTACATTTCCTTACTCTGTGTGTACGAGTATTGAAGGGTGACAACGAACTAAGTAGTACAGTAATTTCTACTACATATTACGATTAATAAAAACGGGTTGTGAATGATCAACCGAGTTATGTAGTAAGCCTTTTCTAATGACAAAAGGTGGATGGAATGGATTTTAATTTTAACAAATGTTTCTAGGAAAGTAAAAACCAAATTCCTCATCATTACTCCATTATTACAACATTGAAAAAACCACTAAGTCATCTAATGCGAAATGGTGAAACACATTCGTATGATTCGCAACCACGTGTTTTACTCATCGTACACAACAAAACGCTCTATCACTATAGTTTAAAGTCCAATTTAAATTATCTCTGCCGCGAATAAAATGATACGGTATTTCCCATTCAATCTAATTGATTCCTTCAAAAACAACAAACACAAAGTTATATTTGCGGGTGCCCAAATTTTAAACTAACGCGAATTCAAAATATTTCTGTATTTTTTTTATTGAGACAGCGCCTTTTTCGAGTTATTAGTTAAGTTTGTAATATATCTCATAGTCTGTGACGCATGTATTCCACAGACGAACAGAATAACTTTGCATTAATTTATTATCATTTTAATTATGCGTCATAAGTTAATGTTTGAAAAGTCCCAAGGGAAGTTTGTTTATATTTCCTTTCGTTACGTAATAAATAAATGAGATAGGAAAATAAATACCCATAAGTATAATTTGTGAAGTACTTAGTTATTATGATCGTATTATTATGTTATAAATTTGTGGCTAATTGCTAATTGTGTGTAATCGCTTCTTGTAAATAACCACATATTTCTTAGTTATGTTCTACAGGTTCCACTATGCCTTTTAAACGTTAGCAAACTTTTAAAAACATACCACTTAATTAAATGAACAGTTTTTTATGGCAAGAAGAAGGCACTAGAGTACTCAGGCCACCTGATGGTTAGTGGAACCTGAGGCCCATAAACATTTGAATACTGCGATCCGAAGACTACAAATGCGTTGCCAACCCTGAGGACTTACATTAAAAGCCTCTATGACAACGATTGCACTAATTAAATTATATTATTACTATCTAATTAGCTATATCAATTATTAAAACGATTTTAACAAATTATCTTAATCGGGCATAGTTAATATACGGTAGCAAGCATGACCTAATTGCTCATATTAAGTTAATTAAAATTAATTAGTTTATAGACTTTCCTTTGTCTCCTTGTGACAAAAACATGACTTAATTAATGCGTTTTAATTAGTTAATATGTGGTTGTAAACAGCCATTTAACAAGAAAAGAGATACACTTGGTAATTAATAAGCATTATCTTCAAACTAATATTTCAAATGGGATTCTATTGAAAAAGGGTACAAGTCGACTTAATTCGTACTAAAAAAGGACACATAAACGGAGTATAGACTTAAACCATTTTTCACTTGATCTTCAGAAGAGTTATGCCCTTTTTCACTAGAACCACATTATTAAAAGAAAAAAAAAAGATAAAAGATGTTTATTCAGTAAGTAGGCCGCACGGGCACTTTTACACGTCAAAAATCTACCAGCGCTTCGCAAGAGACCACTGCTGAGAAGAAGCGCCGCAAGAAACTCAACAGTAAGTCGTTTTTTTAATATACAATTGTAAAACTTAACCTAGCATTATATAAAACAATGAATCTAACATACGATAAGAAATAAATATTTTCACGCGTAGTTGAGCAGGAAAATGTGTCAAAACTCTGAATTTTCCCCAGTACTAATTAGTAGTAAGTAATAGAAAAATAATTGTGAAAAATTACTTAATTATGATGGTGTAATACAACTACATAAAAAGTTTCGATACATTCTCCTACAGAAACCGTGTCCCCTAGACAATATAGAATGTTTACATATTTCTTACGATTAAGTTATTATTAAGTTATTTGGGTTTTTAGTTTAGGCCAAGCACTTTTATCTGATAGATAGTCCTCGACCCTATAGTAAGCTTTAGACATCAGCGACTTTTTCAAGTAAGTTTTTATTGAAGTCATCATATTTGATAACTTGTCTTAATTATCAGCTGTGTTATTCTTTTAACATGTATATTTGTGTGGAACATGTCGTTTTTTGGGTTCCGTACATCAAAAGGAAATAAATAACCCTTAAATTATCACTACGCTGTCTGTCTGTCAGTCTGTGATGACCCTTTCTTCCTTCTCAGGAATGCATGGAAGCATTAAGTTGAAATTAATATCAAATACTCAAGTCTCTCCCTTCCCTTGACTTTGTGAAAAAATCGAACTTCTAACTCAAGGCGATTGAAAGATACGGCTGTTTATGCCGCATATTTTGATACTCACATGGGAATCAAAACCTACAATAGAAGTAATTCTACGAGAATCGGCCTAAAATTGTTAATTTGTAATTAAATGTTTTTTTTATTAAGTATTGTTTTTAACCCCCTACGTTTCAAGGGAACCCTCAGAGTGCGAGCCCAAATTGCACTTGACCTTAAAGTGTCAAATAAGATAATAATGATTATTAACCTATTTATAAATCGGCTTTAATAATAATCATCAAGAAAACTTGTAATATGTATGTTATTGTAATTCATTGTAATTTCTCGGTTACGTGCTTTTTATCAAGTCAGGTATCTGGTATTAAAACGGGGATTTTCACAGTCCTCGGATATGCGGGTTTGGCGCGGCCGGGTTTTACCACTTTTACAGTTGGGAGTCATTTCACGCACTGATGGGTCGTTTATTTTACTGGTATTTTGGGTTTTTGCTCAACTTGGGGTTTTGGGATTATCTCGGTGAGACAAGTTGGGAATTAAGTAAATAAAACCCAGAGAAGTTTGTTTGTCATTCTTTCAAGTCGATAAGGACTTAAGATCAATTGTAAATAAAGTCTATGTAACGTAAGTCATGTTGAATCTCTCGGAACTTTTTAAAGTAATAAGTCCTAAAATAAAATAATATATTTTTTTAAATTGGTACTAAATAATCAGTATGTTAGTTTTTAAGTTCGTTTTCTACATCAAAGCCACGGATAAATTTTCTTATTTCGGGTTGATTTCTGTCATTTTCCGCATAAAAAACATATTTCCAATTTTAACCTGTACTAATCAAATATATCCACGGCTAAAATAATAAGAATGGGAATTAATAATGTTCACTTGTCATTTCTCTAGATTTATTAGTAAAAGGAGTTAAATCCATGTGCTTCTGTTTAGTCCACAAGAGAAATATAACCTTTTACCGAACAATTGTCCTCGTCTATGATATCCATGGACTTAATTCCCTAAAAAGTCCACGACAGTAATAACTATTAATAATAACTTAACATTGGCGAAATATACTTTAACTGGAGTATCTCTAAAAGCCATTAATAAAACATTTGAATTATTAGATATTAATTAAAAGATAGATAACAAGTTACTGACGGGGATAGCAATATTTTCAACTATACATTGAATATTAGGATGGCCTACTGACAGTGATCGCTATGACGTCACAGCGACGCGGGTTGCCCCGACAGCCAATTAATTAAATATCTTTAAGAATGACGCAACGAATTGAGTTATCCGACGCGTGCGCCGGCCCGTTAGCGCGTTCAGGGCCAAGGACGCGATATAGAGTTTTTTTTTTATGGCATTGAGAAGGCAAACGAGCACACAGGCCACCTGATGGTAAGTGGTCTGTGACCCATAGACATTCGCATTCACAAGACTGCAATGCAATCCTAAGACTGCAAATGCGTTGCCAACCCTGAGGACTAAGATGGAATGCCTCTATGCTAGTCATTTCACCGGCTGTCTTACCCCCAAACCGGAACACAACAATGCGAACACTGCTGTTTGGCGGTAGGTTAATGGATAAGATGGTGGTAGCGATCCGGACGGTCCCTGCACAAAGTCCTACCACCCGCAAACTTTATAAACTATAAACTAGTATTTTTGTTTATAAACTAGTATTTTTTTTAATGAATGGCTTTTACTCCTTGTCTATACTAATAAATATTACAACGCTGAAGAGTTTGTTTGCTTGCTTGAACGCGCTAATCTCAGGAACTACTGGTCCGATTTGAAAAATTCTTTTAGTGTTAGATAGCCCATTTATCGAGGAAGGCTATATATCATACTCACATAAACCGAAGCTAAGCGAGGGCGGGTCGCTAGTTTTTAATAATATTTATTTCGCCAATGTCGAGTTTTAGACAGTCACCACGGACTTAAAGATTGCTTTTGGAGATCCCTTAAAGGGATAAGTTCGCCTTTGTACATGTTAATCTTAAGTTTATGTACGAATTTACTTGTAATTGTTTTTTTTTTATTATGCAATAAAGAGTTTACATACATAAAGTACTTACTACAGAATCAGGTCCGTGGATATAACACGCGAGGACTTTTGTTCTGTTAAAGAGTAATTATTCTGGTGGACTGTACAGCACATGGGGTTAGCTCCACGCGCTTCTGTCAAGTTCGAATCAGATTTTTATCGTGTAAGGTAAGTGTTGACAGGTGAAATGTGAAATGAAAATTGAAAGCCAGACAAAACGACGTCGTAAAATCTAAAGGGCTTTAGTGACATTTTCCTAATGTACAAATTGTACGTATACGTTTATATATTTCCTTGGTCTTCGATGACTAAGTTAGGAGTACTAGAATATGGCCTATGTCAAAACTTGTGACACGCGCCTACTTACTAGTATTAACTTTGTAACCATGTTCTAACGATAATAAATGTAACATTGTATTCTGTTGTATTGTATTAAGCCTGTCTGTACTTAAATATATAAATAAATAATGAATGACTAATCATAAACAGTGCTACCAAAAAGTTTAGAATCGCGACTAAAACTATTATTGCCGGTTCTTTTTTTTTAATTTAAAGTTTTTAACTTATTTTTATGTATTTTGCTCTTATTGGAATAAGTAAGTAAGTAAACTCTTAATTGCACAAAAATAAATAATTTCAAAAAAAACACTTCTATGACAATAAATTATGTACAAAAGCGGACTTATCCTTTTAAATACAAGATATACATACAAAAATAATATACATAAATACAAGATATACATACATCAACTAACTAAACTTACCCAAAAACCAATAATAATAGTATGCTACTAATATTCAAAGATAATTCGCACGTTTAATCAAACAAAGAATTAACTCAAAACAAAATTCAGTTTTAGATAAAACTCTACCTTCAAAAGTTAGGGCTAAAATTCGAATGTATTTGTATTTAGAGATATTTCTTTGTTTGATTAAACGTGCGAATTGTCCTTACACAATAATATGCGTAAAAAATCGATATAATAAATTCGTATTCTAACACACGTTATGTTTCACAAAAATTCTATTTATTTAAAAAATAAAAATCACCTGCGTTAATCAAAATTATGTCATATTTAATTAAGAACCTTAAAAATGGGTTTTTGAGAGTTATGGCGGTTTACACGTCTTCCTGCAGTCGGGTAAAACCTATCGCTGACGAGACTAGCTGAGCATCGGAATGCATACCGGCCACTTATCCGACCAAATATCTTTATAACTCGATGTGTCATAGGAACGTGATATGCTACCTTTATGACCTGGGTAGTGATTCTGTAAACAACGCCGGTCGTGCGGACTGTCGAGTGATATCCAAGCGGCGAGTTTAAGTAGTTTAGTAGAGCGAACAAAACACATTGTAGCGCGTGCATTTTCAATTAAGCAGCCTTATACGTTCGACCCATCGTGCTGCTAAATTGAAAATGCACGCGCTACAATGTGTTTTGTTCGCACTGACGAGACTACTTAATCTCGCCGTTTGGATATCACTCGACAGTCCGCACGACCGGCGTTGTTTACAGAATCACTACTCTGTAAACGGACCTTTTCACTTTATATCGTCATTAGCTAAACTAAGTGATACTCTAATACAACAAGTGGTTATATAATTAAAAAGTTTTTAGAGTTGTTGATAATCCTCTACCTTCCCCACTCTGGGAATGAATGCGTGTATGTATGACATGTATGTACTCTTAAGCAACTACTATGACGACATGTTAGCCTAGTTGGTAGTCTGCCTACGAAGCTAGCGACTGCGCCGAGCAAACGCTGAGCGTCCAGTGACGCCCTCATTACTATTATTGTTTTCTAATTAACTAAAGAATTTCCTTGGAATCAGACGAAATGTTTTGTAGTGCAAGTAAAAACACAATTTATGGGATACGTAACAAACTTTAATAACAATAGGCTAAGTAAAGTTTTTGGAAGATATGTATATTATATTTTTTATCGATAGTCGTCATCCTAAAGATCAAGAAATTGCGGCTCTTTTATTTTTATTTCCTCTAATATTTTAGAAATATTTTTTTTAGTTATGAAGTTGACATTTGTACACTTCAATGACTGACTAGCTTGTTGCCTTCGTACTTAATGAAAAAGAAAAAAAACACTTCTATATCTGTCATTGTCAAACCAAATCAAAGTAAACAAACGATTCAATACAACGGCTATTTTCTGTTTGCTTGTGTTTCATGTGATCAGTGTTTTTAGAAATATTTTTAACGATCTCAGAACGAACTCTGGACTTTCGTTTTGCCGCTTTACTTTAAGACCTTTGCACGATATTTGGTCTAAGATTTATTTTCGAACCCTTTGGCACTTCTTCTTGGACACCGATTTCTTTCTTTTTCGACGACTCTTGCTCTGCTTTTTGATAGCCACGAAAGCACTTTTGAATTGTACAATCCACGCAATGAATTCAGGCAATCCCACACGGACTGTGGAAATGGAGTATTACAAAGATTTACTTGAATTTACTTATTTGAATTAAACCGTTTGTTTACTTTGATTTGATTTGACGTTGACAGATATAAAAGTGACAGTTTTTTTTTTCTATTTCATTAAATACGAAGGCAACAAGCTTGTCGGTCATTGAAGTGTACAAATGTCAACTTCATAACTAAAAAAAAGATTTCTAAAATATTAGAGGAAATAAAAGTAAAAGAGCCGCAGTTCTATGATCTTAAGGATGACGACTATCGAAAAAAAATATAATTTACATCTCCTCCAAAAACTTTACTTACCCAATTACCCTTTGAGTAGTCAGCTTAACGGGAAAAGGTGGGCACTTTTTTCCGTTAAGCTAATAACTCGAAGGTGAATTGTTATTAAACTATATGAACCCTATAAGTTGTCATTTGTAGTACAAAAAAAAATCGTCCAATTTCAAGAAAATACTTTAGCTTATTAGAAAACACAATAAAAGTAATGAGGGCGCCACTGTACATTCGGCGTACGCTCGGCGCAGTCTTAAGGGAAGACATTAGTGTGATAAGCGCGAATATTTTGTTGCTGAATGGTGGATGTTTTCCATCTATATAAGTATGTATTTCTCTATGTAAGTATGTTTATCGTTATCTAGTGCCCACATTACAAGTCTAGAGCTTAGTTTGGGACTAGGAAAATTTGGAGTTCTAGTGAAAAAGGCTCTTCTGAAGATCAAGTGAAAAAGGGTCTAAGTCTAGAATATGTGCGATTTTTTTATGTACATATAGTGTGTCAAAAAAGTCTTGAACTTAAAAAGTGGCAACACTGTAGTGTCATCCCTTTCATATCAATCTAAGAAAAAAGGGGCGACACTACAGTGTTGCCACTTTTTAATTTCAAGACTTTTTTGACATACTATATTTACATTCACGTCTCGCTTCATCACGCCTCGTCTCGCTTCGTTGGTGGAAAAGTTTGCCTTTGAGTTTAAATGGTAGAAGGTTTTTAATAGGACTTTTTAACGTTAAGCTAAGTTTTTGCTTTTCTTATAGATATGTATGTATGTAAACTCTTTTTTTTTTTTTTTTTTTTTTATTAGCCTATTTGGGTGTCCCACTGCTGGGCAAAGGCCTCCCCTCTTTTCCGCCATTCATCCCGATTGAGTGCATGCTCCCGCCATTTGCTTTGAAACGCGTCTAAGTCGTCCCGCCATCTCCTTTTTGGTCTGCCTCTGCTCCGGTGGCCATCTTGTAACTCTTGTAAACTTAACTTGTAAACTCTTTATAAACAAAAATAAGTAATTATATAGGTAATTACACAAACTTTAGATTAACGTGTACAATGGCAAACTTATCCCTTTAAGGCATCAGTTAACTTGACCATGATTGATGCCCGGTTCCAATATTCAAGAAACGAATCGTTTTCCTTACGTCTCGTTAAAATTTGACATTTGCTACGTACAAAATGTGTCAAATTTTAACGAGACGTAAGGAAAACGATTCGCTTCTTGAATATAGGAACCGGGCATGAGGAAACTGTACGATAGGTAAAGGGTGATTCAAAATACTGAACAGAAGCCAGAATACAAATATAATCTAATCGAGGGCTGATTTTTCAATCTCCAGATCACTATCTGTCAGGTAAATTATAGCTATGTCCTTACGAAACGAAAAGTCACGTGATCTACCAATGACGCGATTGGTTTACAAACGAAACGAATGGAAACGCTAGTTATCGTAATGCATCTTGGCAAGAGCCTCAGGGCTTGCATTAGAAAGCTACTCTGCAGGGTTTGCTTCAACACTACTGAGGACATCGGGAGGAAATAGCTTCTCTATGCGTCACGTTCGATGCAGCCTCTTGCATTCTTGTGACGTCACGTCCGGAGGGCTCCTAGCCTTATGTTAACCAATTTGAGGTCAGAGCAAGCCGGCCCTGTTAGTTGCCTTATAGATGTGGTTATGTGTACAGTCAAGGACTTTAATTGTTAAGCCACTATGGAACCCTGTCATAATGACAGCGTCAAACCATATGAAAGATATTACCCTAAAATTAATGATCAACGTTATGCGACAGGGTTCCATAGTGGCTTAACAATTAAAGTCCTTGACTGTACATGGAAGTCAGGTTGTTATGGTATTTGGAATTTGATTGGCGGCTAGCGCTGTAAAAATTGCATAGTATACAGGGTGGGCAAAACGAACGTCACTTGGACAGCAACTAACTAAAATAATAAATATACTTTTTTTTTTTTACGAAAAATACTGCATTATAGGATTACATTACAGGAACTAGTCGAATATGACAATACAATAAAGTCTTGTTTTATGATACAGGTCGAAAGGGTCAGTGCATTGATAGTGATAATTTATGTTAACCTTTAAATTAAATAAAAACCGAAAAAAACCCTTCTTTATTATTTTGTCATATTCGACCAGTTCGATTGCCGGTTAAGTCAGAAATTTAAAAAAAAAAACATAAATGCAGAATTTATGTTTTCAAAATTAAAAGTAAGTAAGTGTCCTTTGCGTAGAACTTGCTATTTCCGTTATTTAAGGTAGTTGCCGTCCGTGGCGTTCGTTTTTTCCATCCTGTATGTACATTTGGTGTTAGCTATCCTGAAAAAAGATTTATATATTAATTCGTAGAGACCTACCTAAAGGACAATAAATCTGAGCAAATAAATGGTTAAAATCTATAGCTGTGACTCCATGACGTCACATTAACGTCTGAAACTCGGGGCGACTCCGATTCCGCGACGTCGCGATTAGACAGAAAGATCCGATACGCCGTGTGACGTCATGTAACATGTCGACCATATAAACGCCATGTTAAATTCTGCTTTGCTAATTAGAGATAGCAATTTATCTTTGTTAGCTTATATCTTGGTTATTTTTATACCTATTCAAAAAAATATTTTTCTAAACCGTTATGAATCAGTTTTTTTATTGAAGCTGTGAAAAAAAGTCATGAATATCTATTGTTTCCGTAGCAGACTTAATAAGGGCTCTATGTATCTGTAATACGGTACAATATTACAACAACAAATATTTCAGCTCTCGTTTCGCACATTCTCGCAAATCCAAAGGCAACACTTTGAAAATCGAAGTTCGAAGTTATGTTAGCTTCATCCCTGTCACTCGCCATTCGAGACCAAATTGAGAGAAAGTGATGAAGCTAACGTGCAGACCTCTTCCACCTAGGATGTGCTGGAAAATAAATATAAATTTCTATCAACTCCAAGTCCGATCCAATTCTCGCCTCGTCGGTAGAGAAAT